>JAWWMO010000121.1:82113663-82133099 GCA_035047845.1 Dendrocincla fuliginosa | reverse complement strand
GGGAAGAGAACCTGCTAGAGGAGCACAGTGGTGAAGTTGTTTCTTTGCTTTAAGGACCATTCAGACAAGGTGTTTCTCTGACCAGTGTTCAGGTGGGTTTCGGGAGGAAGGAGAGTATTCTGGACAATTTGAATTGGATATGACTATCTTGCATAACACAAACTCTAACCCTTGATTTCAGCATCCCAGGAAATACAGATTTTTTCCTAGCTTTAGTAAAACACTCTCGTAAGATAATGGCAAATGCAAAAGCCTGCCTTTTTGCTTAAGTGACATTCAGCCAGCAGGTCAAGAGAAGAATGGTCTATCTTGTATAAGGCAGAGAACCTGAACCAGAAAATGCAGAAAAGAATATCAAAGTCTAGAGGATTAGACTTCGTTTCCACTAAAAGAAGGACTGCCTGAATCAGACAGATGTTGTTCAAGATCATTCTTAGTGGTTAGTATTATGTTGCAGTCTAAACAGCAACAGAAACAGAGGAAAGGACAGAATTAGGGCTTCTGGCATCTGCTGCTGTTTTTACTCCAAGTTCCCTAGCTAGTTTCACAAAATGTAATGGAAACTCCAAGATCTTCCTAAAAATAAGCAGCCAGGTGGAAGAGAGAGAAAGATCTCTTGACATTGCAGTCAATGTGTGTTTATTACACATCAGAGACCCACTCAAGAAAGTAACATTACAGCTCTCTTTTACAACAAAGTATTTTAATGAGACATTTAAAATTTGGGGACACCAGAAAGTTTGGTCCTGAGACAAGAAAACATGGGAAACTGGGGTTTGTTAGCATCAATGCCCACGGAATTACTCAGTTTTGTTGTATTTACAACATTATCTTGTGAAGACAAATGTTTTAGGTTTCAATTTCTGGCTCTTTTTTGTTTTTCCTTCAAGAACTTAATTTTAAGCAAGTTCCACTCTCCTGCTGGTCAAAACAACATCAGTAACTAGATAAAGCTGACATGTTGACATCTATAGAGACCAAAGGATTTCTGATGATGGGCAAGTCATTTTAGGACTTGGGAAGCTCCTAAACCTCCTTTTTCACAGGATATGATGGTAGATGACTGCCCCTTGTGTCCTCACTCATAAAATCTGTCATTTCAAGTTAAGTAGATGCAGCTTTTCTGTCCAAGGATGGCGATGGTGATGAATGTGGTGGCTGGCCAGAATTTACGTGACACCAACACTTCTCAGTGCTCCCATATAAGTTTAAACATGGGAGAAAAATAAAAGAGCCCATGCTTGGGTGTCACCAAGGACCAGAGATCTTGTTTGGCAAGGGAGACACTGGACAAATCTTCTTCTGTAGAAGAGAGTCTAAGGCAGGAAGGTCTTCTTGCATTATGTCCAACAAGAAAAGATGCTTCCCATGAACAGAAACTGTTTATAATGCTGGGCTAAATATGGCAAATCATTGGCTAATAAGATATTTAAGGGCAGAGACATTACCATCCTTAAAATAAAAGGAAAAGCTTTGTTTCTGTTAATAACCTACCTCACTTTTAATCAATTTTTGTAATGTCAGTTTATATTTTGATTTGGGTTCAATGTAATTTCTTTTCTAACTTTTTTTGTTTCAGTCCCAGACTACAAACTCTATTATTTGCTGAGCTCTACAGAATGTAGTTTATAAGGAAAATCTAAGTAAGTTATACGTCTGTTGTTCCAGAAAATATTATGTTAGGAGCCATTGTATTATTTCACTTGGATAATGTCAAAACTGCAATATAAAAAATGGAATATATATAGAAATGTGATGCTAAAATTATAATCTAAAAGTTAAAATTAAATAATGGAAAAACTGTTGAAAGGCAAAATTTTACCATAATAAATTTGGTTGACACCTTGGAAGGAAGGTTACTACCAACCATTAATTTTTACTGTCTCCTATTGTAAGCTGTCAGAGTTAGCGCATGTCCCAAATGTTTCATACTTGATAAAAATACAGATTTTACTGGGAGAGTGAAGGGTTTTTTAAACACTGCTGAAAGTTTGTACCTACAACAGCATGATGTTGATCTGCTGTGATCTGTGACAATCCCAGAAGCATTAAAAAGACACTAAGGTGGGACTCACTTTTTTGTGTGCTTTGAAAGGAAGGAGAAATAAATACTTATTAATATTTTACAGTGACAGAGACCATAGGTGAGAGTAACGGGAAACTGTTGACAAAAATAGACTCCAAATCAGGTGACCTGGAACTGGGAGAGCCGAATGCCCTGGTACAGAAGCAAGTGTTATGGCCAGAAGCCTTTTCCCTTCCCAGGGACACCAACTGCATCTCTATGCCTATCTCTATTATCAGCCTCGAGTCCAGCCCAGCACATAATGGGTAGGAGAAACTGAAATGTGGAGGGGTGGAAGTGCCCTTGAGGACCATGCCCTGTTGTGAGAGCAGATGTGAGTTTTCCTGTACAACATGGTCCAGGGACCAGTCAGTAGGTTTTGGAAACACTTGAAAAAGAGGTCAAATCTTCTGTCAAATTTAACTGAGATTATCCAACAGCTTCAAACCTATTGGACCGGGGGAGAATGGGCTGGTCGGTCCCTGAGCAGATGACAGACATACATACACACAGCACATGTAAGTTGAATATAAAGCAAGCACGAAGAACACCTTGTGGTTGTTTGCTTATTTGTTTCCTGTGTGTTGCAATGATTGTCAACTGTCACAGTACGCATACTGAGATGTTAAAAGTCTTAAAACATAAACCTGAAACATGGAAATCCCAGCCACCGTCCTCCTCGCTTTTCTGGGAAAGCAGATGGAAGTGACAAATGTACTGAGCCCTGCTTCCCATACTTACGCAGGAAACCTATCCATTGGCTCTAGTCCTGAGGTATTCTGTGAACTAGAGAAATGAAAAAGCCTTCTACCCTTGGGATCCCAAGTTCCCAAGCAGTACTTTGTCTTCTGTTCAGGGAGTATGCTATCACAGATGTTATCAATGGCAGGAGAAAAAAATTTATGCTGTTTCTCACGGGGCATCTGGAGGCGTCACCTTGTCCTAAGAGAACATTGAAAAGCCCACCTAATGTAAGCGAGGAGAAATGGAATCTGTCTTTGTTAAGGTCATGGGTATGATTTCATCAACCAAGGCTAGGAAAGGCTGAACTGGATTGCCAAGAATCACAGTTGATGCAGAAACATCAATAAAGTTGTGCGGTAAGAGGAGTCTCTCATCTCTTCCTGTGTCAGCTTCAGTTGTGTTGTTACTAAGATGGTGGGGATAAATAAGATTCACTAATGGGTTAGGAAATAAATAATGAAAAAAAAAGGGGAAACACTTTTTGAATTACATTTATCACTGATGTGTAAAAAAGGTAGTTCTGTGAGCCTACAAAAACAAATGCACAGACTAAGGGATTTTGTGGTATTGCCCATGCACAGGAAAGCAGACACTGTGCACAACTTCAACACTGGCAATGGGAGATGGAAATCTGGAAATAGGAAAATGTCAAAAAATATGGCTTGGTTTTAATTGGACTGACTTACTTACAAGATACCAACATTTCAAAGGCACTCCTTTGTATTAGTGGAAATGAAGATAGCAGTTTGCCTGCAGGACCAGGTTTCCCCCTTCTCTCAGTTTTAGGAGAGGTTATATTCATAGTTTATCTGGGTACCATTAAAATTGGTTTTGGTCTAGTCTTGCACATGCTCCTAAATCAATATTAACTGCAGTATGCATCTACAGTAAGCCAAATCCACCACTAAAAATGGTGTATCTCCAAAAGAGAAGAATTTTTTCCCCCTGCTTTTCCTGATCATGAACAATAGTGCTTGTTATAAACAGCTCTTAATCCTATAAAATTACAAATCCCATGGGGTGACACAATTGCTTTCAGATTGTCAGCTGTACATGTGCACTTACATACATGCACTCTTACTTGTGATCATCTTTTCAGATAAGGTCTTTCTGTTTAATTTATAACTAATTGCTTTCAATTGCTTTTATGAAATGCAGTTAGAGTTAAAAGGGCACAAAACTGCAGAGCAGTAGCTGATGAAAGGCATTTCTGTCCTCTGTCTGGGGTGTTCCTTGCCAGCGTGAGACTACGCTCTGTAGCCTGAAGCTCTGGGACAACATCTGCCCTAAAAAAGCTGTGCCTCTGTTTGGTTGTATGGGACACCAGATGCCTCTGTTGAAGAGTTTTCCAGCGAATAAGCACAACAGTGAAACTCTGAGGTTCCCATGGGAGCTAGTGATGTGTAACTGACTGGAATGAGGACCAGCCTTTGAATAGGATGTCTTGGATGGAACGTATGACTAAATATGAGTATAAGAATACCTTTCCTTAAAAATAATAATCATCATCTGGTCTCAGGCCCAACCTTCTTGCTTTCGGTCATTGCCAAGAAATGAGATGTTTTGAGACCACATACTGGCCTTGAAAGGATGCCTTTGACATGTGTTGAGTTTGTTTTGATCAGTCATCCTCTTAGTTATGAAAAAAGGAAGAAAGTTAAGAACTGGAATGTCAAAATCTCTGAGCAGCAAATGGAACAGAGGGGTTTTCTTATACGTAGGCTGTAACCTGAAAACAAAGTTAGAACCAATGTTCAACCCTCAGGGATTAAGTTAAACCACTTCCGTGCCATTTCGCTTCCAACAAGCATGATTGACACCATCTTTCTGTTTATGTTCTTTACTGGGTTTCTGTGATGCTGATCTCAGAGAAACCACTTAAACCACATTTCTCATCCGCTTGGGTTCTAACCAGCTCCTAGGATTAAATGACAGGCTTATTTTCTACTAATTGCTCTTTTGCCTGTCATGTAATTTGTCCTATATACAGTACAAGTCTCCCAGTATTTCACCAAAGTCCTGTTTTCCTTCTCCCTTTTAACCTATCTTATGTATTTTCTCACACTTCATTGCTTCAGACTTGCCTATTTCTCTGTCTGGCTTCTGGTCTGATGGGGTTTCTTTCTCATTCAGTATTTAGCTTTGTGAATGCATGTCTACTTGAAAGCCTCTTTATTATGTGATATTTTAAAATATAATATTTTCAATATACTTTATAATATTTTTGTGTCAACTCTGCTCCACTTTTACCCTTTCCTTTTGCAGATAATTTTCTTTTACCTTGGTTCAGTGTTTGCTGTTCTGTACATTTTCTGTTCCCTAGGCTTTGCTATGTTCCTCTTGTCCATGCTCATGATTTTGATCACTTTATGCAGTCATCCTATTTTTGCCCTTATAGATTTTTTTTAATAAAGACTCTTGGTCCTTCTGTCACTAACCTTTTCAGACTTCATTGTATTTAAAACACCATTATTATACTGGTGCATTATAATAAACATGATGACCTAGTTCTTTATTTTACCTCCTCAAAAGAGAGGTTACTCATCATGAACCAGCAAAACGAGCAAAAAATTTGTCTTATAGTATATGTTGCTATACAGAGGTACAATATCAGTAAGATCCTCTTTTTGGTCATGGTTTCATAGCAGCATTTAACCTTTTAATCATCATCTGTCCATGTGCCACCTAATAGGTTTAGTTTGGTATTTCTTCATTTTCTCAGTGATAAAGATATGGAAAGCATTAGAAGAAAAAATCTTCCAGATTTTGTGGTAGGAAGCAAACAAAGAGTGTTTTTATTAAAAACACTCCCTGTGCCTTTGCCACAGACAGTGGTGGTAAGAGTGGACTCAGTGATTCTTGTGGGCCCCTTCCAGCTCAGACTATTCTGTGGCTCTGTGAGTCTGTCTGGCATACTCAGGCAAGAGTATTTCTCTGGCTAAAGTGTGAAAACCTTGTGCTGTTGGCAATGAAACTCTTTGGTGATGGTGAAGACATATTTTCGTGGGCCTAGATTCTGACTCATTGCAGACAGATAAAACCTGCCCTCCTTCAAGTCAATAGACAGATAATTGCTGTGCTGCATTTGCAGGAGTTGTAGGCAAAAGATTAGGGACTAATTGCAGGGCAAATCTGGAGAAGACAAAAGAGTTGTTCAAGATTCATATCAGAGCAGGTAAGGAGTAGAAATTTCCCCTGTTTTTCCAGATCCTAGAATCAATTTTGCCCTGTTTGGGATTGGTCCTCTGCCACTTCTTAGCCTTAAAACCGAATTATATTAAGTTCCTTGCCTACTTTTGGTTTGGGCTTTCCATTTTTCACATCCTTAGTTTGAAATATTTTTATAATATATTCATATTTATTTCCAGGCATTCAGCCTACTTTTATTCTGGCCTTTGCATCTTTTTTTCCTTCTCTGTTTTAGTCCAACATAAACGATACTCTTTCAGCACACACAGTACCCTACTATTTATTTGAGATTGAAAGAAGGCAAGAAAGTAGTTTTCTCATTCAACTTCAAGGACATTTCCAATTTTATGGCATGTTTTGGCCAGTTTCTAGGTAAAGCCTGGCCATGGACAATGGTAAAATAAGTTAGTGTGTGTGGCTAATAGAACTTGCCTACAGATTCAAACACTTTGGTTTAATCATAATCATATTACAAGAGTTATGTTCTAGCAGATTTTTATGTACAATTTAATTATATTTACAAACAAGAGATGCAATGTTTCATTCAAGTAGTTTGATAATCTACTTTTACATTGCCTAAATTAGTTATTCTAGATATGGCAACAGCCTGAATCTTTGGAAATCACCAACACAAAGAAATGCCAAAGCAAAAGAAAAAGAAGACTCTTGGTGCTCTGTTTCCAAGAGGCAAAGGCACATTGTTGTTTGCATTTAGAAATGCATGTATCTGTTTTCATGCTGTACCTAAGTTTTACCTCCTAATATTATATACTCTTTTTTGTTTGCTTGGTTGTATTTTGTTTGGTACTTTTTGTTTGGGTTGTGGTTTTTTGTGTGTTTAAAATGTATAGATGGTTTGTACATTAGGGCAAATTAGCTGTCTCTTTGCAGTGTGTTTCTCAGACTTAAATCAAGAAAGGCATTAGTTCTGTTTTGATATATCATCCATTACCATTGGATCCTGGCCCATGACTATGGTTCTGAGCCTTGGTAATAAACACAAATATAATAGTTAGTAATGCTTTGGCTCCTTGGGTGGAACATCTGTCTGACCTGCACTGTAACCAAATTCAGCTTTCTTCTTTAAATAATACCAAGATTGGAATTTTGTCTTTATTTGCCATGAAAATAAGTTTTACCCACCTATCTTCTTCAAACATCTAAAGCCTCCAGTACCAGGAAATTATTCTGTTTATTTTCAGGGCTCTCCTTATTGTAGTATGTGAAAATAAGTGTTATAAAAAGTTTCCAAGGTCCCGGTCATTCTTTCAGCTGGATTTGCAAGGTGGGCATTTAGGCATCTATTAATCTGCAGTGTTTCAGCATAATAAGGGTATGCCAACTGTCTGGAGTGCTTCATGGGGATTTTGGCATCCCACCTGTGATCTGAGTCCACATGGTATCCTGATTGGGTAGGAATACAATGGGAAACGCTCAGTATAAACATCAGAAATGATGTTTATACTCTGCCCCTGTCTTTGGCACCTTGACCAAGATGTTGAAAAGTTGTACATGCAGGGTGCTTCATGAGTCAGGGAGTTACTTTTGGGATATGGCTGACAAAATAGGCTATCTAGACCTGCAGGTGAAGCATTCTCTTGGCAGGTAGGGGATTGAGAGGATTCAGAGTGTGGGGACACTCAAGAGAATACCACAGTCCCAAAGCCAGTTGTCAAATCTTCTCTGGCACACCTGAAACTGTGAGGATGCTCTCACCTCTCCTCTTCCAGAGCACCCCTCTTTATGGAAATGGGCCAGTGTCCATGAGACAGAGCAGGTAGGTGGCATGTCCCTATCCCACAAGTCGTGGCATTACCTGGAGAGAGCAGTAAATTAAATTAATTTAATGAAAAGTTAAACAACTTCAACTGACAGAAATTCTAGCATCTGCTGCCAGGTCCCTGAGCTCCTCTGCCTTGGCAACATGCCCTGTGGCACTGTAATTAATGTGTTCATGAAGGACTGAGGTGTGGGTTTAGCTGCCAGATCCAGATATCTCACAGTTCCGATGAAAGATTAAAAATGTAGCCTCCCTTCTTCCCCTTTTGTGTTGGTGAGTTCTGGCACCACTGGCAGACCTGGGTTGGCAGGAGGCTGGCATAAGACATACTGGTTTGAGACACTGTCTTGAATTGTCTCGTCCCAAAGCAATGCTTGTCATTGCCAGGACGGAGGCACTTCTGGAGACATTGTAGGACAAAAACTGAAATACCCAATATATACTCATATCAAAGAAAGAGATAAATAGGTATCTACCAGTACCAGGAAGAGATGCGCTAGGTGGAAAATTTTGGCATGAGTCCCTAATATGTTAAGTAGGGATATAGGTATCCTTCTGAAGTCCTTCTGGTCCTATGCTGATTCTTTTCCTGAAGGACCTCAAGCCTGGCTCACAGACTTCTCATTACCTTTGGAAATCTGGTCATGGGTATTTCCTGTGAGTTCCTAACTGTAAGATTCTTACTACAGGGATATTTAAATTTTGGAGACGTTCTATGAGTCCTGTCAAATTCCTCTACTCCTCCTTCCTACCTCTTATTTTGGTAGATAAAACATCTTTTATATCTGAGGAACTCAAAATACTTTTTGCATCTCTCTTGTGTTAAATTTCTTTCTCTAGACTCCACTTGAGCACTCAAATGTACTCAGAGTTCCTGTAGGATAGCTTTCTCCCATTCTAATATGTTTAGCAGACCAAAGGTTTTAGGTGTTATGTCAGTTTGCTGTGCCAGTGGCTTTCACAATTTTAGCTCCCAGTATGAAGAATGTGAATGACTGAGGATCCTTAAGAAAGCTCCTAAGCTCTCCACTGAAGACTGAAATTACTATTCCAATACCCTGGCTGAGGAGTGAGGAGCAAGATGAATTTAATTCATCTGTATGCAGCACTCCCAATATGCCTCCCCCTATAGCAGGTGGATGAAAACTGAAAGACTTATCTGGGAATCTAAGGGGCTATGTAGAGCTACAGCGGTTTATGCTGGCATACAACAGTAACAATTTTTGTGTGCTCTTGCTTGCATTCCCCCTTTCTTCCTCTTTCTCCCACAGCAGCAGTATGCTGAATGTGGATCTCTTAGAAAGAGAATTCTTTTTTTTCCTATCGCTGAGCGTAGTACAACCAAATATTCCTCTGGGCATGGGTCTTAGGAACAAAGCCATAGTTTAGTCCTTACTAGCAGAGCCAAATTATTTGTCTGTTTGTTTGAAAAGCATTTGCTGTAGCTATGTCATGGAATGTTGCATAAACAATTCATCAGCTGAAAGCAGCATATACTTGCCTAATGACCTATTAGAAGAGTGGGGGAAAGCTGAAGGTGGAAGAAAAGTAGTTCAGCTACTGCTGCAGGTGCGTTTAGTTTCTTTCTTAAAAGAGCCTGAAAATGAAACTCCTCAACTCTTATCCTAGCAGAGAAGAGCAGTTCATAGCGTCAGATGATGATACAGATGTGAAGGGACCTCAGTAGGTCTCTAGTTCAGCTTCTAGATCAGTGGCAGAGTCAGCTACAAAGTTCGAAAGGGTGAAGAAGATGGGTTCAAAGATAAAATATTCTGGTTGAGTTTAGACATTCAGATAAAAGGATAAAATCTCAGAAAAAAATGGAGAAAAATTACAAGGGTGTAAATAGGGCAAGCAATGAGCAAATTACTAATACATTTCACAAAGGAGAGCCATGACTTGCAAAGGTCTTGATCCAAGGTCTGTTACAACCTGCTGGAGGGTTTGCAGCAAAGTCACTGAGTTAGGGATCAGCCTCTCAGAGTAATAGTTTGTGGAAAAATTAAGGAATAACTTGAAGTGCAGTAGGCAGTGAAAATACACTGGATGTTTTGCAGCAACATTACTATCTGGTGGGGAGAGTTTAATCTTGGACCTCATTACATGCATATGCAATCATTATGTTTAGCAGTGAACAAGCAAAAAAAAAAATAGTTAAAGGAAGGAATAGTCTCATCATCATTTTGTGGACGCAATGTGTCCATTAACAAACGTGCATAAATCTTCTCTTTAAACCTGAGATCATGAAGATATTATAAACTATTCCATGAGATAGCTGTTGAAAAACAAATACAACTGTCTTCAATAAACCAGTCTTCATTTTAAGAAGTCATCAGAACTTTAGTGTGTCAGCAGCTTCTCTTCAGAGGCTTCCTCAGTTAGATCTGTAGTGAGTATTACCATGGCATTGCTGCATTGCAGAAGAAGTATTTAAAAATTAAAAGTTCAGCCTTATTTTGCTCTTATGGTTTGAGGTTACATTGCCACAGACTGATGGAGGCATGACATATGTAAAATGGGGCATTACCACATCTGCTGTTGTATGAAAGGCATTTGTCTTACAGTATCACCACAGAAATTTTGTAAAGAAACAGGATGATACTGTGTTGCCATCATATTAGTACCAGTTGTATTCTGACATAATTTTATACCCTCCTTTTCCTGCCAGTGTTTTGAGTCTGATATTCATACACCAATTTTGGACATACTTTGGTAATGATGTAGATGCATGAAGGCTGTAACATAGATGACTTTTTTTTTCTTTTAAATATTCTGGACAACTTTTGGCAAAACTCACAAAACCAACCACTAATATAACATAAATATAGAGGATAGATTTCTATTTCTAGAGGAAAATGTACTTGCAAAGGGGCTTTATTTTAGCACTTTGTGGACTGCCAGCACACAGTCATGTCCTACCATCTAGGGTCATAATCACTTGGAAAGCAAAGCAGTGCCTGTTTGCAGTTGTGACTGTTTGTGTTAGTGCCTTTCCCACACACGCATGCACCAAGATGTCTTGTTTTTGTTCTTAACAGTGGCCATTTCAGCTCCAGGAAAGGAATGCCTTCCTAACAACAGTAACATCCAAATGGAGAGATCCCACTGAAATGACAAAGTGCTCTGTGAAAGAAGGGAAAAACCCTCTTTGTAATGAGTCTTTCTCTTAAGATGAGAGATGTTTTGCAAACCTGAGCAACAAACTGAACAGCTTGTTCTTCTGACTGTGGAATTTAGCTCTTTTTGTGGGAAATATTTAAATGCCTTCCCTGGACTGGTGCAAACACATGATTTACCACTGTGCCACCACAACTGAATCAGACATGAAGGTCTGGCCTGTTCATGAGCATGTGCTGTAGCAGAGGAGCTTTCAAAAGACTTTAATTCTGCTTTTGTTTCCTATGTGTTTCAGGCTCTTACTGCTCACCTTTTGAGAAGATGGGCAAAGTTGGAGAGGGCAAGTGAGAGAGGGCATTTCATATTAACCCCAAGAGATATACAGTGTCAGATGCTTTTCTTCAGAGGATGTGAACCTCACTGAAGCTGTGCCATTTCTTTGATGCTCCAAGGAGATCAGTGGCTACAACCTGCACCACTATAACCAAAGGCAAGAGAGAAGGGCATCTTGGACATGTTCCGTAGCAGAGCAAGCAACAGCTCCATGTGGCCACCATCATAGGGACTGATGGGTGGCAAAGGAGCTGAAGAAAGTCTGAAAGAGAATTGGAAACTTTGCTATGCTACACTCCAGGCAGATATCCCAAATATCCTGCTGTTATCTTCTCTGAGAGATTCATGTTTTTGAACTCCTCTTGTGGAGACATGGACTGTGAAATATTTGAAATAGGGAGCTAAACCTGAGTCTCCCACATCCCAGTAGGTGATTTTTTTGGTGGGCTATCAGGCCCTCTGTGTTGTCTCTCTGTGGCCCCGTAACTGATTTTTTTTTCACAGATATAAATCAGATACGCAATGGCCCAAGCAGCCAGGATATTTAAATTCCTTCTATCAAAAAGCAATCAACACAATGGGTCTCAACTATCAAATGTAATCTTTTACATGAAGATTTTTGTGAATATTGGTTCAAATATGATATATTCTGATACAGAATCTCACAAATAGGTTGTGACTGTGAACTTCGAACCGAGCACAAATTCAGGCCCTGCTCACCAAGACACCATTTGCTCATTATTTAAGTTACTTCAAAAACAAATACTTCTTCCATGGTGTCTGCAGTGCATATGATTAACATAAGTAAAATAAGTCAGTTATAAGTTTGCAAGTACTATTAGGACATGGCTATGTAAAAACACTTGTGAGTACATAGTCCCTTCCCATAAATTTTATTCAGTTTTTCTCTCTCCTTCCCCTTGTTTATTGGTGGCACCTGGCACATCCTTTACAACAGAGGTCCATCTTGTCACAACTGTGAACTACAAATGACCCTCTGCACTTCCAGCAAGGTGATTGCATTTTGCCTTCATCTACGCTCAGTAGAATGTCATAACCTGCAAACACCTGCAAGGACATCTGGAAGAGGCAGTTTCCTTCAGAGGGCTATTTAGCTTCTAGGGAAGCTAAATCATTGCCTGATACCCATCATCTCTCTTTGGCTGTTTTTAGAGGGACTCTGTGTTGACTGACTCCTAATTTAAGATCCTTTGGTTAGATGAAATGAACCTGGGCCCTTGACAGGACTTGAGTAAGTAAATCTTTGTCAATTTGAGCCTAATTTCTTTGTACAAGGATGAAAGTCAAATCTTGTCTATTTGCTTTTTAATGCCTGACAAATTTTTGGATGCTATTTAAAAATAGTAATCTCTGATAATTACACATTTATAGATGTTATTTCTTGCCTCTAGTTTTAACAGATCTAGAGATAAGAGCAAAACTGGATTATAATATCTTTATATGACAATCTTGTCTTTTATTGGATTTTTTAAAGGCCAACAAAATGGGAAAGTCTGATGTTACATTTTACTTTGAACTGCATGTATTAATGGAGTTAGGTACAAATCAAAGTTTAACATCTTGAATGTATTACCATTTTAGCATTCCTTTTTACTTACTTAAGAGTCTTTTTGGCTAACTATGTAGAACTGAAATAGTGAATTAGTAATTACACAGGGACCTGGAGTATGGCACATGACTGCCCATTATCAGATAAGAAAACCAAATCCACATAAAGAATATAATTTTTGCAAAGAGATGTTTGTCTTCACAGTAGCACCTGTTTTGACCTGCTGGTTTGGCAGATAACCATTCATTTAAAATAATAGATAGATGAAATACGTTCTCTTTAATCTTGCTCTAACATCTAAACCAGCTGTTGCTATGGGAAATGTATTTCCCATGCAAGTCTCCTGAATATAACATGATGATCCTAATCCTCGTCATATGCGCACTTTGAGAAAAGAGAAAGGCGACGGTTTTTTGGTGTGTCCTTTCCTTCCGGCCTCTGCTGGTTTTGATCTGTTTGACCTGTAAACACACTGCTTATCTCCGCAGAATTTCACTCTATAGAACAAAATGTGTCTTTTAATGAGCCACTGTCTTGCTGTCTCATGAATATTCAAATTACATTTGAAATTACTAGCTGAAAAGAAAAACAAGTTAAATACCAGTACCCACTTGGTTAAGCTGTCATACTATTGTTACATTTCTACTGAAATGCCAGCCAAATTTCCCAGGTGCAGCTTCCACATCCCTCATATAATATCGAAATAAAATCTCTGCATTAAAATAATGCATGCAAACATACTGGTGGTTATTAGGGGAAAAAAAGAACTACATGGTGTAAGTTCATCCAAAAGAAACTACATTAAATATCTGTTGTGAGACAGAATTTTGGATGAGCTCTAAGCAACTTTTCATCAGCATGGTTCTCTGAAGAGAAACACTTTCCAGTGTTGCTCCTCTTTAGAAATGAGCTAACCTCAGACGTTACCAAGCACCCAAACAACTGGGCTGTTTCAGACTTGCAGTACATTAATAAATGATGATGTTTATGAAAGATATTGCAGATATTTTTCCAGGTCTCTCTAAAGCCCAATAAAGAAGGGGGAAAAAAAGAAAAAAGAAATCCAAGAGAAACCTCTAAGGTATTTTGGTTTTTTGGGGGGCCAAGAACATATAAGCTTAATGCAGGAAGGCTACTCTCTGCTGAAAGGCTGCTGCTGACAATCTGTGATCTTGGTGCTAGGGAAAGGGCAGATGTTCTCAGAGTGAGCCCACTGGCTGTCTGTACTGGCAGCCCTGGGTTTGTTTATTTATTTGTTGTGGGCGTTTTTTGAACAGTAGCTCAGCAGAAGCTACTGTAATGCAACGTGTAAATGCAAGTATAATTAGAAAGGTCTGAAAATCCTCCACAGAGTAAGCAGATCTAGAGGAGCAGATGGTGTACCTCTTCGATGGTCCCCTGTCAGAGAGGGTGATACAAATCTTCACTGCGCTTTGTTCAAGGTCTCATCACGCAGCTTTGAGGAAGATTTCAGGTGATTCATTACACTTACTGAATGGGATTGTTTGTGTATGGAGACATCAGAAAGTTGTCCTACCGTGGTTAATTACTGCCATAGAGCCTCTGTGGTGGAAATTAAGTATGAACACACAGGGAAAACAAACAGCAGAACACAAGAACATACGTGTACATGCACACCCACTCCTCAGTGCTGCCTGTAGTTTTTTGTCTTGCTCTTCTGTGCACTGTAGTTTACTGCCCTCAGTGTCCACTCATTCAAGGCAGACAAACCCCAGGAGCAGATATGGCTGCAGATTGAATTCACACATTTCGGATGACTGCTGAGTGCCTTGGACCTTCTTTGCTACTCTCACAGCCTCCAGTGGGTCTATGTGCTTTGCGCTGAGGTCTGTAGAAACCATATTGCAGATTTCTCTGGAAATGCCTTGGTGGGTAGTCATGTTCTAAAAGGTTCTGGTATTGCTCTGACAAGCTTGAAGAGAAGATTTCAGAGCATCTTTAAAGTGCTTTCAGGAGCCTTCACTTTTCCATCTTATCAGCCCAGCTACACAGCATGCCAACATTTTTGGTAGTTTTGGATACTTCTTCAGTGACTTTATGTCCAGCCTGGCAGAAATGAGAGCTTCCCAGGGGTACCCATAGCAGTGCCATTGCTGCAAAATAGAATACTAGTGTTTGTCAAACACTCATGCCAGAGGATATCCAGAACATGAATTAAACAGATATAACAGAACAGCTAAAGCTGTTGAATTTGGCAACAGTGTGGGTTCCAAGAATCTGACTTACAGAGGGAACTTGAATACTTGAATATTTGTGCACTGCCTATTTTGAATATTGGGCTTGCTCTTCACTCTAATGATAATTTTACAAGTGACCAAATAATGAAATTTTTAAAAAGAAGAGAGATTGTATCATCAATTATATTGCATGTGTGAAATATAGGTATAAATAATAGTTTACTTGAAGATCTTCATCTTGCACTTGTTCAGGACATTGCTGTGAAATCATTGAAAGAACAAAGGTTCTAGGCTGAGGAATGCATAAAAAAACATTTAATATAAATTCTCTGGTGATGCTCACTGGCCAGAAAACAACCTGCTCACTATGCAAGAGATGTAGGGAGAAGAGAAGCAGTGCAAGGCAGCAGTCATTTGTAATCTTGTAAGAAAGCAAACACATCACAGGTGACAGTTTGTCAATAAACCCAAATGCAAATAGTAGGTAAAGGAAAAAACACCCTAAGGCTATTGCAATATGAGAAAACAGAGGACTGGAGCACAGGTAGCTTAAAGAAATGAAATTTATGTAAAACGGAAAGATAGAAAACAAATGTCCAAACCAAGGCCTGTGCTTTTTTAATTCTGTTCCTCCCCTTGATAGAAATATCAGCCTAAATTAAGCCCCGATATAACTGCAGCAAAGTCAGTGGAGTTACACTGAGGATAAATTGCTGCCATAAATCATCAAAATCAATGACAATTTTATGTGTTCATGCCAGAAATTAATCTGTCCCATTACAACAACAATTTTTTGGACACCCAAAGCTAAATTTAATTTCTGTTTTCTATGTAACAGAATAAACTTGATCTTTGATGTATAACAAGGTGCCCACATCCTGGGAAACGTTCCTCCAACCATTAGTCTACCAGCTTGGGAGAGTATAGCATCCCTGTTCTGCCTGTTCTCTCTACTTTCCCTTCAGGTGTGCCTGTGTCCCTCCTGTGTGTGCTGGAAGGAAGGGCTTTTGCAGTGCACAGAGGCAAAGAGGTAAGAGTTAAGGAAAAAATCCATCCCATAACTGGCCCCATACCTTCATCTTGCTCAGTAAAAAGTGCATGCACACCCAACACTTGGTGCAGCTTTAGGGTGGTCAAAGAAAATTTCTGTTCCTCAGCATAATAGCACTTTAGGAGGATGTATAAGTGAGCGAGGGAAGTGAGAATAAAGGACAAGGGGTTTGTATTCTGCCTAAGATTTCTCATGACAAATAAAGTAACACAAAGCAAACCAATGAATTGGGGCCTTTGTGCTTCAGCCAAGTGTTTTAGTGGATAGTTTACTTTGACATACTCTTGGACTTCGCATCCTTTTGCTACCCTGGGATCCTCCTCAGAAACAAAACCAAAGACCATTCTGCTCTTGTGCACCAGATGGACAGGCCTGGAGGTGGGAGTCACTTCCTTGTGTGGGAGACAGCATTTGAAATGTTAGTTATCTCATATTTGCTCCCCAACTTTGAATGCAGACCTTCAGGCAGAGTAAAAGATGGCACAGTTCTTACTCTCCTAGAGTCTTCAGGGAAGGGTGGGTATGCTCTCTATCCCCATTCTGTCCTCATTCATTCTGTGATTTGCAGAGGGAACTCATGTTTTTTCTTGTTCCGGACAAGTTTCTTTCATTGAAAGAGACAATTTTTAGGACTAGGTAATAGTTTTCATACTATAGGTAATCCAGTATTCCCCTAACACTTGCTTATAATATGCCCTGAAGTTCAGCTTCATATCTTAGCATTACTCCTTCTGCAAAGATAAATTGACCTTAGAAGCAGAAGTCTCCTGGTTCTCAAATGATTTGCCACCAGCTCTAAAATGATACCTTGGAAGACTGATTCTTAAATTTTCTGCCTGTGACTTGACTCCTAGATGTAACACCCATTTCTCTTGCTATTCCACCCCAAATAATCATATTAATGATTGCGTTTGTCAGGCTTGCAACCCTCATTGTAACTGCTGTGACTCTAAGGGCAGTCAACTACCTCAAAGTAGGGAGGGATTGAGTTTTGCCTTACAATAGTAAGGTGCAAAGGGCTGTTGAGCACTCAGCCAGCAATGGCTGGGAGTCTGATTTCCATTTACAGATTTGAAAACTGCCTCCACATGGCATACACCTGGCTGCTCATCCCTTAGTTAGCACAGTACTGACAGAGTGCTACTACTGTCTACTTTACAAGTAACTTCGAGAAACTAGTATTGTCTTGGCAGCACAAGAAACTGATAGAGCCTTTGGAGCCTTTGCCTTTTATCAAGAACTTTAGCAGAGACAAACATTATTTAGGTATCTGATTTTCTGTGTGCATATGTAAGATTCCAGGTTAAGTTAATCCATTCTGTTTCTATTAAAAGCTCTGTACTAGTTTGAAAGGCTGCATTTGCATTCCAGCTACAGCGAAGGTTTTATTTTCTAGCAGGAATCTCAGCATCAATCAGAGTTGGATGCAATTTACACCAACTTCAAAGAGCCTGTAAAAAGATAACGAAAAAATGTTAATCAAATGGCAAAATCCACAGACAAAAATTCAACTCAGAAATAAATTATTTCAGCACGTCTGTCTTCTGTGGCATTGCCAATGTAAATCTATGCAGTAGGTCACCACAGTGGAGTCCATAGTGGCTGAGTCTGAGGTTTTGTTTTATACATGTTTTTTAAAAAGCCTGGCCATCTAGTTGCATGGTGTTCTGCGGTAACTGAAAAAAATTATGTCTTTAACACAGTATATGCAAAATAAGCCAGATTTCTTTGCTGCCATTACAGAGGTGTGCATAATGAAATCATCCACAGAACTTTACTCATTTACTATATTGTGCAGATCTTCAAGATCTCATTGCAAGCTTTGCCATACCCACTGTTCATTTGCTCAGCAGCCTGTCTTCACAGTCATTAAGACAATGAAAATATAGCATTATAGGTCAGGCTCTATAAGGACAGAAGAGTTTTAGAGGATACTAATTATTTTGGTATTAAATAGACATATTTTAAAAATTCTTTATATGTTTCAGTTTTATAGACACACAATTTATAACAAAATAAAAAAAAAAAACACAGAGAAGTTTCTTTTCTTAATTTAGATGAGTTCAACCCACATTTATGTAATCTTCAACAGTGAACAATCTAGCCTGTGTCCAGTACTCATTTTTATGGCAGATCTCATATAGGAATCTGTAAGATGCTATGATTGAAATGCAAGCCAATTGAGAGACCATCCATTAAAAAAAAAAAAAATCATTCTGATTAATAAACAACTGAAGTACAAGGGCTGTGGGCAGCTCTTGGATCCACACACCCTCCACGTTTTCTTTTCATCTTAAATGCAGGGCAAAGGAGGATTGACTGGTGGCAGAAAACTACTCCACGGTGTTTACCTCCAATTTAAATTCAAAGTAAAATGGCTTCAACGAGACCAGCTAGAGAAGGGATGCTTCCAATAAAGCTATAAATACCCTTGTGAGCACAAGCATCCTTGTTAACCAGGATTTCTGGTAGTCATGTGCATTCAAGCTTCAGATGAATTAACTTGTTTGAGGCGCTGAACAGTTTCAGAAAATCATGAAACACTATGTTTATTTAATAGTACTGCAACATTTTAATATTACATTGTATGTACTCTGATCTCACTAACACATTGACTTCTGGAAATTAAAATTCTGAGAAGGAGGTGATAGTATTTTCACACTGGTACATTTTATTTCCCTGTGAGTGGGGAAATTTGGATGCATACATGCTTTAACCTTAGCATTCTCCCCCCTATTTTCTTCCTAGTTAAAATGCATGCAGAGTTGCCATCACAGCTCACGTATTAAATAACTGGAAGCATCAAACCACCCAAAGTAAGCTGCAAAATCAGCACTCCTAGGTTATGTTTTTACATACCATCAGAAAAAAACTTTGCATGTTACAAAGGTTAAACAAAATGTTTTTATGTGTATCATATATGCCAATGATATTAGCGCAAAAATGTAAAAATGTGAAGATCCTGTATTGAAAATTATTGTTTATGGATTATTTAAGAGGAATGAAGTAAGCTTTAAAAGCTTATGCAAACATTTAAAATTCCAAATTTAGGTATCAATATGACAATAAAAATAACATACAACAGAAGGGAAAGATGTCAGGGGCTAAATGATAAATTGCTTGGTTTGTATCTGTTTTGATGTTAATTTTGCAAATTCCTTTTTAGGGTGAAGATGGCTCTGGGGTTTGCAGTCTTTGGAACTCACTCTTCCCAGAAGAGAAACTGAAATGAGAGTAATTATGTCTGAAAACAAATGTTTTGAAGAGTCTCAGGATTGTTTACATGGTTTGCAGGTCTTACTTTTTTTCCTGCATGATACAGCAGCAGCAGGCCCAGTTTTGTCCGTCTCCTATGGGTGCCCTGGAAATGGCAGCTGTGGTCTGTAAGA
>JAWWMO010000121.1:82088928-82100820 GCA_035047845.1 Dendrocincla fuliginosa | reverse complement strand
TGGTTGTTGCTTTTTTTTTTTTTTTTTTTTTTTTTTTAATTAATCATCATGGCAAGGAGAGGGAGTGCAAGAGGCTCAAAGTAACAAGCCAGTGTTTATTAGAAGTGACATCTGAGATCATCTTGAAATGGCTTTGGATAATAATGTGAAGAAATACAGGAACTGTGAGTCTTTGGATCTTGTGTTAATTTTTTTCTGGGTGTGAGTTTTATGTTATCTGGCCGGAAAATAATTTGTTGACAATTACTTCACTGATGACCCACACATAAGTGTGATTTTGTGTTGCTGTCCACTTTCTGCTGGAAAGGAAAGGAACTGATCTTCTTTTGGTTCAGATTATATTTTCTCTGAGAATGCTGGAGAGAAATAAAAACATTATGTTTTACCCATAATGATGAGTAATATTCTTTTATGAAGGGGAGGATGAATAGCTTGACTACTAATAATGAAAGAAAAGATGCCTTTAAAAAAATGTTTGAACTTATTATATTTTTAAGTAGAGACTTTACAGTAACTTCGTATTTTTATTCTGGAGGACAACCTTCATGAATCATTCATAGCAAGGATGAATTTCTTATTCAGTATGCTGCTTCTTCACATATTGCCTTCATACTTTATCAGAGGCAGAGATGACTCAACTCATTCATATAGTTCAGGAAAACTGCAGAACTGCTCTTCTATACTGCAAATAAAAGAGAAAAATAACCTTAAATGTTAAAGAAATAGTCTGCAATGGTAAGCATGTCTACAGAGCTGGATGAGAGTGTTAAAATAAGGTAGTTTGATCAAATCCATGTCTTGAACAAAGCATTTCTCCAATATTTTCTTTAAAGTAGAACTTTCCTTTCAGCATAGGTACATATATGTGATATAGTCAACCACATGAGGTCACTTACAAAATGGTCTGTCTCTGGTGCTGTTTTCAATATCATGTACTTTTTTTTTTTTTTTTTGATTGATTTTTGGCTCATTCATCTGTCCCTTGGAGTCTGACAATGTAAAAGTCTGAACTCTTAAGCCAGTTCCTGTTTGATTAGGAACTGAAGTCACGTAAAGAAACTAGCCATGTGACAAATATGGGAAAGAGCTTGTTTAGTAGATTTGCTAAAAAGTAGGCTAGATGCAAAGTATCTGGAGGTGTCTGATTTAGCACCCAGAGCTAGGTTTGAGCAATGAGTGCCTCAGGCCATCCACTTGCCAGTTTTGCTAGACCCTGCTGCCTTGTGAGGCCAAAGGAAAGAAGCAGGCACAATGCTCTGGACAGTCACGTCTTGTAGGCTGTCTGATTTCTGTTTCTGTCACACACATCTTTATGCCCTCTACTTTCAATTTGACCTTTCAGTAGTTGAGCCTCATAAGGTTTTTTGGATAGTGTTCCCAACTTATTAAACCTAAGACAGAAAGTCCTAACCAGTGTTTATTGAAATAAAACCAACACTAAGGTCAAACAGTGAGTAAGAAAATAAGGTTTTTAGAATTAGGCTAGTGAAAAAGCATCTGTGTCTGTTGCAGTGTCTTTGAACAAGCTGTTTTCAGTCATGTATTGCGTTTAGCTTTGCCTCAGCCTCGTGAGATTTCTCCCTTTGGTTTATGACTCTGTAATCAGGAGGGGCTATGAGACTTGCCTCTTGTTCATGAACACTTACCATATCATATTACTTTGTCACATGCTATTTCAAGGAAAATGTGCTTTCATGATAGAGGGTTTCTGTAGTATAAGATTAGTTCAGTTCCCTGCAATTTTGGATCTGAAAGCAAGCTGTTTTGGCAGATAACAGTGAGGTCATTCTCCTGCATTTGCGTCTTCCCAGCATAATGGTATTTAACCAAAAAAGAAAAAAAAGTTACCATAATAATGACTGTTTCTCATCCTTGATTTCAGAACTCATGTTTTGGAGCTTCTGTTTCCTGCAATCTTACCTTTAGGAAGAAAAAGATAACCAACCCTTAATGAAAACATGGCCTGGACCAAGAAATGCCAAACACAGCAAAAGAAATGTTTTCCTTTTCTCTGCCTTTTCCTTCAGTAACAGCCACCCATTCAAAGGGGTGATTAGCAATAGGTTATATTTCTGAGTGTTATTCAGCTATGAAAGGGATCTCAGTATTTTAAAAGAGATGAAAATTTTCCATTGAAATAACCTTTATGGGTGCTTATCACCTTTTCTGTTTGTTTCAGCTGTTTTGATTCAGGCAGCTCTGTACAGTTCAGTTCACCTGATAATAATAGAACAAAGGGGAGGAGAAAATGTAAGTAGACATGAAAAGTTCCTAAAGCCAGGATGTAGTGAGTGTAACAAATACTTACTTGACACAAGGATGTTTAATATTTGCAAAAGACATAAAAAATCTTCGTCTGATGGTGAACACTGATGTATATCCACTGTACTCCAGCATCTTACCCTACCTTAATTATAGAATTAAGTTTGGCATGATAAAATAACTCTTGAATTTTTAAAAGTCTTGCAAAATTGCTTCACCTACAGATTCCCATGACCCTTCAAGCTAAACAACCTGTTGATCAGCAGCTATAAAATATCTGCATCAAACCTCTAGGTCAGTGCCACGTACATTTAACAATACTGTCTTCTAGAGTTGTTCCCACAAGAGTAAGAACAGTTTTGCATGTGCAAGTCCTAGCAAATTAGAGTATACACAGTGAACATCCATTTAAATAACTTGATGCAGACATGCTAAACAACCTTTTTGTACAATACATACTGGGGTGATTAATAATGTAAGATGGGCTTTTTAACTATAGCATTTTGATTTATATGAAATTAAGTGAAGATAACAGAGAAAACATTATTGATTTAATAATTTCTCAGAACAGAGGTAAAACTACACTGAAGTTTTAAATTGAAAGAAAATTTTCTGAAGGATACTGTGTTTGGCTGCTGGAGGGAACCAAAAAACCCCCAAGGAAGCTACTTTTTAGATAGATAAACAGTGCCAAAAAAAAATTAAAAAAAAAAAATCTGTGAACAAAGACATGTAGGTTATTTGCATATTGTTTTAAAGTAAATCTTGCTACTAGAGTTTGTTTATTCCATCTGGAAATGTGTCATGGCCTCCTGTAGATGTCAGATTTTCAGCATAGTGTCTAATGGCACACTGAATTAAAACAGCTTTTTTTGAGTGACTAATCCTCCCTATTTTAAGATTAAATGAAAGATCCTCTGGAGATGTATTTCTTCTCTGACCAGCAAAACCTTATGGCACCATTTTTTCTTCCTATAACTCGAGGCACAACCATATAAGGATAGTCATTTAAGCTCAAAAAAGGTGATGAAGTCACTCTATATAATAAAAAGTGAGGTGGTGATCAGGCTGCCTGTCATCTGACTGCATTTAGCCAGAGCTATGAGACTTTGCAGCAACACCAGAACAGTCCATTCAAGAGCAATAGGAAGCCCAGCACCATGTGTACATTGCCTATAAACTCTGTATGTTCTGCCTGCACCATCCTGAGCAGTTTCAGAGGGATGTCTGAGCAGCTCGGGCTGTGGCAAGCAGTCTCTGAGGCTGAATGTGGGGCAGCTCTTCACCAGAGCCCACTCAAGCCACAAACATCCATCTGACCCACAAAAAGAGTTTCAAGCAGAAATACTGATTTTGCTGTTCATGTCATCTGTTTTTGAAGCACATTCTCTGGAAACTGTAATGTATGCTGTTGCTTGAAATTTTGTTGGGAGACAGGAGCATGTTTCTCCTTTTCCAATGCAGTGTCAGTATATGTTAATTTAATGTTATAATCATTTACCCTCCCGTCCTGTACCAATAGCCTTCCACTAACCAAAATGTGGCTTCTTTCAATGGCTCTTCAATCACCACGCTGCTGTTTGAATGTGCTGAACAACTCATATTTTATACTGGAATGAGGTTCAGTCAGGAAGTTAGATCATAGCTAGATCAAAAGCACCAACAAAACCTGTTTCTTTTCTGGTGTCTGTTCTTGTGAACTGGGTGCATACTCTCAGATTTATTCCGTTTTGAATGAAGCGAGGTGAAAAAAAGGGGCACTGTGTGTTGGAAATGGTTGTTTGCCAGATTCTGCAGTAAAAGGATATGGCAAACAAGAAAGATTTTGAAAGTTTGGCTCAAACCCTTAACAAAACATAAGAACAGAAGAGTACCTCCAGAAATTAAGGGTGAAGGGCCAGCATCCTTTTTCTGACAGTTGCCAGCATGTGGAAAACAGTGAAATATAGAAAAACCCAAAGTATATAATGATTCTTCAGCATCAGGCCCTCTTACTCGATGACTCAATGAAGAATTAACTAAAGTTAAATTTTTTCCTCATTGTGCTCAGTAGTAATATCCCATAGCATTTGGTACTTTAAAGAAGAAAGTGTGTCAGGCAAATAGGGCAGTCTGGTCCCTTTGAATGTGCCATTTTTTAACCTCGTGAGCAGTTTTTAAAGAAGTCTTTCATTTTAGGTAAGTGACAACAGGTTTTGTAAAATAAATAAATAAATAAAAATTAAAAAATCCTTCAGTCCATAATATATGCCTCAGCTGAGGCAGAGGCATGCACTTACTGGAAGTCATTTAGAAGTTATAATACATCAGCCACTTCAACAGCATGAAGTCTTTTTTCAGAAGATGTAACTGAAAGCATCTCTGTAAAAACTAGAGCAGGACTTGGCCATAGATCAGAGAGCACAAGCAGATTTGTGAGGCTAAAGACTTTAAATTAATAATTTTTTTTATTTACTTCAGCTGTCTGCATTCCAATTATGAAGAAAAATAAATAAACAAGGGAAAAAAGTTTTGTTTGTCTGAAAATGTTACTCCTAGTTCAAAAAAGTGGACAGCTTCAAATACTACTGCACTCAACGTTCTTGGGCAAAAGCAAATGAAAGTTATTCTATATTAGAGAATGGTTTGGGTTTTGTACATCCAAGTTTTGGAGTGACTGTTGTTTTATTTGAACAGGGGAAAAATCTATTATCTTTTCAAGGCAGGATGATGCATTTGCCCAATACTTTCGGTTGATGGAGTGACAGAACCAGCCATCAGTGTTTTATACCTTTGATTTTTAGCTTAACAGTCTTCCACACTAGTTATTGATTTCTTACTCATGACATTTTACACTCACTTCACACTAGCTTAACAAAAGTATTAATGTGAAACCATTTGCTGGACAGGGGAAATCAGCCCTTTAACCTGTCCTACAAACCATCATTTCTTTTACAATTACAAGAAATATATTTGCCCCGAAGCTTCATAAAATGCTTATTTTCACAGGATCAAAAAAGCAAATGTTTGACAGCTTTATATTTTCTCCAAATGTAGCTAGAGTAGAACATAAGTGCAGTCTAAAGGTTTACCAGGCTTCGGCACAAGAACGAAATACAAAAATAGGGAGCAAGGTGGGAAGGAGAGAGGCTCTTTGAATTTCACCTGCTACATTGATTCTCAGATGAGAAGAAAATCTAGAGAAAAAGGTCAAATAATTTCAACTGGCTTTGTTCTGACATGCATCTCAAATCAAGTGAATGTAAATACTTACAAATACACGCAACTACATAAATATACAAATATATTCTAATCATTAAGTACTCTGTCCTTATATAACCAGTGGTCTGCATGCAAAGAGCATACAAAACACAAATAGATCATCCTGATGACAAATTTACATTCATTTTGAGCTGTAAAAACCAGTCAAGGATTGAGTTTATAACTTGTGTTGAGTTTATAAGTTAAAATTTAATACTTTTCCTACTTACCAGAACTACAAAGTGAACTGAAGAAAGGGATAAAAACATAAGCTTCTTATTATCTCCAGTGCTTACAATAAATAACCTGTGATGAGAAATTTGACTGATAATTTTTTCAATACTACATGAAGCAGAATCACATACCAAAGTGCTTATTCCTGAGAATATTGGATTTGCATTATTAACAGTAATAAAATTGTTGTTATCTGCAGAATAAGGTGGGCTGAGTGAAAGCAAACAGGAATTTGAAACTATTTTCCTTTAACGTGCATATGTTCAGATAGGGTAAAAATCAGAAGGGATAATGCACTTACACTAGTGTGACTCTGGCACAAATTGAATTGAATCAGAGCCATGTTGAGGTAAGGTCCAGAGACACTCCCAAAGGAAAACAAAAGAGCTGGTGAAGGGTCTGGAGCACGAGTGCTGTGAAGGGTGGCTCATGGAGCTGGGGTTGTTTAGCCTGGAGAAAAGGAGGCTTAGGGGGTGACTTTATTGCTCTCTGAAACTACCAGAAAGGAGTTTTTGTAGGGAGGTGGAAATTGGTTTCTTCTCCTGAGTAACAAGTGGCAAGCAAGAGGAAATGGTCTTGAGTTGCACCAGGGTATTAGGAAAAATTTCTTCCCTGAAAGGGCTGTCAAGCACTGGAACAGGATGCCTGCAGAAGTGTCAGAGTAACCATTCCTAGAGGTATTTAAAGGATGAGTATATATGACACTTAGGAACATGGTTTAGTGGTGCACTTGGCAGTGCTGGATTAATGGTTGGATTCAATGATCTCAAAGCGTTTTTTCAACCTAAATGATTTTATGATTCTATTAAAGAATATTTTGTGTGGTTATTTTTCTGACCATACCTGTACTTCAAGCACTATGTTATGGATCACCAAATGACAAAATAGCTGTGGCAAGTTGGTTTGTACATTTATATGATTTAAATATTTACAACTTTAAAGCAATGAAAATGAACTGCATTTGAATATGTAGATGAATTTACCATATGAAATATTTTAAGATATTTGTGAATGCCAAATATTAGATAAATTATTTGAAAAATTTCTAGAAGAACAGGGGTGGAAACCATTTCATTATCATACCATGGAACATTGTGTGGGTTATGAAAACTAGAAAAAAGTAAATGATGTATCCTTATGTAATAGAGACAAATGATACCATCTATATAAATATAAAATAGATAACTTGTTTGCCTTTGAGAAAGCTACAGAAAAGTAGTTATAGAATAAAGGAAACAAAAAATTAAAGGGTGACAGCATGGATAATTAATCTCTATAATGTTTTTGAGATAAAGTTTTTTATGAGACTTATAAGTTAGATTGAAACAGTAGTGTATACAATATTCTTAAAATGAAAACTCATCTTTTAACTCTATTAACTTAGATGATCATCTTGCTTGAAAATAAGTCATGTTCTCTTAGCCCATTCCATATTTGAGCTAAATTTTAGCTTAAAGTTCAAGATATATCACTTTCAGGACTTATAAAGTGTGATGCAGTTACAGCAGTTCATCCTATGCATGATAACTTAAATTTCCATATTCAGTCACCGTCAAGCCCATGCACCTAACTGGAGACTCCTGTAAGAGATTTAATTTAACCACAAATCACATTGTTACCAAAAGCTTAGCAACACATAAAATGAACTAAAAGCTGTTCAAAAAGGAATTGCAGAGGGCACATTTGTTTCCTTACAGGCTTGCATCTCATGAGCTCCCATGTGCAATATGCATTTTACTAGTGCCAAAGCCTGCAAAGGCAGATGGCTCAGAGAGAAGGTCAGAGCAGCACTGGTGGATGGCAGATGGATGGATGCAGTGCTGTTACTGTAATACAGCAAAGAGGTCCCTGCTATGCAGCACCCAGAGGGGCTGCCCTTTTCATACCATCTCGGTTTTCTCAGGTAAACAACTACAGGGCAGCTAGTCCAGAACTGCCTCCAGTGTCTTCTGCCAAACAATCTGCTGCAGCTACTGGGCTGACCAGCGGGTGTTAGTCTTGGCAGGTGCTAAAAAATTTCTTATTCCTCAGGGGTATGTCTGGAGACTGATTCAACAAATGTAGCAGAACAGAGTGATATTTAGAAAACATAATATTCTTCAGTTTCTTTTCAGCTTGACTGTATCCCAAGACTACATGGGTTTGATGTAAAGACAAACCTTATTCTGTGGCAGACTGTATTCCCAGAAGGTAGCTCAGAACACATCTGCTACCAGTAAATGTCTGTAACATTGCAGGGGATGACATTACAGTGGTATCTTTAATGTTCTGGGAATCTGTGTGGAGATATTATGGGAGGAAAGAAATCCTATCAGTTTGCATAACAGCTGAGGAGAGGGGAGAAAATTGCTTGTGTTTACCATGAAGGTCTGTTTCAGTGCAATGTCTTTGCAGCCTGCTGTTACCATGTCGTGAGCTGTGTGCTTCTCTGTGAGTCCTCCTGCATGGCCTCCTTGCAGGACATTGTCATCCCTGCATGACATGATGCTACTGCATGCCTTATGCTTTTTTCCAGTCGGGAACAGAATGATGTCATGCTACTGGAAAACCCTGGTCTCTCTGGTTTGCTGCTTCAAGTACACAGCTGGCCAGAGTGTTTGCTGCTGCCTCCAGCACATATCCTGAGTGCCTCTGTTTCCAGCACATTGTGGAAGAAGCGAGCAAAGAAAGGTCGAAAGTTCCAAGGAATCCTGAGAGTGGTAAGTGGAAGAGAATGATCCTCGTACCTAAAGGCTTCCCTGCAAAAGCAAATTCACAGGTTTAAATTAACCCCTCCCACTTTCCCCATGACTGTGCCTGTTGTGCCATACTCTCTGATGCTGGTAGGGAGAGCACCTCCTGGGCCACGGGTGAACTTTTGTTGACACTGGATGGTGAAGGTGGTACTTCCCTGCAGGAGTGAAGGGAAAGTGTACATAAAGGAGTCGCAGAGAGCAGTAGGTAAAATCAGGTCCAGTGACCTGTTGTTTCTGTGGATGTGCACTGAGAGTGGTAATATGATATTCAACCCATTCGAGGCCACAAAAAGGTGCATCTCAGGCCTTTATTTTCATAGTATCATTTTCATGATGTCTTTTGTGGAGCAGGATACTGGTAGTGGGATGATTTCCCTAAAGATGTTGACCAGGATGATCACTTCTGTTGTCTCATGTTGCCACTTGCAGCTCTACAGTGTTTTAATTTTTTTTCCCAGAGTTTGAATTTGTTGCAAAATAAGGAAAAGTCCACGTGCCCAGCTCTCATAGCCCAGATGCCTTTTTCTTTGAAAGTCTATTGTAGATGTTCTGTTCTCCTCAAGCAATTTTCAAATAAAATATGCAATTGGCCAAGTAGCACTGGCACTTTCAAGGATGACAATGGAGAAATAGAGATTGGCATGAGAGGAGCAGAAAATCATAGCAAGAATCATCTGGCATCTGATTTTGCAGTGAAGAATGATAATTGTTTGCATGAGTCTGTTTTTTTTCTTTCTGGGATGAGGGAGTCAGAACTGGGGAGGGTACAACAGCAAAAAATACTTATGAATATTGTAAGTTTGTAAATTTGCCATGGTGTTCTGTCCAAAGAAAATATTACTGAGTTATTAAGGAAGTGGAAACAGAAGAGGAGATGTTTTCACAGATATTTTCACAAGTTCACTCAGTTCATATGACAGGTGACATTCCTGAGGACTGATCACAATGACTGGATAACCTTCAGAAAACATAGAAATATATGAAATATGATAGAGACTAGCTGGTATGTAAGAAAAGTGTAGGAAGTGTTTTAAGGAGATCAAATGGAGAAACATTTGTAAAAGCAGTGTTTGAATAGGGATTCCCTACTTCATTTTCAACAAGAGAAAACTATGCTTCATTAACTTGACAGAACACTTTGAATCTCATTAGTGTGAAGACAGGAAAAAAAAGGTAACTAGGAACATGACTCCTCTCTAAGATTTCCATCAGAAAGACTAGTCCTAGACCCATTTGAGGTTATCTTATAACATGAAGTTGCAGAACAAAAAAGACACTAAACCTGTTGGCAATTTGGCAAAACTAGAGCTTAGCTTTACAGAGGCAGATTTCAAGACTTGATAAAAAAAAGCCCCCAATGATCCACCCATGTTAAAAATGACCAGAGTAAGCAAAATTAGAACCCAGTAATAATGAGACAAACACCACTTATTGTGATGAGTCTATTTAAGAGGAAGCTCAAATGAAGGAGTGTTTCTGGTCTTTGCAGTGTTTCACTGGGAATATGGGGCACATGTTAGATATTGGAGCCCAACAAATAAGCACCTAGTAAGGCTGGAATCACAAGCCATATGGAAACAGCCAAGGCTGGTGAAGCACGGTGACTAACCCCAGTCTGAGCCTGAAGGACTCTGATTGTGGAAGTTAAAAGTTATGAATATAAGCCTTGATTTTTCCCTCTCCAGAAGTCTAGCTGCTGTTCATTATTGGGAAAGACATTTGGCCATGGACATTTGGAATGGAAAATGTGCTTGAAACATATATTCCCTGAGACGGCATACATTTTGGGAACATAAAACAGCCAGTGCTGTGCTGGTTCACCCTTCTCTGTAATTTTTCCTCCCAGGTGTGCTTTAGTCCAGTTTCTTTCTTGTGTATGTCTAATATCTTGTTCAATGAAGCTCAAGACTCACCTTGCTCTTTTCAGCTTTAGTAGTCTCTAAGAGACTCCAGAGAAAGTGTGGAAGGAACAGACAGTTGTACACACTCTTGTCTGGTCTATTATTTGCTTATTATTTGTTGTTCTGACAAAACTATCAGAAAATCTCCTCCAGAAAAATGCCTGTTTCATCTCTGCTACCCATCTGGCATCCAGACATACCTAAAATGGTTTGGGAAGATGGAAAAAATCAGACTTAAAAAGATCTGAACTCCTTAAAAGTTTGGCTCAATATGCAGTATAGAGTGGCTGTCTGCTGTATACCAAGTTCTCACACTCTTTTCCTTCAAACTTCAGACATATAAGGAATTGGTTGCATGGTTTACAAGAAAATGCGGTATGGATAAATACATTTGTAATTTGATTTGTCTGTCTGTATATAGTAAGTACTGTAATTATATAGCATTATCCTCTATTACATAGCATGCTCTCAACTGCACCCAGGGAGATCCACCCTGGGTGGAGAGCGTGGAGCTTGGCTGAACATGGTGGTTTTAAAAAATGAAGTAACACATGCTTGGGACCTTAAGTTTATCAGTAACTTGAAGTCACAAAACTAAATACCTCTTAACCACTCAGTGAATGAAGTTGTCCTGAGTGCATTTTTGGACCAGAATGGATTTCTACTGGAACATGATTGACTCTTGGAGACTCCTGTGCTCCTTTTAGGGTTAGGAGTTAATTAGATGCCATCACTGTAAGACTTTCTCTTGTGTGTTATTTTGGCTAAACTTTCTTTTGCAAAATATTTTTATAAGGCTGGTGGCAGTGGAAAGATATTGTTATTTTTATCCAGAAAAAGAAATAAGTTACTTTACTAACTCTTCTTCCTCCTCTCTGGTAGCAGTCCAAAAATAATACACCATGGGATGAACTATATGTTGTGCACTTGTATCTAGCTTTACTGAAACTCAGAACAGGGGGGTATCTTCTGGTTGGTAAAACAAGAGAATTTAAAAGATAAATCTATAAGAGAGCAAGAGCAGGGAGGGGATATTTTTTGTTTTCTTTTTTTTTTGTTTGTTTGTGTTTTTTTGTTTGGTTGGTTTTTTTTTTTTGTTTTTTTTTTTTTTTTGTCCCTTCTGGGATCAGCCATTAACAGATTTGCTTTACTTCTTTGGTAACTTTCATGCCATATTTGCAAGGCAGTTGTGAAGAGAAGCGAACTAAACTATCTGGGGTGGAATGTCCAAATCTCCAGTTCAAATTAAGCCAACAAGTCTAAATTTGACACAATGTCAATATGCCATGACAGAGGTAAATAGCATGTACCTATTAAACAGAGGAAACAAGCTTCTTTGGACTTATTTCAGGTATAAAAAACAAATCTAATTTTTGTGCCTTTTGTATTTATTTTTCCCTTATGAAAATTACGTGCAGGTCTTGGTGTACTAACAAAATCCAGCTATGTTAGTTTTTGTTCACTTGCTTTTGTTTGCTTTTGGTTTTGGTGTGGTTTCTTTGTTGATTTGTTTGGGGTTT
>JAWWMO010000121.1:82067360-82086539 GCA_035047845.1 Dendrocincla fuliginosa | reverse complement strand
GTAACACTTCCATTTATGCTGATAGGCACTGAATGATGAAGGTAATTAAAAACTTGAAGGATATTCAGCAGGTTGGGGGAGGCAATTCTCCCTTTCTACTCTGCTCTTGTAGACCCTACCTAGAGCACTACGCCCAGATCTGGGACCCACAGCACAAGAAAGGCAGCTTGTTGGAACAAATCCAGAGAAGAGCCACTAAGATGATCACAGGGCTGGAACACCTCTCCTGTGAAGACAGCCTGAGAGACTGGGGCTGTTCAGCCTGGAGAAGAGAGGGTCCCAAGTAGACCTCATAGCAGCTTTACAAAAAGCCTACTTTTTACAAGGGCATGTAGTGACAGGACAAGGGGGAATGGCCTTAAGCTGAAGGAGGGTCGATTTAGACAAGGAAGAAATTCTTTACTGTGAAGGTGTAGAGGCACTAGGACTTTTCCTGGGACTGCAAACGTCTCTGGGGCAATGTAAACTCCAAAAAATGACCATGAACATTGATTTTTGTCTTTCACTAAGCTAGGTTTTAGAGGACCCTAAAACTGGGTCTTTTTGGTTCAGAAATTTTTAGAAAAGCTGTTAGATTCTGGCCCAAATTTTTGTGGGAACTGTCATTATCTATCTTTCATCACATTTTTAACTTCTATTATTAAATCATAATAAACCACACAAAGACTGATTTACTTTATTTTCACTACTGGAGATATTTAACTTCTAATTAAGTACAGACTTGGCTGACTATTAAGTATTTAGTTCATATTTCCACAGATATTTCCTCCTCTATCAGCAAGAGATAGTTTTTCAGGAAATCACTGTTAGGTAAAAGTAGGGATACCATCCAACATACACCCATCTTTAATTAGATAGTCCTTTGCTATGTTCTTTACTATGGAATTGTCTCATTCCTTTCACTTCTCTCTTCTCTGCCTATAATCCTGGTTACCTTAGCTTTCTCTTTAAATAGGGACATAATAGTAGACTCAGATTTATCCAGTTGCTGCTTGTAGTACTGAAATACGTGCTATGAGCAAAAGTGGTGCTCTTTCCATACCATATAGTGGTCTAACTGCCTGGGACAAATTCCAGAGCTATACTTTCCTGTTTTGTGGGCAGAAATCTAAATGAGGAATAAGGACAACCAGCTGCAGAATGTGTCAGCTTGTAAGAGGACTCAAGTTTGCCCACAGTACTTAGTCTCTTGAAAGACAATCCGAAGCAAACTTTACTTCCCTCCTTCCAAATTTTGGAGAACAGCGCCTCAGGGTACAGCTAGGGTGCCTGCATGATATCTCATTTGCATGGGCTGCTCTTGCCTTTGTGCAGTACCCTAACAGAAGTTTCGTTGCAGATAGGGATTGCTGTTGCCATGCTGTGCTAATACCTGCAGTTGTTGTACTTCTCTGCCTTACACTGACAAGATACAGTTCCCAAAACAAGCATGTTAACTGCAGGTTCATTCAGGGAAAGACGTATTTAGTTAAGAAAGAAAGATCTTAAGCAAAGTTGCATCAGTTTGCTGTTTGAAGTACGCTATGAGAGACTAGAATGAATATTTTTAAAATGTATGTTAATACTTGAATTGTGGGGGTCCTTTACTTGTGTGGCAACAAAGGTCCCTTCACAGGAGCAGAATGTACTGGTATCAATCACTACTTGCTTAATCTTTGAAACAATGAGGTTGAAATCAAAGGCTGACTAAGAAGTAGAACTGATCACATTTTCCAACATGAAAAGTAACTGATGGTTTAGATTTTTGGATGGAAAAATCCTTGTTATTTTGATATGCTTTCTTCCAATCCGTCTTTTCTACAGTTTTTAATTTTTTGAATCTCCACAGCAGCAGGGAAATTATTTATACCAAATACTACAACAGCCTCAAGTTTGCTCAGCCAGCTCCATCAAATAACATAAAGGCACAGAAGACTGTCAGTTTTTGTGATTTCCTTAAAGTCCCATTGGAAATATTAATTGTAAATAACAGCTTTGTTCAGGAATACTGATTGTTAATGTAGTAACGAAGGAGATTGTAGCCACAGTTGCCAGGTTATCTTGGATTAGGATGCACTATTCTTACAGGCTTTTCATGAAGGACAACATGACAGGATATTTCATAAAGAAGTTAATCATCCCTCAGCCATACTGACATGCTGTTGGGCTTTTCTTTCAAAGATCTTATTTAGTTATTTCTACCCAAGAGTGACCCTAAATTCTTATGCTGATAGAAAATGAGTAGAGGAAAATATTTGCTGCCATGTATTTCAGAATATGATCAGGTAAAACTAAGTACCCAACATTTCTGAAAGCTTCCATAAAACAAAAAAGAACCGAGCACTCTTGGTCCTCAGAATATCCAGAGGCAGGGTTCCATTTGGGTATGCAGCTACACTCCTCACTGTTTGTGTCAAGTTTTACTTATGGTAGGAACCAGAATGCATTGAGGGAAGAAGGTCCACTAAGATCTCATATTGACATGTAATATGGGTCGTAGAGTTGTATTTTACAACTGCATGATGTCGATGCACCTCAGGAGCCACCCTCGACTCTGTGACCCAGAAGATCTTTAGAAGCTGGGCTGCTATAGAGCTATGGACCTAAGAAGCACCACTGCCATGTCTTCCACTTTTGCTTTATTAATGGCTTAGAAAGAGATAGTGTATGGGTGTTAATAAACTTGCAAGTTCATTTCACTGAGCACTCTAAGGACAAGGATTATGCAAGAAAGAACCCCTCCTTTTTACACTTACTGTGTGAAGTGAAACATTTTCAAAGACTAATAAAGATTTGTGTTTAGTCTGTTGGCCAAAGCATCTCTCAGAACTCTTTTAGGCAGAACATGCTCAAGAATAACAGATTGAAGGAAGCAGAGCAATATTGCACTAGGTGGAATAACCAACAAAAAAGAAGACCAGATAATATCCATTTGGAGTCATTCCCATAAAAGACAAAAAACCCATGAGATGACAAACTCCTTGGAACACACCCAGATGATTATAGTTAACATATACTCATGTTATAAGGCTTCAGGTTATTTTTGGCTTTGAGAGGATATGACTAAGTTGCAGATTTAAGATTGTTTTCTTTCACTAACTGGTCACGGGTGATAGAAATTCTTAAAAGCAAGAATATAATCATAACAAATCTACCAGATTTGTGACTTTGCAGAAGCACCAGGATTTCTGTGGTGCATCCTCTTTTCAGCTTTTCATCTATTTTTTTCTGCCAGCAGGCAATTAAAGAGGGAGCATTTCATAGGTTTAGGATATAACTTTAACAGCAGGATTTCAGTAGTTTCATTGTAGTTTGCTCTGCTTTTATTGACAGTACTACAGGAAGAGGGGAAAACCTATTGCCTATTTATAGGTGTCCCTATCACCTATTTTCAAATAAGCTGTTTCATGTTCTCTCTCATGGCATATAATTAATGCTTTTAAACTCTGTGCAATCAACATATGCTGTCAGACAGTCAGCTGTGTTGTGATAGTTTATGTGTGATAGTTTATGAGATTGTGTGGCAAGACTTAGGTGGCAGAGGGACTATAGGGGTTGCTCCTGTGAGAAGTTGCAAGAAGCTTCCTCCATGTCCAACAGAGACAATGCCAGCCGGCTCCAAGACAGACCTGCCCCTGGCCAAGGCTGAGCCAGTCAGCAACAGTGATAGTACCTCTGGGATAATGTCCTTAAGTAGGGGGGACAAACCAGCTGCACAGCAGCAGTCAGAAGAGAGATGTGAGAATAAATGAGAGAAACAGCTCTGCAGACTCCAAGGCCAGTGAAGGAGAGAAGAAGGTGCTCCATGTTAGAATAAATGAAATCAGCTGTTAAATGGACACACTATCATTGTGCTGTACAAACTAGCAGCATGTAAATTTCATGTTCTGTTTGCAAAAGGGAAACGAATCGGTTTTGTGTCAGTAAGAATAATTATTTTTCTTATTAGAGAGTAATACCATCTTCAGTTTTTTACATGTTAAATAATGTATATTCCCTGTTCAAACATGATGGATTTTTTCCCACCAAGGCACTTTTGAGCGATTAGTACCAAATCTTTTATGGTGGAGGGAAAATTTAATATTTCTTGGCTACTCAACAGGCAGGCCATTTATAATGAAATGAAAACATATTATGTAAAGCTAAAAGCATTTGCTTTATTAATTAATCTGAATGCTCTTCCCTCAAACTATCAGCTGCTCTGTTTGAGAAAGTAGTCTACTAAATCATATTGGATTACATGCTTATATCCATTTTTAATTACATTTTGAGGAAACATGATAACAGCAAGAGGAAAAACAGCATCTCTTTTGTGAGTTAGTCAGTGCTTGGCTGCGTCCTCTGGAATAGCTAACTTTTATTTGGTTTGGTTTGGAAAGAATCAGGGCTGTGTGATATAATGATGAAAGAGCATCTTTATTCTATTTAATCCTACCTAAATTTGTCATGTTTGGTATTTAGGAAAGCGGTCAAAGTTCAATGAGGAAGTGCTCAATGTGAATTAAAGGAATTTGTGAATAGCCAGTGAGATTTAAAAAAAAAAAAAAAAGACATGAATGATGAATGGTCACACACAATTTTTCATTCACTTTCTTTTTTTCAGTTGCCAGTATGCTTAAACCTCTGTATCTCTTCATTATAAGTGAATCAAATTGATAATGTAGAGTGTGGCACAGGTAATCCTAAAGCAGAGACATGGAATCAGCTGTAAAGGAAGCCTAGGAGGTTGTCTAAATTGGTAAACAAATGTGTCATACCCCATTTTGGGAATTGGTCTTATTATTTAAGAGTAAATCCCAGTTTCTCTCTGATACTGTCAGAACATTGAGCATAGTCACTGTTCAAAATGTAAACCAGAGAGAGTTTGGATGACTGTGCCAAATTTATCCTCTTTTACAAAGAGGTTGTGAAAGGGCACAAAAAAAATGTTTGTTTTTTTTTTTTTTTTTTGCTCTTAACTACTATAGCTTCTAATCTGTGTCTTAATCCATTTTTCTGTGCTAGAAGTAATTAGTCAACAACTCTACTATCAGGTCCAGATTTATCAGGACCTGATAAATCTATCAGGTCACAACATCAGGTCCAGATTTAGAGAGTTTCAGGTAAATATTTTTTATTTCATAGACCTTACATTTGGTGTTTCATGTAAAAAAATGATATTTAGACTGCAGCATCATTTTTTATATGCCTTATCCTACATATTTGGATAAGGATAAATTTTCATATGATCTTTGGATGCCTAGTTCAGCTGGGGAGACAGAGGAACAATCCCACTGTTTGGGTTTTTTTCTTCTTTTAGACATTTCCAATTAAAGGAATGGAAACTTTCTTTTGTTTCAAAGCTACAAAACCAGGAATAACACCAAGGAAATTTTGGAGTAGCTGCGATAGAAAATGTGGCACACTACGCAAGCTAAAAATAGAAGAGTTTCTCAGATACTCATAATGACAAAACAACTAGGCTTAACACTAGCACCTCTAGGCAATTGTCAGACTGCATACAACAGTGTTAAATATATACATGCATATATAACAAAGATTGGCTTCTAGTATTGTTTGTGTGTTTTGTTTTCTTTTGATTTGCTTTTGTGTGTGTGTGTGTTTTGTTTTCTTTTTTAGATTTTGTTTATTGCCTGTCCCAGGTCACAGTTAGAAACAGACTTCAGCCTACTTAGGAAACAGTGGTATCAGCAATGAACCTTCTTATTACATTTTACATGTTCTTCTTTCTTGCTCTGGTCTTCTAACATCTGAAAAGAGCACATGTTATCATTGAAGTGGATTAACAAGCAAGTAACCCATTCTTTGCTACAGGTCAGGTTTTTTCTTGGTTGCTCATTCTGTCCCACAGTGTTGTATGGACAGTGGTATCTCCCACTCATCATACAGAGGACATTTCAACAGTGATGTGCTGCAAAAGGCTGGGAAGTCTCAATATGTAAAGGGACTTTAACTGTACTTTTGTGCATAAGGATATACCTGTGCTACACAACACAGTGAAGTGGATTCTTATTTTAATGGCAAATCAGCAAGACTCAGAAGTACAAGCAGTGAAGATGCAAAATCCAGGTAAGACCACACTTTATTTTTGACATGACAGCAATCCGACTGCACACCCTGTTTCACTGAGTTGAAGAGGCAGCAGGTTTTTGAAAGGTCTGGGTAAAAGTGTGCTGAATTACTTGCTTTGACTCTGGAATGGAGATGCTGTAATAGACACAGTTTGCTCAAGTGCCGCAGTAAGTAGTTTGAATATAGTCTCTGTGATTAGGCCTAGAAACTTACTGGCTTTCACATTAACTGGACCTCTACCACAATGAATATTTACTCTCTCTCATTTCTGGAAAGACAATGCCTTGGTTTTCAAAGGCCTCATTAGGCAATTCTATAGTAGCATTGAAGTTTTTTGTGTAGGTAACTGGATGGTTACATACACAGGGCTGTCTAATAGTAAGGCTAGGATTTCTTGAGATTGTTAAGAGATTTTGAACAAAGCCATTCCTGTTTTGTTCATACTGTCTTTCATAATTCTAGTCATATCAAATTAGCAATATAAATTGCTGTTTTGTGACCTACATTTGTATTTTTCATGCATCCCTGTATGCCCCTTGATGATGTGCTGCAACATTGACTGTTATTTCCCAGTTTCTGTCAATCCTATCCCATCCCATCTCCTTTCATATTCTGTATGTGATGATCAAGTTCTTCTGTTTCATTGTCTAGGGTCGTTACCTTGTTATATAAATGTACTGTTTGTTCCTGAGAGCAGGGTTACGTTTATGTAATGTCTGCCATGTAAAAGTTAGGTATCTGGGTTGAGAGGGGTCTTCTGCGTTTCCTCTGTTCCCATTTGAGAGAAACAGGTAAATCCAGAGGTGGATTTGTCCCATCTGTTTCAGGCACTTAATTCAAGATGAGATGAATAATCTGATCAATGCATTTTATCTTTTTGCTGTATCTATAAGGGGAAGTGGATGATTAGAGTAGGACAAATGTACAGATGCACAAATGTAACATAGCTGACATTAGATGAGATGAACCTGGATCTTAGACCAACCTCATTGTCCGGGTTCCCTCAATAGTTAGTACAGAAACAATTGGCACAGCCAATTGATACTTAGTACCCTGTATATTTGGATAGAGCATGCCTTATTTAAATTAACTTCTGATAGCTAAAGCAGTAGACGTGCATGCCACTCAAACTGTGACACCATGTAAATACTATTGTCATTAGTAATAATATTTTCTTTCTCCTTGGAAAATACACTTAATACACTAAAATACACTTATGCTGCTACTCTTTCATCAGCTGTGAGAACTTTGTGAATCTAATTTCCCACTGCTTATGGGCTAAAGCCAACCACAGACACTATACAAACATATCCCAAAATCTTTCCCATGTCACTGCAAATAAGTATGATTTTTCTTTATCTGTTCCATCTGACTTCTATAGAAATTGTGTGTACCCAGAAAGCCACATACAAAATAGCATTTCTCTTTCCACTAGGCACAAAGATGGTGTTAATTTTGTCTTCATTCTCTTAATACCTTATGTTTGATAAGTTGCAACACATTATTAAAATAAAATAAAGAAAAAAAAAGAGAGAGGGAGACTATGAATTAAGAATACAAAGTGTGCACCATTCTCAGGGATAAAAAAGAACAACCCAGATATGATGAATGAGTCCTAAAGCAGTGTCTGGAAACTAAAAAGATCTGCTCTCTGTTAACCATGGTTAATTTGGCATAGATGGTCACTGGGGAAAGACAAGTGTGCTAAATCTCTAAATGGAGAACAGTGAGTCTCATTCAGACCAGTATTATGAGACAACTGTCATAACCAGTTTAGGGTGTTTGACCTACTCAATAATTTAAAAAAAATTGCTAGTTGGTCACTGAGAAATTGAACAGACACCTGCTATTCTCAGAATGTTCCTTATTTAAACTCCTATTGCCAACAAAAGGGAAAACTGTAAGTCACTGGATGTTAACTCAGTTTAATCTGACAGCTGTTCTGCCCTGAAAATATTGCTAGTCAATAGACAGTGTAGAGAGTCAATGTCTTTGAAAACAAGGCGCATATCATGATATCACATATCATCAAGTCACTTATGTCATTCAATTTTAAAAGTTCACATTCAAGCTTATTGAATGATAGGAACCTAATTTATGCAAGATGTTAGTTCACTACTGGTCTTATGCTTTACATAAGAAATGTTATGCATGCACTATGTGCTTTGTTCCCTCATTATCAAAATGTGTACAGTTCTAATTGTGCAGTCCTACTTCGTGACCAGAGTTCATTATTTACTGAATTCAAGACACTGGAACACACCTGTGGAACTGAATGAGAATAGTACCACAGAAACAGCCACATAGAATTTTTTGATGGATTATTCATGTTTGGTTAGTCAAAACAATTCAGACTTAGCTTGTCAGCTGTCAAATGAATTAATGGCAATAATTTTCCTTGGATCAAAGAGAAGACAAATGAAAATGATATTGCAGAAGAATAGGAAATCTCTCTTGGCATCTTTGTGCAGTACCCAAATGGTCATATAGAGAGGTTTTCAAACTTGTATGAGATCTTCACTTACCTTAGAAGTGTACTTTCTTGCTCAGGGAGCAGCTGCAAATATTTTAGTTTTTAAATGAATGCATTACTCTTTCCAGGTCGTTCTTCCTATATGCTGTTTTTCAAACATAAAACAAGTTCTAGTAGTTAGTTCTGACCTTAAATGGTGTTCACGTAAGTGAAAATAGAGTAATTTCTCATAGTCTTCATGGTGGAACCAGAAGGCAGACGAAAGACAAAGGAGTCTTGACTTGTCAAACCATCTAAATAAGGGCACACTATCCATTGAGTTAACAGGTATTAATGGAGAACAGAATGGCTGTAGAAAGTAGGGCATCAAGGCTCACACTGACTTAGAAGAGACATCATCATCATGGCAAGCAGTAAAGTGAGAGACAAGGACTTATGTGGGAACTTGAGTCAGAAGATGAGAAATTCAAATTAAATGAAGTACTGAAGTGAGTCAAAGGATCTTCATTTATTATCTATGTCCTACTTAAAAATGTCATTTTCTGCAGGAAAGGTTGATGCTTTGTCCTGTTTGCCTGGTATGATGAATTGGGGTATGTGTCACAGGGAAAGTGTACTTTGTTCATTAATTAAGTAGAACTATGAACTCTCTCTTGAATTATTTATGAGTCTAATGAAATGGATTAAACATTTAGTTGGAGTGTACAAATCTACTGAATATATTTTTCTATGTTATTAAATATGTCTCTATATAGGCAATGTAACATTTCATTTGTTCAACTGTGGGATTAAAATGTTTTTGAAACAAGGTTTCTCTGTGTTTTTTATATGCTTTGGACCTATTAGTAAGACTGTGCATTGAGAAGTGATGGTCACTGAAAATGGTGGCAAACCTCAGCCCATGTGCCTATAAGTCCACTGGGACATTTTGTACAAGTCTCAGATATGCCTCCCAAATCTGCCCCACTTGCCCTATTAAACCTTGAAATATTCTTAACCCAGTGCCTGTGGGCTTGTGTTTCTCACTGTGAGTTGAGCTTCATGCTGGGTCACACTCTGAGGTCACATCTGCTGTTGGAATGCATCTTTACTGTGTGATAGGAGTGTGTTGCTGGCTGAGCATGTTGACTCCACTACCTTCCAAATAGTACTCAAGGTCTTCTTGTGGGTGAAGGGAAGGATTTCTGCTTTGCTTCTCTGTTTCTTCATTAAGAGAGTGCTTTGTTAACTCAGCTGTTGCTATTACCTGCCTCTCACATGACAGTTAATGAACTCCAGAGTGAGGATGAGCTCCATTGCTGTAAGAAGCTCTGCTGAGGTCCCTTCTGTCTCTTTGTATGAGTACTACTATTTTTCTTAGGTTTTACATTTTTCTTCAGTGATTTGGGTCTCCAATAATGGTAAATAATTTCTTTTTCTTCACTTCCTCCCCTCTGCTCCCCCAGTACTGTGAGATGTACAACCTGACCATCATCCGTAGAAGCTAAACAGCTTCCTATATTGGAGTGCTGTTCAAAATTCCTTCTCTTTTTCCTGTTTTGGTTTGGAGAACAAATTGTGACCCAAGATCCTCTTTGCTAAGCCTAAGTATAACCTTCCCTATTTTCCTGGTGTTACTGGAAAACTGCAAAGCTGTCATACCTTTTAAATGATGCATCACCATGAAGTGCTAAACCAGAGTTGCAATTTACTCTGGCTTGTAAATTTCTGACAGCTGCCAAGAAGAGGCAGGGAGCCCCATCTGACTAAACTGGAAAAAATTCCACAAGGAAGACAAGTCTACCCTTCTTCTTATTTATCATTTTTGTACGCTTGTCCACCTCTTCAGTCAACATCATAAATACCAAGGGCAAACAGTAAATGTCTGTAGTTTGACGCAGTTACATAGAACACTGGCAGTGGATTCCCTTGCTTTTAAAGGACTGTCCCTGTCTCAGTCAGGGCTGTAGTGCACTACAGGTGCTGGAAAAAGGAGGCTGTGCTGCAGACAGCAGAGAGATTTGAATCACTGAATTTCAGAGGTTGCTTCTGCTTAGCACAATGGGATAACTCAGCTCACCTTATTGGACTCGCAGACAGGTGATTAATACACTCCAAAATGTACATTCTAAATGCTAGATTCAAGAAATCTGAATCAATTCAGACTTCTGGTGTCAAATCGAGTTTTAATTGTAGGCAATCTTCCAATGACTTTGCAAAATACAAAGTAGTAGAATCATAGCTCTAATTCTATGCATCCCAGAAGGCCTGATCTGGTCTTAGAACTTAAAACTCACATTTGAAAAAGTAGAGTTCCTGGTCAGCGTCTGAAACACTTTCTAGGGGATCTCTCGATAGAGAAGAAAGGGTAGGAATTTTAAGGGTGGGATTTGTGAGTCTATTTTAGACATCTGTAGGATAAGATTATCTGCTTTCTAGAAATTCAACCATTAGTGCAAAAACATGGAAAAGGATGTGTGTGTGCTCTTTATCAAACTGGTTCTGATAGTTTTGCCGGTTACAAAGTCCTGGCAAAAGCATGTGGCAGAGGTAAAAGCTTAATGAGAGTCCTTCATTGACACCCTAAAAAAATGGAAAATTCTTCATAGGACACTCTAATCTCTGTTAATTGCTACTTTAAAAAAATAATCATCAAACTTCGTAATACATTTAAGTGTCACTGATGGTTTCTACTCCAGAGTTTGTCTTGAGCTGCAAAAACAGAGGGATGCTCCAGATAAGGATCAGTGCTCTTTGGCAGAGTTGTGTGTGGGCAGGGAATGTTTAAACAGCACCTGTCCATGCTGAACCTGATTCAAATCAATGTCACAAAAACGTGATATTTTGTGATATATTAATAATGAAAGAAATTATGAAAGAGATGTGTCTGCTCAGAGGAAAAAAACAGAAACCTAATCTTTTTTTTTTTTTTTTTTTTTTTCTTCTGCACCTGCATGGACAATTTCACTCTGAAAGCAAAATACACAGTATTTCCAGAAATGACATTTCACTGCTGCAGATTCAGAGGAAGGTGTTTACACATTAAGACACGTGGGTAATTAAAACTTCATTTTATCATTACCAGCAGAAAAAAAAAATAACTGGTGAGTAAATGTTAAATTCTGTCATGTCCTTTTAAAACTTTATAATTTAAAATAGCCTCTTAAAAAGGGGTTTGCGATGAACATCCTGAAGAGAAAACCTAGAAGTTCAGCATTTTAGCAGTTAGTACTGCCACCCTACTATCAAACTTCAGTGTTTTCCACTGATTTGGTACATGATTCCTCAGATGTGTAATAAGTTGTCAAAATGAAATAATGGGACTCCAGCTGGGAATAAAGTTCAACAGAGAAAAAAAAAATTATGTCATGAAATTAGTCCAGAACTGCTCCAGTCTCACTCTTATGTGATAAGCATAACCTGCTGGAACATGGTAATGGCTTTGAGATATGGCACATCAGCTATGTTGAAGGTTCTTTTATTCTCACAAGGAAGAACCCCATGTTGCCTGGAATGATTAGCTATGGATCTGTTGCAGTAGTTAAGGCGAATAGGTAGTAATTCCTACAGAGTCTGGAAAAGAAGCAGACAACTGTCAAATGAATAATTGGTTCCCTTTCTAAGCAAATCTTTTTCCATTTTTCAGTAGCTAGAAAATGCTGCTGTTGCTGTTGACTCTGCTCTGTTGTAAGAGAGCAGTATTCCTTCCAGACCATTGGTATTTGCTTGCAGTTGAAACCTTTTTGGAGCCCTGTTCTGGAAATGCAGCCTGGGAGAAATGAGCTCACAGGTTGCTGTAACCTGGAAGAAAACTATGGTCTGACAGTTTCACTGTGACTCAAATGCATCACTGCAATTACCAGGGATTTGTTTCTTTTCTTTAGAAGAAGGTAGGAGCTGGGCTATGGGATGTCCTTAGGACATGGAATATTTGAACGTACATGATGTTTACTCCTCTGATGCCATATGGGGCTACTCTTTCTGTTGTTGAATAGAAAACTTTCTGAAATGCCAGCTGTGAAGGTATTGGCTTCTTTCTATCATACCTCTGCAGTGTTTTTTACTAGCCACACAGGAGTGTGTTAAAAATCCAAGATTTTAATGACTTAGACTTTGTCTTCAAACCTGGATCTATGGCTTGCAAAATTCGCCCTCTGAAAATTATATCTCACTAAAATAAATCCTAAAATATTTAACCTATTTAGTTTTTGCAAAATGAATACTTCATAGTAGTTGCATCATACTGTGTACTTTCACATGGTTATTTTTTCTAGTATGCAGTAACGGCTACTCATTCATCCTTTATTTATTTTTATAATCAAAACAAAAACAATCAGAGGGAAGAAAATACTGAAAGGGAAGTGGTGCTTCCTTCTCTATATTCCATTTATCTTTTATGGAAACATTAACAACTCTCATATATGATGCAGAAATTCATTTTTTAAGTCAGGAATCTGCCTTTTCTATTGAGAACAGCTGAGGTGGTATGAGGTACTCATCATAAAGAACGATAACATAATGTTTTCCATTACCTCTGTTCACAAAATCAAAGAATCACAGAATTGCTGAGATTGGTAATGCCCTCTTGAGATTATGTAATCTACCAGTCTGCTAAAGCATGGTCAGATAAACTGGGTTGCTCAGGGTTGTGTCTTGTTGGGTTTTGAATATCTCCAGAGGCAGAGACTCCACACCCTTTTTGGGCAACCTGTTTCAGTGTTTTACCACCCTCACTGTGAAAAACAGTGGGTTTGTGTTTTCACATGGAATTTCCAAAGTTGTCAGTAGAGCTGCTTTCCAGCCAGTTGCCCCCCTGCATGTGCTGGTGCCCGGGGTTATTCCTCCCCAGATGCAGGGCTTCATAGATCTCTTCCTGGAACTTCATAAGGTGCCCAGTTCTCCAGCCTGCTGAGATCCATTATATTTCCCCCACTTTATTGAAAGCCCCTAGAAAATTGCAGGCAATCTGTATTTCAACTCGCAACAAAAAATTTCTTTATCCAATTCCAAAGATATTTTCATTTAACGTAGAAATCAATCAAAATGAACCAAGTAAGAGCATTCTTCAATTTTTAAATATGAATGCATGTCTCTATTAAAAATTCATGTCATAAACTGGTTTTATTTCTTTACACAAATAAATTGAAATAGTGGAGAAGTGAAACCAATCAATCAGGGCCTTCATGTAACTGGGTCTTTTTAGTCCACAGACAAATCTCGATAATGTCCTTTAAAATTATTGCTATGACCCCTGTGTTTCTGCTATCCAAGCAGAAAAATGTACTGCCTGTCACCTACTAGTTTTGACATGACTTAAGTGACTGAGAAACCAAGCCATAGAGATATTGGAAAGTTTATAGTACTACAAATACTAGAAGTGAGGTGGCAAATACTGCATCCAAAATGCCCTCCACTGAAAAGTCATCATTTTGTTTTAACAATGATTTATCTTTCTGTTTGCTTGTGTGATGATCAGAGATGCTGATTAGAGAGATAAAGAGGGAGTGCTAGTACTAGTGACAGGGCAAGTGAGAGCCATAACTCAACCCCTCTGCATGCTTCTCCATAGCAGCTGTGACTTTAATTGTCCTCTCTTATCCCTCAAGCTTGAGGTGTTTGGGGGCAACTTCCTTTCATTCAGTGCAGGCAAGTCTAGAAAAGACAAGGGGAGAAAGTGAAGGAGGAACAAAGATTACCATATCAATGAAGCCTGAGGGCTGACAAAATCATAGCAGTGATGGAGGTAGACCTTATCTTATCAGTCTGAAACAGAACTAGATTTGCTTAAACTATCTCCCAGTAGATGTATGATGAGTATTTTCTTATGACTATACAAATGTAAGGGATTTTTAGCACCCCCACTACCAAAACCTTGTCATGTAAACCCAATGCAAACATAAACATCCCTTGTAGCCATTATTACCTGTTTATTACAAAACCATTCAACTTTGATCCTTAGGCTTCTTTCACTCACTTTTTTCGTCCATCTTGCAGATAGGACCCTTTATTCATAGGGTCAGAGGCTCTTTGGATTCCACTGTTCTTGACCACCATACATGCAGGCTCTCCTAAGGTGCTTTGATGTGCACATTTTATATGATAATTGCACAAACAGCTTCTGTTTCGACAAAAAGATTTCTTAATTAATTTATAGTGGACTCCTCTAGGGCACTACTTCATTTGCACAGCCAATTTCATAACATATTACTAACATGAGTTCTTTAAGCTTGACTTATGACAAGTTGTACTCCTTTATAGTGCTTTTACCCAGCCAGAATTTCCCCAAGTTATTTATATGTCACATAGAATGATGTCCAGACTTTATTGCAGTAGGGTTATAGCTCTCATCCTGGCTACTTATCCTGTCAAGAAAAGATCAGGTTGGTACAACTTGTTCCTCAGATATCCATGTTGGCCATTTCATTATCTTGTCACTCTCTTGGGGCTTTCAAAGAGTTTCTAGCACATTCTAGCACAATGACTGCACTTATTACCTGGCAACTGCCTTTTCTGCATAAGAATACATATTGCACTCATTCACCTTTAGTGTTTGGGATGTCATGATTTCACAGTAGCATCCAACATCTTCATAATTACTTTATATTGTTCTTTAAGTACTTCAGGGTAAATTGTATCAAGTCATGATACTAATTTATCTAAATATTTTTTGAACTGTTGTGTCCTTATTCTTCCTGTGCTTTCATTTCTGTACCAGGTCAGTTACCCTACACTTATGATCAGAAGCATTATTTTCTTTATGTGTGTGTATAAGGAATGAATCAAACAGGATATGGAACATTTTGATTTTATCAATGGCATCTGACTGTTTCTTATTATTGGTTTCAGCATCTGCTTTTTGCTTTTAAATGACCATACAACTGTTTTGGAATGAATGTTAAATGTGTCAGACTGAGGAATATTCAGAAGATCCATTCTTTTATACATACCTTTTGTGCACTTGGCCCATCCTCTGCTTTTTTGACTTCAGTGTTTTTTTTCTTCTACTAGCTAGTATAATACACTCCTTTTTGCTCTCTGTGGTTACATCACTGTTTTTAAAGCTGAGGAAACACCTTGAGGCTAGGAAAACCATATGAGAGCATAATAAAGATCACTGTGCACCCTGAAGTACATACCGTCTTTGTTATTGCTCCTGGTATGACAAAATCAATTATACTAACAGTAATGTAAACCTCTACTTTTCTTGAGAGTTCTTTAAAGTTTTCTGACTTGGTTGTGTATGGTTCTTGGTGTGCACAAAGGGACGCTTCAGAGGATTCCTGAGCTTGCCTTTGACATTTCCCACTCCTAGTTCAGGCTTCTTCTTGTGTCCTTCACTATGTGTGTTTGCATGTACTTCATGCTCTGCAGGAGGCCAAGCCTATGGACATGTATCTTGGTCCTGGGATGCCCTAATGAAGTGTTTTGAGTAAGGGAAATCATCATATACGTAACATCAGTCCAGTTCACGCAAACAGACTGTGGATGCTCTTTGGGACTTCAACTGAAGACAAACACAGAGAGAAGATGTTTGCTTTTAAGAGGCTTTTCAAGAGCTAGTATCTGTCAGAAACCTGACTCATTCATGGCTGAACGCTATGACCAGTTCACATAACAGGAATTTTTGGCAAAGAATGAGCTACACTTTCAGATTATTGTTATTGTTATATATTTTCTTTTTCTCCAACAGAGCCAGAAGACCTGGGCAAAAAATGATTAGTAGTTTCTGTGTTGAATGGGTAACATAAAAACCAGTATATCTTCTAATGTCTTAAAAAAACCCAAAACAAAACAAACCAAAGAGAAAGAAAAAGGAAGACCAAAAGCTAAGAAAAAAATGAGCCAAGAGAAGTATGGCAAAATTGTAACAACCTTGGTATTCAGCAAGCTGAATTGTGGAGTGATGACAAGGATCAGTGTGTAAAGATATCATTTTCCCTCAGCCTAGAGATCACTGAGATCACTCCCCTTTCTCTGCTGCCGATGCATGTGAGCTGTGTGCAGGCAAGCAGTGGACAGTGTAGGTGCTACAGCAGATACCAGCCTTGGTGGGGCTCCTGCATGGGAGGCAGGGATGTCCATCCCATGGGTCACGGCCTGCTGTCCAGGCAGGAGCCCACTTTGTCACCAGTGAAATCCTTCCTTGCCTTCAGTTCTGTTGCTCCATTAAACATTCATAAAGAACCCCAACTTCCTACTGAGTATCCATTAGCCACCAATGCTGATGCTAATGAGCAAACTGTGAATGCATCAAAGAGCAAATTGAAATGAGTCAGAAAATACACTTAGGATGTGCTTCCTGCCAGTATTGATGCGTCATTGGTAAAACGCTGGTTCCTTAACAACAGGAGTATCAAGAGCAGGAATACAGCTGCTTGAAAAAAGGCATTATTTAAAGGAGTTCCATTAAAAAAGATTAACTGATTTATGAGCAAATGAATCATATCTGCACATTAGCCCTTTATTTGTCGTTCCAAATTGTTTTCTATTACATTAAAGCAGTTTTAAATTAAAATGTAGCATTAAATTTAATTAAGGCCTGCTACAGAAAAAATATGTGTTTCAAGACAGACATAATTTAATTACAGTTAGCCTGTGTAAATAAGAGTAAATAATTAAGTTGTGACAGCAAACCAGTGCTGTCTTGCATTCTTTGTTCAATTAAAGAGACATATTAAGGCCTAGAAGTACAGTGTGTTGTTGTCTTTATTCATTCCTTTCAGTTTTACACCTGTCTGAATATTTAACGTGAAGCAGACGGTTGTAAAAACATATTGACATACATCATTTGGCTGGATGGGAGGAAATTCTTGCTGCATTGCACAGGATGACAGCTGGCACTGATCACAATTTCAGGTGACAAGTCAATACTCAAAAAACGGCCAAAAAAAGAGTATAATCTGGATTCATCCCAGCTTCTCTGCTGTTGCCCACGCAAGGGAAGGGACATGTGCATTTACAGTAAGGTGTTGTCAGAGTGGTACAACTACAGCTCTGTGCCTGGGGACAGGCGTTGTACTGCCTGTAGGATCCAGACACCTGCTTCGTGCAGAATTTCTGTCTGTGATGTTAGTAACATGCCATTGCTTAAAGCAGGAAAGAAACAGCTTGGAGTCATTTCACAAGGCTGGGGTGAATCAGGAGGCAGGAGGGGAGGTATGGGAAGCCTGAAGGTACTGTGGAAAGCAAGAACCTGAAGGCTGCAGATGAATGATGGAGGCCTTTCTGGGAGCTCCTCACTTTTCCTCCTCCACTAATAGCATGAAAGACCCAATTCTGCCGGAGTGGCTACAACAGGGCAAATTCATATTCTCATATTTAGATACAGAATTATTCAATGTAAAAGAGCAACAGCTGCCTTAGCAGTGAGCTGTTACTCACCGGCAATTAAGGTATGTACATGGGATATGAAAACCTAGAGATCAAGGATGTAAAGACTGAGAGAAAAGTCATAAAGAAAAGCTTGCATGATTTCTCAAGATTTTGCAGAATTCATTGTGACTAGACTCATAATAATCCAGTTTATTTCCTTCTGAAGTCCATGGAAAGACTCTGGCTGAGTGCAGAGGGGGTTGAAATTTGTGTACAATAAGAATGTTACTTATGGTTGGTTGAAAAGCTACTACGGAAATCTCCACTTTGAGCAGCCATTGATATAAACATATTTGCTTTTGAAGAACTTTCATAAAAATATTTGTATGAATGTTTGTGAAGTTAAGCCTATGAGCAAGCATCGGCTAATCTGAAAATCAAATTTATTTCATGAGCAAAATAAATCAGTTCCGGGCAGAAATTGAAGTAGTTTATTTATTAAAAAAGGGATTTTAGGCCATCTGTCAGGAAACTCAAACTAAACAATCTGCTCAATTCTCAACAGACGTAAATCTGTGAAGCTCTGTGGATTTTGAGTGATCAGTAGCACAGTTCAGGTGGAAGTGAAAATAATCACATGCAGTTTATTCACAACTGATAAGGTGGAATTTGACCACAGAAATATTTGCCAAAAAAAGGTACTCTAAACCAGCTAGAAACCCCCCCACAAACATTAAGAAACTGAGATTAAATATCCTACATTTTCTGACCATATATTTATTTTATCATTATATCTGTCTTGCTGCAATAACTGAGGATATTTTCTCTGGAAGACATTTCTTCTGCTTCTGCCCCTTGAAGATCTGTGTCACAAAGCAAGATAGCCCAATTATATGTACAGTCTTGCTAAATATAAACTCCTCTATCACAGGGTGGTGTTAATGAGTTTTATAGAAGTGATCATACTGGCAGAAATCATAATCTCTTCATTAAGTGATCCAGAGTAGACAGTAATGCTGGGTTTATGGAGGACTTTCTGCTTTTGAACAGTGTTCTTTAACACTCTTTATTTCTAGTAAGGTGTACAGCAAAGAAGAGAAAATGAGGATCAAAATATTTGAGGACATGTTCATACACTTTAGAGAGGATGGGCTTTCAGGGAGCTAAGTTGCAGCTTTCAGCACAGAGATAAACACAGAGAATTACAGAAGCCTGGAACTTCTGATTATTGTGGAAGACAGTGAGCAAATCTCTGGGCTGAAATTTTGCACCAGATCTCCTGTTGCTGTAAGGAAAGGGGAAAAAAACTTTCCAAGACAACTTTATATGGGTAAAGCAGAGAAGAGTTCTTTTACTTATAGGGT
>JAWWMO010000121.1:82044226-82067260 GCA_035047845.1 Dendrocincla fuliginosa | reverse complement strand
GAACAAGGGAAGGGAAACATCTTCTCCCCCCACCTCAGGAGAGCAAGAGAGGGAAACCCCCCTTTTGCAAGCAGAGCTCCTCTGAGCTCTTCTCCCCCCCCTTTTGGGGGGGGAACACAGGGCACCACACCAGGCTGGGCAGCAGAGAGTGTGTGTGTGTGAGAGAGAAATGAAAATAGTGTAGGAGCTAGAGAAAGCAGAAAAAAAGCTTCTTCTATGTGGCAGCATACTAATTTTATAACCCTACTCACAATGTTCCAACTATTATCTGACCCTTAAGAGAGCTAACACAGGGTTAGAGGTTACAAGCTATGCTATATGTGAGAAACTACCTAGACATATAAAAATCTACAAATTCATGAAAACCCTAAGGCAACACTCCTGAAACAAATCCAGTCTTATCATCACTGTCCATAACACACCTCAATATGGCATGTTTGAAACACAGCCCTGAGTCTCATTATTCCCCTTTAAAAAAAACAAAGTCAGTTTTGTCAGCCCAAAATAGTGCACAACAAATCTTCTAATGCTTTTCATGAATTATGATGGTCCTATCTGTTACCAGCATCAACTCCGGGGTCATAACAGAACCTAAACTCAGCAAAAATGTAGAGCTTTTTCTGACATGAATTCCTGTGTGTCCAAGCCCTGAAACTAGTACAGCATGTTTGCAACACATGGATTAAAAACACTTAAAGGGGTCAATCTGTATGAATTCTCAGTGCATCTGTTGTGGCTTTTCGAATTAGTCTTATTCGATGTCCTTTTATATTTGTACATTCCAGAATCTCAATGTTTGCTCCAAACTGGGCTATAGAACAGCTGCAGAAAGAGGCACACTGGAGAAAAGACTGCAGATGGGAGAGAGAAAAAGGACATGATCTAAATTTCTAATGCCTCACAATTACCAAAGTTGTAATGAAAGTTTATTCCATTATTATTTTGTCCATCTGTCTCTTCCCAGTCTTTGGTTCTGTCCTTACAGACTGTGGCGATGCTGGTGGCACAGGGAAATGGCTGGCAAACTCCATCTCCAGTAAATCACCTTCCAGTCAACATTGGTTTTTACTGCCTGGATCCCCTGAGCTGGGTCAGGTCAGGTCGTGGAAAGGAGGGAGAGTCTGGCTGGATGGGTGAGCTGTCGATGTGCTACTGCTTTCTTTGGGCCTGAATTTGTAGCCACTCCCTCTTGAGAATTCCTCTTGAAGGCAGTGGTAATTCCAAACTTGAGCAGCTGCAAAACCAAGCCCTAAATCAATTCTACACGTCTCCTTGTCAATATTGTGCTACTGCTTATTACAGCATTGACAGAGAGGCTTATGTGTCTATGGCACTTATGTTTAAGTCATGGGAAGAAGGAAAAAAGATGATTACTAATGCCAACTGAGTAGGTGCTGGGGAGTAGGGGGGCAGGGGGAAGAATACCTGCTGAGTTTCTGGCTTTTTTATTTCCAGAAACTCTCAGTACCTGATTTAATGGAATATATGAATCTTCTGGAATATATGAATCTGGAATATATAAATCCTCACAGAACTTTGAGAAGCACTTTGGAAGCGATTTCTAACTTTTTTTTTTCCCCACCAGGTCTTTCATGTAAAATAAAACAGTGCAGAGTGGAAATCTAGAATGGAATCCTTCAAAGAGGAAAACTGAATGAATCAAAGAATCTTTCAGAAGCCTTTGACAAGGTAGCTGGTGCTAGAAACACGTACCTCCTAGCACCAGAAAAGTTGGAAAGAAGTCAGCTTGAGTCATATGTTTTAAGTCTCAACCTAGATTTACATTTCTGTCCCTTTAAAATGTTGCTGTCATGCTCTGTCAGCATCAGTCTTCTCCTTTTAAGGATGTTCAAGGCAGTGGAGTTCAAGGGAAAACTTTACCAAAATAATCCCTTTTTTTGCTGGCATTGCATTTCTTTCTTTTAACAAGCAAACAAGATGTACATAGCTCAGCTTCCCAGTAGAACCACTAACACAGCTCACTGGCTCCCAAGAGCCTTAATTACAATATTGGATTACAAACATACAGGAACTCAGATCCTGCATATATTAAATTCTTCCTCTAGATCAAGGCTTGAAGATATGACTCAGAGATGCTTGTGACGGGTCTGTTCATTTTGAATCAAGGGACAGTGCTTGTCTCCTGTGGGTAGATAATATCATTCTTCCTTCAGAAAATCCAAGCAGGTGTTGCTATTCTTTTAATTGCAGCAGTACAGAGGGGAATGCCAAGGCCTGGGTTAGCCAGGCAACAGGTTGAGTAGCAGAGATGTCAGCAGCACAGGGCTCAGCTTTGCACTGAGTGCTTGCCTGCATTTCCAGGTGTGTCTCCTCCTCCCCAGGAGTGGAGGAAGTAGAGTTGGTGCTGCTTCCCGCATTGCTGTGGGTGGCCTGGGAGGGGAGAGTAAGCCACATAGGCAGCAGAGGCAGGGTGCATGCACTGAGCTACTGTGACTTCTCAACCAACACACCTGCAAGTGAAGTGGCGTCTTTGGTTTCTGTAGTTTCCTTGGATCAAAAGATTCATGGCCCTGTCTCCCAGGAAGGAGATTTCTGTTCTCTGGAAACTTGGATCCAAACTAGATATAAACTCTCTGTTTGTAATTACATTAAATAGGTTTCACCGATACATGTTTTCCGTCTAAAGAACTTTAATTCATTCAAGGATGTCATTGCTGAAAGCAAATCTCATTCTACCACAAACAAGAGAGAAAAAAAAAGAAACAGAAAAAACCAAGTCTAATGCAGTATTAATAAACCTAATATTAAGCAGCAGGTTCTGTTCCAACAGCTCTAAGCATTCAGACACGTAAGTTTTTAATCAGCTGCTGATTCTTATTGAAAAATGTACGAATACAACTTTCAAGAGAGGATTACACAACAAGCTTCAACTTGTTTCATTAATTACTTTTTTTTTCCAAAGGAACAGCAGAAAATTACTGGCAGGAACCTCGGTGAACCATGTCCATGGGCCATTAAGAATGGATTACATTTACTTTTATAACCTCATTGATTCAAGACTTTTTATTTCTTTCTTTTCTGAGGCAAGTTGACTTGGAAATGTTATTCAGAAATTGTTCTTTTCCTGCAGTGAAAGTGCTAAGAAGAAAGAACACATTATTGGATTTTGTTGTTCTTTAATACTGAAAATGACAAAGGGAAACAAAGCTGAGAAAAGCTAAGCTTATGTATTATATGCCATCAGGCACAATACCTCTAGTTATGCTTTTGTCTAGTAATGAATAAATTCTGCTCTCACTTGCTTTGACCATTATTATGGGCATTTAATTAAGAGATGGTGGTCAAAATGAACTATGTGACCAGATTATAGTGTCTTACAGTAGGAGTTCTGCAGAGATATTTAGAGAAGAGAAATGTTGACTGTATTATTCTACCTAATTTCAAAAATGTGGAAAATATTTTCCACTTCTAGTATTAGTTGCCTTAACATTGCTGTTGCCATACTCAAGGCAAAATCACCAGTCAGTTTGTATGTCTCCTTGTAGGAATTAACAGAAGAGCAGCTCCATTCACATGCATAAGAAAATAATGCAGATCTATTGCCCCACCATGGTTTTCCTCACTTTTCTAATTTTTAATTGGAATGCATACTATAGTTTGGAGGTAAAACAATACAGTTTAAGTTTTTGCCCAACAATTAAGTTTATTCCTGACTTAAATCCAAACCTTTTACCTAAAATCATACATTGTGTTCCAACACATTGAAGCATGCAAGCATGAATCCACTATTAAATACATCCATTGTCTTTTTTCTAGAAGGGATTATCTGCATGATTAAAACTGAGCTTATGCTTAAATATGTTGCAGGATGACAGCTAGTCCCAGGGATATTTCTGAGTTACTCTGTTTTGATATAGAAAAGCCATTTATGTATTAGAATATATGAATTATTAAGTTCACCTACATACTTGATATAAGAAATTCATTCCTATATTAGAATTTATGAATTGTCTAACATTTAACAGGATGTATGCAAAGGTGCTTTTGGTCACATAAATTAGATTGCTTCTAGTCACGCAAACTAGAGGAAAAAAGGATATCTATATATTACTAACTCTATTCCCTATAGAATCTTTGTAACCAATCAGAATGTAGCAAAAGTAAATAACAGGATGTCTTACCCATGGAACTGTCTAATCAGCAAAATAGTAAAAGACCAAGTGAACAGAGCATGCGTCAAGACATAAGGTCAAAAGTTTACAGTGATGAAGACTACTTTGTGAGACCCCCGAAGTGAGGAAGAGACGGAAAAGACCACCAGAGTTCCTTACTGAGCATTCTCCAACAGAGAGACTGATGCAATCAAAAGTGTAAAATGACACGAAGAAAAGGGGCTGTCTCCTTATAGTTTCCTGTTTATTAAAGCATATAAATATGAAAGTTTTGTTCTGAAAAGTGAGCGATTTTTAACGAAGCTATTCGCCTCACCTCCCAGTACCGTAATATAACAAATACCTTCTACTCAAAGATGAAAACAGATCTCTGAGTGGTTTTTTATTAGCCAAGGTTTTTGGCATCAGTTTGCATATGGTTTTATCTGAAAGCATACTATAATGCAAATTAAATAATTCTTCAAATTTTGAAGTTGTTAGTGGGATCCTGTAGCCTAGCACAGGGGTACGTGGTTGTGTTTACTGGAGCAATTGAATTACTATCATTCTTATCTATAAGAAGTTCAGGATAAATCCCTTGGAACACCTTGGTCTCACTGATTGAGACACTGTTTTTAGTTGGAGGCACTGTAAACCACACAAGTAAGTGCCTTTTGGACATATCATTGAACATGGTGATTCTTGACATTAACTTGTCTCAAGATATGTAGTCCACTAGTGATCCTTTTTAGTGGTAGGAATAGCTTTGGCTCATGTTAGAAAAGTGCTTTGGCAGAGAGCAATGTGATATAACTGCAAAATGTGAAAATAATTTGGAGTTTGAAGACTGCATGACATTACCTGAACTAATAGAATTCTAGAATGTAGTAGTAGTATTGTGGGAATATAAAATATAGTAAATTTATTTTGTGGAAATGATTATGTAGTGCAATGGTTATTTCATTTTTAGGACAGACGACAAAAGGCAATCAAATTGTAATTTTCCATTTCGGTATTTTAATGATCTCAACACAATTCTTAAGACAGATGATAAAACATTATTAATCAAATGCACAATAATATTCATTTGGAAAAATTACATTAGAAATGCATTGAGGGTGAAAATTACATTCACATGTACAATTATGAAGAAAGCAATGTAACAAACTGCACTGTTGAATAAATAATTCTGTGGGGGAAAGGGTTTTGTATAAAAAATGAGAGCTGCAATAGAATTTAACCTGTTTATTTCCAGTCTTTTCTGAATGCAGATTTACATATTCTTCTTTACTGCTATATCTAGTTACTTCTCTGAATTTCTGAGGCATATGGAGCACATGTCCATAAGGACTGCCAGCTTGGATCACACTAAGGGTCAGTCTAGCCTGAAAGACTGACTCCAACAGGGGAATAGAATAAAATCTGGGACAAGACTAAATAATAGCCCCCTCAGAGTTCTTTCTATTCCTTTTGTTCCTCTTTTCTATTGCTACACAATAATTTCCATGAACAATCACTGGGCCAGATGTGACCATAAGAAATAATGAATCACCATTCCCCAGTTCCCTCTCTTCATCTGCTTCATGACTGTATACAGCATTACACTCCTCCTCTGCCCCAAGTGGTTGCTTTTCCAGTCTGAGTGCTAATCTGTGCTATATCTCTTTGTAAAGGAGTTGTTTTATTCCTCAGGTCATTTTTGTAACCATTTCTTTAATCTTTTGTGTTAGATCCCTTTTGAAACTGGATGATTAAAACAGCATGCATTACTCGGAGGTCAGCCAGATCATGGATTTGTAGAGTGACGTACTGGTGTCCTCTGCTTTATTTTCCATTCTTCCACAATAATCCTGCTCTTCTTTTTACCTTTCTGATCACTGCTGAGCCACCATGTTCAGAAGGATGTTAGTGGTGCCTAAAAGATACTTTTGCTGATTAGAGCTGTTAAATAAGAATGCGTCAACGTGTATGCAGTCTAAGGGGAATTTTCCCCTTAGTTCTTGACTCCATGTACATCAACAGTGAACACCATCTGCCATATATCATTCAGATCTGCAATGTTATTGTACATTTTTCAGTGCTTTGCAAAATGCTTCAGGTTTAACTCTCTCAATTGTGTCTCACCAGCAGTATTTTCACCTCATTATACCCACAAGCAGTATCCTCAGGGATAACTCTGCAGATCTTCCTGCACTATGAAATGACTTGTACCCAACCTATTTCTTCATTTTGGACCCATTTTAGTTCTTATCCAAAGGCAACTGCACATCTTTAATGAGGGCCTTCACAGATAATTTCATGATGATCCAAAGGGCTTTAGCAACAGTATTTTGTTCTTGGCTCCTTCAAAGATGTCCTATTAGGTATTATTTTCTTCAAAAGGTTAAAGACTGAATAGGTTGTATTCATCTACTATTTTTGTTATTTATTGATTTGAGGTTTTTTACTCGTTAACCTAGCTTAGCCATCTGGCTGGCTCATAGTTTCCAGGATAATACATGAAGTTTTTTTCAAGAATTGTTGTCTCTGTTCCTGCGTTGATCCTTCTGGTTGATTTGATTTAAGCTAAACGTTACATGCTGCAGTTACTAGTTCAACAGTTCCACACATGAAGCCTTTCCCAGGGGTCTTGGATAAATATCATCAGGTATCTCAGTTTGATGCCATTCACTTTATTGCTCCTCTCTAAAGTTTCTTTTATTAGATCATTTGTTCCATTTGTTCTTTTCCTTCATCTTTCAAAATGCTACCTGCAGAGCCTTGGCCTGATACAATTTCTTGCTTAGTATAGTGTGCCCTATTCCATTTAGCCCTCAGGAATTCAGACCCTCACAATATGAAATTATTCAATTATTTGCAGTGTGAGTTTTTATACAGGCTCACCATAGCAGATAAAAGTCACCCCAGGCTAACTGTATATTTTACAGAATATCTACAGGTTTCTTCTGTGAACCAAGCAGATTTTAGTTGAACTACAATTTTAACAGCTTAATGATTGCATTTTTGGGTCAAACATATCAAAATGCAACAGGCAGACAATATAGCTTGAGGAAAACTGACAACTTTTACCTTCCAGTTGGTAAATAATTCCGCTACTATTATTCAATCATCCTCTCCTGATTCATATTTCGGAACTCCAGTAATTTCATATGTACATTTTAACCGTCTTTTCTCAGTGAAACTCATTTGTCAACAGAATGTCACTTTAACTTGAATATCTAGAAGTTGGAACTCAGAAAGAGAATATATTAAAGCAGAATGGACTAATTACACACAGCTGTAGGTATTTCAAAGCATTAAAAGCATTAAAATCTTTTATAGTTCTGGATTTGTATTGACAGAAAGAAATACCAAGTGGAAAAAATCAGAAGTCTTAGCTCTACTTCCCTCAGATTAAATTTTGCAGCTGGAGATTTTGTATCAAAATACGTTGTGTTCTAGTCTGGGACATGTGGAAAGGCTGTGTTCTCTGCACGCCTGACTCTCCCACAGGGTCTTATTGTCATACCATTGCAAAGTTTAAAAAAGAAACATGAAAAAGAGCAAACTTAATAAATGTAACCCCAACTGCAATAATGAAGTGTTGCTTTTGGCTAGTGTAGTTATGTGGTTACACATATTTCAGTTTACTCTAATTTATTGTATCGCCTTGCCTTCTTTTTCTTTTAGGAATATGTAACAGATTGTGCTCCATTTTAAATCAGAGTTATATGGTCTGAAATACCACTGGGTTAGAAAATAAGCTTGTGCAAATCAATAATGATTTATCGACTTTCTCTGATTTATGCAAACTGGGGATCTGACTCAGTGTGTTGAACACAGCGATGAGATAGGGCAAGCAGAAATAACACTACGCTTTTCCTCTAGGAGCCTTAACTTCTAACTGAACCTAAGCTGGTATTTTCTTGGTACATGCAGAATGTATTTTTGGGAAGCAAAAAGTTTCTGTGTTTCCTTACCTAGATCTACATGCAGCACCCCTTCTTGCACAAGCAAGGTAGCCCATAATGGGAGAAGTCTTCATAGGCATATTTCTCCCGCCTAACACCACAACTTGTGATGAATGCAATACAATTTTCTTTTAATTTCTCAAGCAGACCAGATACTTAGGTCTCCTCCTTCCCTGTTCAATGATTAAAATGATTGGTTTGTTTTCTTTGTAAAAAAGTTCTTCCATATTTGATCTCTGTGTCAGTTTATACAATATTTTCCCCTTCCAAAGAAGTGATCTTGAATTATTTTAATGTAGCCCTTATAGTTAGGCTCCTCAAGAGAGCGTAATCATAGGTACTGTATTATTTCCATAAATGACTGTTTCAATATTTATAAAACACTTAGCAATTAATTTCTTGTGCAGGAATATCAAAGATCATTCAGCATAAGAAACTGCAATGCTTAACTAATAGATTATATACTCCTTAGAAGATATATCATCCTAAATACATTTGACTTGTTTTACAGCAGGCTCTGGAGGCTCTAGTCCTAGTATTCCCCCGTTATTCTTCCTGAAGAAAATGAGGAAATAACATATATCAACAAGCTATTAAACACCGCATGTGACATTCAGCTCAAAGATAGTCTTTTTATTTTATTTTTTTGCACATAATTTCTAATTTAATCAATGTAATTCCTTTAATGAGTTTTCACTGGTGAAGACCATAAGTGGAATGTGGTCCTTGGAATTCATACATCTTCATAATTCCTTGAAAGCATACTACAGTAGTTTCTGCTAGATTCTGCTATCATTAATAAGAAGCTGTGTACATAGGAACAATTATGCTTTGCCACTTCAACTTGAAGACGGAGATCAGCTGACCATTGGAAGATATTGCTAAAGGAAAGATGGATTCTGCCTTTGGACTGTGTTTAAAAGACTGTACCCTTTTGAATGGTATTTCTTAGTGAAATATGTATTTACAGCTATGTATTACAGTATAAGCAGCTTAAACCAAACGATCTGTTGGTGTGATACAAGTCATCACTGACCCTAATGCGATAAGATCATGGTTGCAGAGACAGTATAACTTGCCTTGTGGTTTCACTACAAGTGCTAACAACAGCCAAATATTTGCAAGGTAAGCTAAAGTCACCATGTAGCAGGTCTGAGAAAGGTCTCTTGTGGGCAGTAAGGTTTATGATGGTACTTAGTTCCTCAGCTGAGACTTCTTGTGATGGCTCCAGTTGCATGGTTCTGGTTTCTGTGTGCTGAGTTGTTACTCATCTGGGATTACACTGAGACCAAAACGGATCTTCAGTCTTAGTATCAGGCCTGAAGTTTTGTCTGGCTCTCTTTTGTTAGTCCATGAGGGAAACCACTCATGGAAAAGTCTGTTTCAAGACTCTTAGGGGCAGAAACAAGATATGATTTAAATCTAAAAATCAGTCCCATAAAGTTAGCTCTGTTTTGGTTCTATGCACAACTCCAGTGAACAAATACAAACCCAGTGGCTATAGCATAGTATCTAATAAATGTAAAGACAATTTGGGTCATGCAGATCTACGTGCAGATCTGATAATAAGCACATAATTTATAAATGGAAAGATGAGATGATTATTGTATAGAGTATGCATTCATTCAAAGGTATGCATACCGGAAAAACAGAGAAATGTCTCTTTTCAAGACTCTGTGTCACCCAGTCTAGGCTACAGAAACTATAAACCAAACCTGGGGTGCAAGGCACAAAGGTGCAGTGAATTGCATTGTGGCAGATGTATATGAGCAGCCTGTGCATTTGAAAAGCAAGAAAAGGAAAGTGTGATTTGATAAGAAGGAATCTGACCTTGACAAAAATTGACAAATTTAGCTCTGATTTACCAAGAGGAAATTTTTTTGGTGGATGGAGCTAAATATCCTTCAGTGTTTATACCATTGGTCTGAAGCTATTTATAATCATGTCAGCTTGACATTCCTTGGCAGGTTAATCAGGCCCATAGTCTCTGTGAGATTTAAATAGTCAGGAATCAAAACAAAGCAACTTTACTTCAACATGCTTTAAGACCAGCAATGGAAACACTGGGTAGACATATGTCATCAACTTTTAAAGTTAAGGAGACAGTGTGGACAGTAACAGCTTGAGAGAGGTTGAAAGGACCATTCCTTATTTGGACACCCTACAGGTATTCATATGTGATTGAGCCATGTGATCCAATATAGAAAATTAATGGAAAATAGGTATGGGAATGACCATATTTAAACTTTAGAAAGTGCAAAGTATTATTTTTTATCTATCTGTATCTGGTGATATTCATTGAAGATAATAGTTCAGGTGTTATGAATATTGGAGATTGTTTGGAGCCAGTTTTTCAGTTTCAAATATTAAGCAGTTTATTTGTGATTTGCACTAAGTGATATGGATTAAAATTTCTGTGGGATGTCTTGTTTCAAAGGATCAATGGAAAAAAGACCTTTAAAAATCTGAACTTCAGAATCTATTTAAAGCATAGGATTATTCTGCTTAATTTTGTAAATTTTGCTTCTTGTACTGGTTCAATGTAAAGAAGTAGTTAATGTAAACTGATTTATTCCCTTATGCATTAATCCATTAATTCAAAAAAATAAAATACAGCACCAGAAAATCTTACACTTCTGGACCCTGGTTCTGCAGATCATAACACACTTTAAATACAATTTCAGACCCAAATTAATACATTGAAATTAAGATTTTTTAAAATCTATGCTAAATAATTTTTAAACACCTTGTGAAGAAAGTTACTAAAGCCACTCTTTATTAGTAAACCTATTTTATTCTTAGACACGTATGAGAAAATTAGCAGGCCCATACAGAATCAGTAGCTGTATAGGTAGCCCAGTATGTACACAGCAGACATACTCTCTTTCCAACTGTGCAAAGAGAGGGTAAGAAAAGTACAGAATAATTCTCTCCTAGGCTTCAGTTATTTTTGGTTCTGTGAATTTCCTGAGTAATATGTGGGTTTTGGGGCTTCGGTGACCATCAGAGAATGTCTTTTCCAGCTGTTTCTTTAGACTGTCCTTAGCTGCCCATAAACTTTGCACCCACAGCATCCTTTGGCAAGGAGTTCTGATGGCCAGGTGTCTGGTGTCAGACTTTTTTTCCCTTTGAATCTCACTTCTTCTTTTCTTTGCTATCCTGTACTTTTTTTCTGTATTGCAGAAAAGAAGGAACAGTCAAGCCCTATCCTTCATACTTAAGCCAGAGTAATTTTGGAGATTTCTATTCCATCCCCCACCTCCCTAGCTCTCTCTTTTTCAGATTGAATCCAGTTAAAGTAGTCATTTGTAGTCAGACAAAGCATTTTAGTTTTTTAACAGGACTGAAAACTACGATGACAGTAATTAGTTGCAAAAAGGGTTTTAGGATATTTTATATTATAAATAGTGTTTGGGATGTGGAAAGATAATACAATGAAAAATATTTGGGGAGAAAATTACAAGTGTATCCCTGTTAGCCACAATTCAACTCTGACTGTCTCAGAATTTGCCCCTGTCACTGGTTTAATGAGGGATGCTTCCCAATCTCATTGTCTTTGAAACAGTTACTTTTTTATCTTGCAAAAAGAGAAGAGGGATGCTGCTTTACTTGCCTTTTTACTAACAGTTCCAACATAGTTAAAATATGCTGAGTATTTAGGACAATACTATAAGTAGCAAAAACATATATTTCCTTTTTTTTTTCTTTCTAAGTACTACAACCATTGAACAGAGAAAATGAGGAGAACAGAAATAAAAATAATATTGCTTTTGTGACTAAAGCATGGAAGAATATTAAACTCTCTTTGCTTTTTATCCAATTTTTTTCCTAGAAGAGATCCAGTTGCCTGTGGTTTTGTCTGTGATTTCAAAAATAGTAGAAACAAGACCTGGTCTGATGTCAAATAGAAATGGCTGTGGCACTGAGCTAACACTCAGATTTGCAGAAATCCCCTGCCTAAATCTGAGATGTCAGTCTACATTTAAGTTTTTGTCTTATTAAAGATAAACTGTTTTAAACAAGGGTTCATATCAAGATTCTATTTCAGTTAAATGCAAGAAGGATTCCTTCTAGCTGACATTTAATGCATTGTTTCTAGTATACGAAATCTATTCTATAATGCTGCCTGAATATGTTCTTCTATTGATGGACCATAAAGTTACAAACCGAAATGATGCTGTTTGGATTACAAGGCAGTGCTGATAAGACATAAGGTACTTGTCCTCTTCCCCAATTACATGAATATGCACAGGCTTTCAATCTCAATGCGCTCTAACATTACATTTAGATTTGGGGTTTGAAATTACTTATGAATGTAACTTTGAAATCCATTTTCCATGAACATGAAATGCAATCCCTTGCATATTTTCAATCCAAAAGGATCATGAACATAACTAAAACTAATTAAATTGCTCTTAAAAAATGTCAGTAGAAAATCTCTGGTATTATTTTCCCAGCTTCTGGTTGAAGACATTAAGGGATTTTATGTAAATATTATTGAAAGGTGATATCCTCTCTCTTTGTAATGTAGACCTGCTTCTCGTTGTGTCCTAATCCAACTGCTGAGGTGTTCAGTATTTCTGTGGCAATTTCTACATGGGAAAACACATGTATTTCACTCATAAGGTATCTACTTAAGCATTCATCCCTACAGATTAGTTGCCACTCAAAATGATGTTGTATGCAGAACTGTGCCATGCTTTCATTAAAAAAATCACATTTGTACATTGCTTACTTTCATACAGAAGTGAGCAAAACTTGATTAGGCTTCTAAAGACTTGTGAACTACTATCATTTGAGAGGAGTGGGTTTTTGAACTTACCAACAGTTTTTTGAAGATAAGGTTTATGCATGATAACTGCCCCTCCCTATTCTCCCCTCTGAGTTATAAATTCACCTCTTCTTTTTCAGCTTGCTGTGTTTCCGCTCACTCTGTATCTGGAAAAGGAGCAAATGGTCCTGCACTTTGGGCTGAGTCCTTGGATGATTGAAAGAGTGCTTTATGGCACTCTTCTCTTTTCTGACTGTATACTGGAGACCACAACTCTACTTGGGAAGAAATATCTTGCCCCTCTTGTGTACTTGAATAGAGACTAGTCTGTTTTATCCTTTTGCCCTGACTAATTCTCTCAGAAACCTATGATATCCAAATCTTTGGTTTAGCAGAGACCATGCACTGGAGCCAGTGATGTGGAAGAAGTGAGGAACTCGTGTATTTCAAAATACAGATAGCCTGGCTGCAGTGGTCTGTTAATGAGGTGGTCAGGGGCCAGAGACAAACAGCGAACAGGCAGAGATTGCAATTCCTTTGGGAAAGAGCAAAGGGATAGAAAGAAACCATGCCTGAAAGCCAGGAATGAATTTGCTTTCTGTGGCCAGGAGGAGGTCTGAGTGAATGTCTCAGGTTTCCTTGGCATGGCTTTACATGCAGGGTCTGCTGGGGCAGAAAAACCTGCATGGCTCCAAAGCCTTTTTGGGGCAGAGAGGCATGACAGTGGCAATGAAGGATGTCTGTACAGAAAGGGAGTCATGGAGAAGGGACACTGTATAACATACAGTCCAGACACAGTCACTACAAACACAACCTGCCTTGTGTCCATATGTATACATAGGCGGTATACTATTTGGGGGAAGTCCTGTGACTCTGGACTGTATACTCTACATACATTAGGAAAGAATTAGCTGGCTGATCCATGACAACTGAATAATGCACTTTGGGAAAGCCTGCAGTTACACCTCGGGTCCTTCATTTAGCAGAGCCCAACCTGAGGAACAACCCATTGTTTGCCTTAGCAGCTTGTTTCAGTGGCTTTATTACTGGTGCCATTTAACATCTACAGTGTACTCTACATCTGCTTTACCCTGATGAAAACTGTTTAGTCCCCTAATCTCCCTTAGACCCATCTTCCTAAGTACTTTGCCTAAACTGTTATCTACAGTTTCATAGCACCGAGGTCCTAGGATTCGTCTGTTTCTTAGCTCAATTTTTCTTCTCTTGTACCATGATTTGTTCAAAGATTCCCCAGTAAATACAACAGAAACTCTTAAACTTGTCAAACCAATGTCACAGGACAACGTATGCTCATGCCATGACTCTTGGAATGTGAAAACACGAGAATCTTGACTTAAAAGGAATGTGCATCTGCTAACTTTCAGGGAGAGAACAGATCTCCAGAGATTCAAAAATGCAAATATCATTCACTATTGCAAACATAGAAATGATACAACATATATTTACAATGACCACGATATGTTGCTTCTTCCAGTGGTTGTGGACTTTTTTTTTTTTCTGGAATAATGTTAACTAGATTTTCTAAAGAAGCTGCTGAAAATATCCTTTGGAAAAGTCAGTCTGGTTTCTAGCATGCTTACTGTTGAACTGATGTAATTTTTCCAACCATGTAAACTCAAGAAAAGTGCAGAGAGAAGAATGAATTAAAAATCCCACTGGCGACTATTCTTTGACAAAAATCTCCAAATAATTCCTTCTCAAATGTAAGATTTAGCTCCAGGTTAGGACACCTAAGCATAGTTGTTGTCACCTTAAAGTATCTAAGCTTCCATAAAAGTCAATAACCCTCTTGTATCAGTGGACTCTCCAGAGACTTGCAGCTGACCAGCTGTCTGCGGCAGGAATTCAGGTACCTCAGCTTTCATACCTAGTGCTATTTTAGGTGTCTGAGGGTATTTAAGCATCTGAAAAAAGCTTAGAAATGTAACTAAAAGGAAATCCTTTTTTGTAGAAGCAGCTGGAGGCTCAGTGTGATTGCTTATTTTCAAAATCTACATTTATTCAAAGAGCTGACAAGCACAGCAAGGAGGCTTTTTTTCATTAGATTTACAAAAAAAATTCAATTAATTTGCTCCATTAAGAACAAGAGCATCTCAATGCAACATTAGAACGACATACATGTCCAGACAGATGCAGTGACAAGAAAGTCAAGTGTGAAAATTAACCTATACCATTCAGTGCAGGTTCCAGTGAGTTCTCTAGTTTTTTGTGTTTGAAAATGTTTCTATGATAATAATTTTTAAAGTCTTCAAGCAATTTTTTCATGCATTACAAATCACAGAAATTGTGTGCAATATGCATGGTAGGACTTATTTCATGTCCATAAGTTTCCACAGTTAATTACTACACCTTTAATTTTAGCAATAACAGAAAAGTCCTCTTTCCAAGATTTAGAAACCTCAAATCAGCATTAGTAACGTGATGCAGACTTGGCAACAAGAGGACCAGTGCAACAAAAGATCAGTTAGTCAGCTATTTACAAAAGCTCATTTCTGCCCTTCTCTGTTGTAGCAAATAGACCTTCAGCCTTTTCCAAGCTCTCCCACTTCCCAAACAGATGGGTTTTTTAGCAACCCTGGAAGGTCCCCAAATTTAGGCTATTTTGAAATGAGAGAAGGAGTAAGCTCTAAGTCTTGGAGTGCTCACAGAGAAGGCTCTGCCAGACACAGCCTCCTTCTTTGTGCAGAAGAGAATCGATCTCCAACTTCCTGCTGACCACTTGCTGGGAAATCTAACATGGAAAAAGGATTGCCCCCTGGAGAAAGCCAACACTGGCAATTTAAGGCTATGCGTGTTCTAATCAAATTTTTTGAACCAACTAAATAAAACTGTGTTTCTGAGTCCCCATGAGGGGTAATTAATAGTAGATTTATATGCAATACAATGCACCACTGACAAGACTATGCAGGACACAAGCCTAAAAAGTGTTGGATACACTTATGGGCCGAATCTGCCCTCAGTGAAAATCAGCACAGAGCTACTAGAAGACATGAGTTAAGGCGATTTCCATGAGGTAATGGTCTCATCCAAAATTTCCCTATTTCTCATTTTTTATGGAAGGGTTTGAAGTTAAATACATTTCACATATTTTTCTTCTTTGTTTTCTTTTATTTCTTATTGTTTTTAATAGTAGAAGGAAAAATTTACTTTGAGAAAAATGACTGCAAGAAACCCCCATCCTGTTTTTGATTATTTCTCAGGAAAAGTTGAGCATGTTTTTCATCTCTTTGGTTTCATTAGATGGACATTGTAGAGAAGAGCCTTTGTGAACACAGTTTTTGCTTATGAGCACTGGATTTGAATTATCTTGTCACCGCTTTATGAAAAATAGCTTTTCTTTTCTGCATTGCTGAGAATAGGTAAAAGCTTTGTTATGTTTATGGATGCTCAAGTAAATAGTTTTGGTTTTAAACTTGAAAAGCAAAAGCATAAGACAAAGGTGGCCTGAAACACTCTGAAGTGTTGCCAATCTTCCCCTTTTATAGATGACCAAGTATTTCCAAATAATTTAGGGAAGGAGAATAAACAATATTATTTCTATGTAGCTCTAGGTCACTTATTCTATTTTACACCAGACTATGGGAAATTCTTTTGATTGAATTCCATTAAGGTAATTTGGACCAGAAACTATAGGCTCTGCCAGTGGAACAAATATGGCATTTTATTAGAAAAACTGAAATCTGTTTAGTGTATTTCTAATTGATATTTCCAGATCTTTCCATATACACTGTGTCTTGGTTGTTAGAGGTTGCTTGTGGAAAAGAATACTTCACAGCCAGAAGGTCTAATGAACTCGGCCATTTCAGGTTATGTTATAATCATATTTGTCAAACTTTCTTGGCACTATCACTAAAGCATTAAAAATCTGCTAATGCAAAAGGGAAAAGTTGACTCTTGGGGTAAGATTCGTCCAATCCAAACACAAAATTAATTAAAAACATGCAAGATGGTCAAGAACTAGATAGCAAACACTTGGCTTCAAAAGGTAGAAGTGATCTATTCTGCTCATTAATTACCAGTCATACGGAGAAAATAAGTATGATACAACCTCTTTTATTTCTTTTTCCCTTTCTTCCCTCCTCCTCCTCCCCTGCCTCCCCAGTTTATGATATATTTTCTGAATACAGCTGGACTGTGAGCTGTTCTGACTGGAAACTCTAAAAAGGGTTTAAATGTAAGGAATATCCTGTGTTTCTTTAGACTTTGCTTGTTTCTGTTGCAAGGTTCTAAAACCTTCAAAAATATTCAACCACAGTAATAATTGGCCAGAATAGATGTTTTATGCATGAAAATCCAGTAGGATTTTGTATTAGCATAGGGTGCATTGTGGCCATGAACTGCCACGTTCCTAAATGTCTATAGCAACACCAATTTCTGCCTAATTGTAGTTTTGGGCTATTTTCAGGAAATGGTGTTTAATAGTTTAAGGGAACAATTACACAAGTGATTTCATACAGAAACGCTAGATCATATCCTCCTAAAAACAGTTCTCCATAGCTCGTGTTGTGAAATTGTCTAGAAAGTACTTTCCTATAATTGATATTAAAATCAGTATCTGAGTGAAACAGAAGCGGGGAACAAATACTTGTGTTGGTTCAATTAGCTTTAAAGTAATTCTGAAATTACATCATAGTAAGGTAAACATTTATTTTATCATCCTGATAAAATCATGGCATGTTTTTTTGTCACCTGAATAAATCCATACAGCACCCGCTTTTAAAGCCAGAGTGCTCTTTGCTGCAGTATAGTAAGTAATATTCTAAAAATCAAAATCAACTGAGCTGAAGGTTGTCCTGTTAGTACAAACGTAGCTGCTTATTTTTTTTTTTTTAATATGGAATTACTATTTGGCTATTCCTTATAACATGAGTTTTAAGTTCTGTAAGAGAGGAGGAATAAAAAACAAAATAAGGCAAATCCAGCTCTTTCAGTATCTGTGCTACTTAAACCTCAGCATGAAACATCCCTCATTTGTACAAGACTCAGTTAATTTGTGTGCCAGAAATTTTACACTCTTATCAGATTTTGAGAGGAAGTACAAACTCTGTGAAAAAAATGCTTCATTTACACTTGAAAAAAATAGAAATTGTTCATGGGTGATTTACTGAGGCAAATAAAAATATTACTTTGTAAGGGATCCCAGTATACAATAGAAACTGTCACAGTAAAGAGGGCCCAGATCTTTTCCAAACTGCAGGAGGGATGCTAATTCTGGCAGTCACTTGCTGATCCTGTGAGAGTGAGTCACGCATTGCCTGCAGACACAGTGGTAGCACGTGGGGCTAAGTGCCACTCAGCACCACCTTCAACTCCCCGTGCTTGGTGCACCCCAAAAGAAGGCAGGAGCCCTTCCTTCCTTCCTCTTTACAAGGTGCCTTCCCTCTCTTCTCAACACTGTTGGGACCAGCTTAGTGATGAAAAGAAGTTGTGCAAATTGAGGCAAACAGGCATTTTCTGTATAATAGAAATAGCTCCAATATTTTACACAAGAGTCACACACCCACTTGAATTTGTGCATAAAGTTATGCCGTGTGCTGTAGAATTATGCTTTGAAAGTTATTACTTATTCCAGGATATTAGCAGATATTTTTGCAGCTCAACCAAAACAAAGTCCCCTTACACTTCTTTCTCCTCACCTCACTACAGAGATGCAAGATGCAAGACACTTGTCTCTTTAACACTGTGAGTGTCACTCTGTAAAATATGAATAATTACAAATGTAAGTATCACATAAGAATCAAGTATGTAGGCAGAGTCAAGTGTTTGGAGACTCATTTCAACAAATGACTCTACTCAGTGTTGTGTCAGATACAACTGGTACAATTTTCTGGACATGTGAAAAAGGGTACAGAAATACATGTTGATGCACAGTGTTCTTGCCTGTAAACACAGTATTAGTAAGATGCTGCTAGACTAATGAAGACCATAATTGTTGAAGGATGTGTGATACTTCAGAGTTTCAGAAAGGGCTACAAAATAATCAAGAGCCTGGGAGAAAAACCAGGTGAACTTAAGTGGTTTAAAGTGGCTTTTTTTTGGTTTAAAAAAAAGAGAATATCGAGAAGCAAATCAGTACCCCATACCTAGTCACTGTCAGGTAGAAAACAAACTGTGCATCTGTTTAATCCAGTTTGCAAAACCTTCCAGGACTTTGTGTCTGAAAGCTGACTTTTGGCAAGTTTACCCTAAGAATTTCTTATTCGTAAGGGTTGGAAAACCTCAAAACATCTTTCTGGGGTGATGGCGGAAGGACATTGTTTGGATTACTTAAAACTAAATTTGATCACTGTAAACATTTAGTTTAATATAGATAGTATCTGAATGACTTTGATTGCCTTTGTGCATTTTTTTTTTTTTTTTGGTTGAGAAACAGCTTGCAGTCATTTTCCTTTCCTTTTCCCAGGCTCAGCTTCGCTCACCATTCCCAATTCCTATAATCCCTCTTCCCTGAGTGGTGCAGAGGGATGGAAGTGAGATTTGTTGTCAGTCCATAACAGCTCCCCTCTGCTGCTCCTTCCTCCTCACACTTTTCCCTTGCTCCAGTGTGGATCTCTCACAGCTTCACCATTCCTACCAGAAAACCTGCCCCAGTGTGGGCTCCTCCCCAAAGCCCACAATTCCATGGACTCTCCACAGGCTGCAACTTCCTTCATGGGTGTAATAACCTGTTCCTGCATGGAGTCCTCCATGGATTGCTCTTTGGATATCTGCTCCACCATGGACTTCTGCGGGATTCGGGGGAAAAATCTGCAGCAATATGGTCTTCTCCAAATGTTGCAGAGTCCTCCTTCAGCATCCAGAGCACCTCCTCCTATTCCATTCACCTTGTTGTCTTCAGGGATTTTTTCTCACATTTTTCCCTCACCCATCCCTGCAGCATTTTGCCCTTTCCTAAGTATGTTTTCCCCAAGGCACCACCATCTTGGTTGCTGGGCTGAGCTGTGTCCTGCAGTGGACATGCTGGAGCTGACTGGAACAGGCTGTGTCTGGCATGGAGCAGATCTGGCCTCTCCTGGAGCACTGAACTCAATACCAGGATAACTAACTGCAATGCAATCACCTGTGACACAGAGGAGGTCAGTGTGGGTCTTCTATTGATCCCTTGTGGCATTAAACTCCATGAAAAAGTATTTTGAAATGGTTTCATGGTCTACCAGGCACAAGTGCTGACAGAAAAGGATCAGGTAGCATGAAGTTTTCATACCACATCGTTAAAAATATGTGACAGCATGCAATTAATTCTACACAAGCCAGTGAGAGACAGCAGTTTGGTACTTACTTTATTTGCTACCAATTTCGGTTGCATTCAAAATGGGACCTTGGAGACAAAAGGCTCTTTTTCACAATGCCAACATATGTCTGAGATCAGGTGGCTAAGGGTGAAACCATATCACGGTGGCTCATGTGTGCAAATTTGATAATACTATTGCTTTCAAGTCACCCGCAATATACTGGACCTGCTCCACAGTGCAGTGCCCTACAGCCTCCACAACAGACACATAATCCAGTGTGCTTTCAAGTACAGATGATTTTTTATATGCAATATATGCAGCTGTTTATTGCATATCACTGCAATTATCAAAGGAATCTCTCCAAACACTAAAAAAGCACCTGTCATCCTAAGAAAGTCCAATGAGGAAAAAATGTTTAGAATTCCTTTGAACTACAGTAAACAAAAAAACAAAATAGAGGAATACTTTGAAAAATATTTGTGACAATAAAAAGGTATAAATGTGTATGTCAAAGCCTTCCTTAACATAAATAGATCAATACTGATTTATTGCTTCAGAAAAGCTCATTCCTAAATTTTAAATCACTAATAATTTCCTTGAGCTGAAACAGTCCTCAACCTTGTATATGTCTGGGTGTATCATATGTAACTGAAGGGGGCACATGTGCCCCCTGAGGCAGTGAGGAAATGAGTTGAAATCAAACTCTTACAACAGATACACGCTTCCAAAGAACTCCAGTTTTTGCTGTCCTAAGGACTTCAACTTACTGTCCAGGAGAACAAATCCTTGAACTTTCAAAGACTGAAATGCATAATGAGCTTGTAGAAATCATGGTTAAATACTGTGCTGGAGGCCAAAAGTATATAAGTTAAAAAAAACAGAAAAAAAAAAAGAGGAAGTTGAGAAGGTGTTGGTGATTGATCTTTAGTCAATACCTGCCTGGGAAAACCCCTATTCTATGGAGTGTCCAAGGCTAGGGGCGGAGAGAGAGGATAAGAAATATAGATTCCCCTCTGCACACCGGCCTTCCTGGTCTCTCTTTACACTGGCTATCATATCACTGCTTCCTGCCACATGATCCTCTAGGCTGGCACAGCCATCCTCACATCTTTGTGACAGTACAACTCCAAAGTAGTTTCTTTCAGTATTGTTTTTATTATTAAGTTTTAATTGATTTTATTTTTATTTGTGCACCTCAGTGTCTTTAGTCTTAACATATTGTCTAAAGTAATTATTCCAGACATGCAGATCAGTGCAGAAAACATATACATTTAAGATGATCCTCTTCAAAGCTGGATGTCTCAAGAAGGCAGCCTAGCCAAGGAATGCCTGTAAAGGGAGTCTACAGAAAGAGCCCTATCATGAACTTTGCATCCTGCACATGTTTAATGGCAAGTATCTGTATCCTAGACAACATATTGGAGAGCCTGGAGCTAAGAGTAGCGAGAGTTAGTCTAACATCTTGGTCATCCTTGAATATTTACCAGCTTTCTTGAGCCCCTCTTCCTGCCAGGACTTTATCCCATGGTACTTGACCAAGCAAACCCTTGAAGATGCCAAAGTCTGCTCTCCTGATGTCCAGGGTAATGAGTCTATTGTGTGCTCTATTGACTGTCCTAAGAATCTTGAGTTCCAACATTTCATGGTTTCTGCAGCTGAGGCTGCCCTTAAGCCTCATATTTGCCACCAGCCCCTCCTTATTGGCAAGAACAAGGTCCAGCATAGCACCTCTCTTCCTTTGCTCCTCTATCACTTGGAAAAGAAGTCATTATCTATGCATTCCAGGAACTTTCCAGATTGCTTATGCCCTCATCTTCTTGGTCTTCCTGGACAGGTGGCTTGTATCAGACCCTTACTATAATGTCACTTATCCCTGCCTTCCCTTTAATTCTCACCCATAAGCTCTGAGTCATCTCCTCATCCATCCCTAGGTGAAACTTCATGCACTCCAGCAGGTCATTGATATAGATAGTGACACACTCTTCTTGCCTCTGTTTCTTGTTCTTCCTAAAGAGCCAGCCTCCTTCTATCCCAATACTCCAGTCATAGGAGCTATCCTACCATGTCTCCATGATACCAGTAAGATCATAGTCCTGGAGGGCATGTGCATGTCTTTGGGTTCTCTTGCTTATTTCCCATCCTCTGTTTGCATTAGAGGCATTTAAGTTTGGCCTGCAATGAGGTTAACTTACTGCCTGGAGTGGCTGGAATTCCTTCGTGCTGCTCTGCAGGTGTTCTCTTGCTGACCTGTGATCCCTCTCCATCCTCTGGGCATTTATTGCTGACACTGGCATCAAACTGGTGTAAGTGGGATGGACTGAGGTTCCCCTGCCCTGGCAAGTTTAATTTAAACCATTTTACCAGCTTGGCAGGGTGTGCAACATTTACATTTACATTTACATTGCATGGCAGATACTTTGGTCTTGATGCAGAGGCTGTGCAGAGTCCCTTTGCACTGTGACAGATCCATACAAGGTGCACATCTACTAGGTCCCACAGAGCCAGTGTCTGTTTCCTCAGAAGTTGTGAGTTTTGGGGATCTTGGAAAGCTAAGGCCCAAGTCCCAGCCATGAAAAAGGCACTGAAAAATAGGAATGAGATGCTTTTTTCTTTCTGAGGAGCTTTCTTAAACTGAGAAGTCCTTTTAAACAGTATATAATAAATCATTGAAAAGTCGCTACTGTCCTCCTGAGTCTGAACAGAATGTGAATTATAAAAGTGTATAAAATTAAAGAGAACAAGTCAATTAAATGCAAGAAAAGTCTAGGTGAAATATTTCCTTTTTTTATTTATTATTTTTTATATATATATTTTTTACCCTTTTCCTGTGTATTAATTGCTTCTTCTTCTAAGTAGGTGGGAAGAGACAATTTTTTTTCTCTTTTCTTTTCTTTTCTTTTCTTTTCTTTTCTTTTCTTTTCTTTTCTTTTCTTTTCTTTTCTTTTCTT
>JAWWMO010000121.1:82012436-82043420 GCA_035047845.1 Dendrocincla fuliginosa | reverse complement strand
CTTTTCTTTTCTTTTCTTTTCTTTTCTTTTCTTTTCTTTTCTTTTCTTTTCTTTTCTTTTTTCTTTTCTTTTCTTTTTTCTTTTCAGTACAGCCTTGCATTGCAGACTATTTCACAGGTGTATATGAGCTGAGCAGCAGCTGGCATAGACAGACTTTTGCTTCAAAAAAGGGGGACAAGCTTAAAAATTTAACATTTAGCAAATGTCAAAACATGCTCTAGGCCAGATTCTCACTTGGTGCTGATGGAGGTTAGTGCCTTTGACGTCAATGGAATGATTCCTGTTTCCAACAGGTGTACCCCAGCCCACTAGCCCAATATTTGCACCATATACACCGTAGAGGAAACAAAGGAATACTAAGAGAGCTTTATCTATTTACCTAAAGTAAAAAAAGCTGGTTTTTTATGGGTGAGTGTTATAAACTTGTTGGTTGAGTGCATATGCTCAAATAAAAGGCTACATTGTTTGCCCTACTCAGTACAGCCTGCTGGATTTTCAAAGCTGGTTTGCTGTTTACCACAAATACAGACAGCTTTGTACTCCTCTGACCTTTGGTTCAGAATTCATCCTTTGAAGTGTTCATTATTTCTCTAGGTTTGTCTGAAACACATTTTTTCTGTGTGGTCTGGCCAAAATTCTTGCTTCAGGAATTGCTTGGTGGCCATAATATTGGCCCCTCATTTCAAGAAGGACATTGAGGTTCTGGAGCATGTCCAGAGAAAGGTAACAAAGATAGTGAAGGGTCTAGAGAGTATGTCTTATGAGGAGTGGCTGAAGGAGCTGGGGTGGTTTCGCTTGGAGAAAAGGAGGCTCAAGGGGAGACCTTATTGCTCTCTACAACTGCTGGAAGGGAGACCTCTTCTCCCAGGCAACTAGTGACAGGACAAGAGGAAATGGCCTCAGGTTGCACCAGGAGAGGTTCAGATTGGACATCAGGAAGAATTTCTTTAAGCATTGGAATGGGCTGCCCAGGGAGATGGTGTAGTTATCATCCCTGAAGTGTTCAAGTAATGACTGGACGAGGCACTCAGTGCAGTGGTTTAGTTGATGTTGTGGTGTTCAGTCATAGGTTGAACTTGATGATCTTGGAGGTCTTTTTCAACCTTAATGATTTAACTGCCTGCAAGAAATTTAACAAGGGCGAGTGCTCGATTCTGCACCTGGGACAGGACAACCCTGGCGTGTATATAGATTGGGGAACAAGAAGCTGGGGAGCAGCATGGCAGAAAGGGACTTGGGGATCTTGGTTGATGGCAAGTTGAATATGAGTCGGCAGTGCCCTGGCAGCCAGAAGAGCCAACTGTGTCCTGGGGGGTATCAGGCAAAGCATCACCAGCTGGTCAAGGCAGATGATTGTCCCACTCTGCACTGGGGAGACCTCACCTTGAATATTGTGTGCAGTTTTGGTTGCCACAATGTAAAAAAGACATTAAGCTATTCAAAAGCATCCAAAGGAGCATCATGAGGATGATGAAGATTCTGGAGCAGAAGCCGTATGAGAAGCAGCTGAGAACAATTGGTTTGTTCAACCTGGAGAAGAGGAGACAGAGTGGAGACCTCATTGCATTCTACAACTTCCTCATGAGGGGAAGCGGAGGGGCAAGTACTGAGCTCTTCACTCTCGTGACCAGTGACAGGACTCAAGGAAATGGCATGAAGCTGAGGCAGCAGAAATTTAGACTTGATATCAGGGAAAAGTTTTTGACTCAGAGTGTGGTTTAGCACTGGAACAGGCTCCCCCAGGGAAGTGGTCACAGCACTCAGACTGAGTTCAAGAAGCATTTGGACAGCACTCTCAGGCACATGGTGTGATTCATGGGGTGTCCAGTGCTGGGATAGTAGTTGAACTTGGTGATCCTGGTGGGTCCCTTCCAACTCCAGCATATGATTGTATGATTCTAGGATTCTTCGTGCTGAATTCATGCAGTCTTCAGAGGGCTTCCTCCTATGACTTTTGCTCATTACAAACTCAGTCACTCACATCTAATTTCTTTCTTCTATGTCACCGCACAGTAAACAGGACCTCCTTTTTATTGTTCAAAAGCTTTCAAAGCTACTTCTCAGGATCTGACTTCCACAGTGGTTAGTTGAGCAACCCAATTCAGACATTTCTGAGCCGATTTTTTATCCATGGTGGACTTCAAACAAGCTTTGTGAGAAGGACCTGTATTGCATTGTTTTTTGTGATTTAGAATAGGTAGGTGAACAGTACAGGTTCTTAATGATGTGATATAAGATGTAGTTTATTAGTACACTGAACTTCATCAGGAATACTTTTGTAAATTACCCTTTACATTTGCTGTTTCATCCTTGAAAATCACAATCTAGTTGCCATGGTCATGTGTGCCATGGCAGTGAAAAGTTAAATAATGGACATTGTGGAGCATTGCATCCACCTTTATGCAATGGTTTACATGCTCTGAAATTCCAATAGTTATATGTGACATGATTCACTACTGCTTCCCAGTACCTGCACCTCTCAGATCTTAATGCAGGGTGGTATTTTAGCCTGTCTTATTCCAACTGCTTATTTGGTATCTCTCACAAAGATAGAAAAGCATCTTTCACCCAAAAGCTTTCCAGTGGTAACATATTCCTTGATTTTTAGGTTTTTGGGACTTCTAAGTGCTTAGAGAAATAAAACATTTGTTTTAAAAGGTCTCAAATGATTGGTTGCTGTTTCTACAGCCAGGTGAATGACCAGGAAATAGAAAGAAACAATTTTTTAGCTTTTTTTAGGGTTGTTTTTTTGGTTGTTTGTTTTTTTTTGTTTTGTTTTGTTTTGTTTTTGTTTTTTTTTTGGTTTTTTTTTTTTTTTTAATCCAAGGAAACCTTTGGGGAGACTTAGAATTGCCTAAATCCCTTCAGGTTATAGAAAAAGTAAAAAACCTCTGTAGCAGCCAAGCTCTTACAGAGTGTGTGTGTGTGCCTGAAATAGTTGCATTTGTTCTTCAGACTTTTAAACCTTTAGAAACATCCTGGTCTGATAAGACTTCTGTAGTCACAAAGTCTTCAGTTTGCTACTGCTTGGTATTGAATTTAAAACCTGGAAAAAATTGCAGCGGAAAATTGCAGCAGACTTTCACTACACTATCTTTGTGCATCCTATTCTTTGTCCTGGTTTTGGCTGGGGTAAAGTTAATTTTCTGTGTTTTGGATTTAGGATGAGTATAATGTTAACACACTGATGTTTTAGTTGCTGCTGAGCAGTACTTACACTAAACAAGGACTTCACCTTTTCATGCTGCCCTGCCCACGTGAAACTGATAGGGGACACAAGCAGGACAACTGAACCAAACTGGCTGAAGGGATATTCTATGCCATAAGATGTCATGCTGAACAAAAAAACTGGGGGGAGTTGGCTGCAGGGTGGTGGCCTGCTGCTCAGTGACTGACAGGACATTGGCCAGTGGGTAGTGAGCAGCTGCATTGTGCACCGCTTGTTGTGTATATCCTTTTATTATCTGTCCAGTTAAACTGCCTTTATCTCAACACACAAGTTTTACCTTTTTTCCCATTTTGTCCCCCATCGCACTGAGGGGCAGTGAGGTGTTAAGGTGCCTGCCAGGTAAAATCACAACAGTCCTTTTTGGGGCTCAATGTGGGGCTTGAAGGGTTGAGATAATGACAGATCTGACCAGAATATGCTGAAACAAATCTGTTGCAAGCATACATTGTATTAATTTAATAGTCGTTGGTTAGATTGTTATGTATTTACTATCAAAGTTGATGGAGTTGTTCTCAGGGTTGTGTTATGCGACACCTTTCTTGCTGTATGTGTTTCCTGTTGAGCTGTTTATCATCTCAGGATTGGGTTAAAGTTATAAATTTGCTGTACATTTTGTGTGATACTGGTTTATGATATGATAAAATGACTAGTTGTGCACCAGTGCACAGTGCCATCAAGCTGTAAAGGGGCAGAATCTATCTGGATTCTGTGACGGAGGAGCATTTGGCTTCATCATCATGGAGGTTATTCAGGAAAATATTAAACAGTATTAACTCCTGAGAAGTGCTGCTTGTGACCAATCTCACAGTGACAATACTCATCTGTGTGGCATCAGAATCAATGTGCAGTAGCATGGGTTTTGGCATAGATGCTTTTATCTGTCAGGCTTAATGTTGTGAGCACTTCCCTGGGGAGTGGTCACAGCACCAACCCTGCCAGAGTTCAAGGAGGATTTGGATGATACCCTCAGATGCATGATGTGACTCTTGAGGATGGTCCTGTACAGAGCTAAGGGATCGACTCAGTGATCCTTGTGGGGCTTTTCCAACTCAGCATATTCTGTCATTCTGTGACCTTCTAAACTATGTTTTTACAATCTGTGGAGAAATTCAATTTGTGGTTCTACAAGTAAGATCTGAATCGTTTTTTAATTTACAGCTATTCAATAGAACATGCCTGGCTATTCTAAGCTACATTGAGCTTAGGGATCAAACACAAGACTTTGTTGGAATCTGCTTTCATCAGTGAGAATGCAAAGTTTTTAATGTAACCAAATCCACTATAAAGGGAATAATTAAAAAATATCTTCCTTCTCATCAAGAACACATATTTCTTCTGACCACTTGGGTACATTAAAAAGTCTTTCCAGGATCTAGGGCTGTTCATTCCAGTAAGCTATTTTTCCACTTAACAATATGAAAGAAAAGTAAAAGGTTTTATTTTATTCAAAAAGACTCCATTGTTCTTTACATATAAAATCTTTCTGGAATCTCTCAGAAATTATATACAGTACATGTGATGCTATATATAGTTTTGAATCTATAGTGGCTACATTGCACTTACATATTGTACTCTCTTCCTCTCAGCACAAGTCTGGTTTCCACATACTTCAGACGCACCTAATTATTATTTAGGGACAAATTTGTTTTCCCTTGCTGACAGGATCCGTTGACACACAAGTGCTCACTTTTGAGACTGTTGCCTTTTAGTTTTTTTCTCTTTTAAATAAGAAACAGATATTCTGGGGGATTTTCATGGTACATTTTCTGTTTGTTTCAATAAATGGAAAATTATTATCAATGATATTGTTTCCTAATGAGCTTCAGTGGGTGCAGTCAAATTACAGGACTAAATAATCCATTCCTATACTGTCCTGTTGCCAGCAGCCTAAAGCATTTGTGATTTGATCCCATTTAAGTTGCAAGAAACCATCTTTGTCTTGCTTCAGTCTCTTGCCAGTCCCAGACCACTACAGTAACTTATTTCAGACACATCTTTTACTTTTAGAACCTTTTATCATGATTTCTGGGGATGACAGTGGAAGATGGCAGAGGAAAAGGAATAACTTTATTTGGCTTTTGCCTTTTCACAGAACTAATAAAATCAATTTTTTCTATCTCATCACTTCTTACATGTGGATAGGTGATCCCTTCTTTAACACAGTGTTGTCCAGGCTTAGCACTGAACCGACCATATCATTTAGGAATGATGTCAATAGTATTGCCTTTTTCTAGCGGGAGTGAATCTTGCCTGTGGTAAAGAGTTTTTGGACTGGAGTATGCGAGCTTTTTAACTCAGTATTTTAATTTCCAGACAAAAACTCTGTCATGCACTTTTCCTAATGTTGTGAAATTATGTTTTGAGACTAAGAACAAGGTCAGAAAAAATATACTTGAATACTTCTAAGTTGATTAATTCTTAATTTTTGTTCTTAGGAAATTTTATTTTCACATATCTGGACATACTGAAATTTGTCACCTTGCCCTAACTATGCTGCAACTAGCCGTAGGATTCATAAGCCATTATATTGATTTCTTTTTTTGACTTTATGCCTCCAGTTTTCATATTTTTATATCTGTGTGGGAGGTTGGTGCAACGTCTGATGTACTTCTAAATGAGAAGTCACCTCTCATCACCTACATAATTAGAGTACATTTTGATGAATTGAGCTAAGAGCTCTGTGGTGTTGAAGAACAACATCAAGTCTCTCTTAAAAACATAGAGAAAAAACACAGGATTTTCTCTGAAAATATTTTGAAAAATTTTCAGCTTGTTTCTAAGTATTGTTTCAAAACATTGAATTTGTTTTACTTCCTCCAGTCTCCTCCAGTAAATGCACTGCACAATTAGCAAGTTATTCTAGTATTTCAACTTAACATCAAGGGACAGACACACTCAAATGGTCTGAATTCCACTGAAGATGGAGCTAGAGTAAAGGCAATTCCAATTGCATTACATCTCATGCAAATGATCTTGGAGGCTAAGCATTCCTGGGCTTGTCCTGTATTTGGAAAAGAGACCATCTGGAAGTCCCAGATAAAGCAGGCACAAGCCAAGATGTGTCTGAACACTAGACCACAGAAAGTGAATGAGTTAGACGACTACATTCTCCTCCTCATCACTGGTGGATGAGTCAGAGAGCTAAAGTTACCAGCACTATTTTCATTCCATCACTGAGAAATGCCTCAGCTGAAAACTGCAAATTAAAAACATTAAAGTTAGTAAAGTTATATGAAATTTAAGCTTCACAGGGACCTTTAACCAGGGTTAAACAATCCTACCCCCTATGATGTCTATGTCTGGAAAATTATACAATCTTAGAAAAGTCGACAGTTTCTATACTGGGAGCCATCACGGGGCAAGGAAATAGCTGTTTTGTTGTTGCTGTTCTCACCTATCAGGCAAGACATGGGTGTTATGACTGGCACCAGAGCTTTTCTCTACCCACGTGTCATTTTACACAAATGAAGAGCTCATTTTGGCCCCCATTTTAGCAGGTAAAGTGAAAAGTTTTCACTGCTTCTGAAAGAAACCTCCCTCAGCCATTCAAGGAAAAGTATGATGGAGGTAGCCCTGTGCTGTACAGTAACCAGCATTTTTTCAAAGCAGAAACTTTGTATGAAGTATTCAGTATTGTAAAGCTTCCTTGTGTGAAGAGAACTGGAGTGTATGGATCACTGAGAGAACGTAGGAAGGATGGGGGAATGGGGAAAAGCAATAGGGAGCATGCAGAAAAAATCGTCTAGGAAAAAAGAGAGGATAAACTACTAACTTTTCCTTTTATGCTAAGTTTTCAGTTCCCTCTTTGCAATGAAACAACACTATAAACTGGTAATATCTATGTAATCTATGTCAAAAATCACTAGTTCCAACATAGGAGAATTTAAACTCATTGTAAATCTGTGAAGCTGAAATTTAATATTTGGCCTGACAATAACAAGGCTTAATGACATTCTTATGGTAAAGTAGATGTACAAGTTTTAAGATGACTGGTTCAATCACAAAAAACCAGAAGAACAAAGTCTAGGTGAAAAGTTACAATACACATTGTCCTCACTACCTCTCACCATCCAGCTTCTGAATGTGAAGGCAGTTCTAGCTTTGTTTTGAGAATTTCTCTTTACTGAGTAGCTCTTTTCATTCTCTCCTTTTCTGGCAGTGAAGCACATTCTTGTCCCCTGTAATGTTATACACAAACTCACAAACTTAACCATATTGCCATGATCTAGCATTACCCACAATCTGGCAGATGCCACTGACTGAAAACACAGCTCTACTTTAAACTAAGTCATACAGATGCACTGTTTCTATATTTAAAAACACAGTTTCCATGGCATGACAGCACTGTCTGTACATACTGGGGACTGACACCAAAGCTTCTTTGAGTGATGATTCATTCTTCAGCTCACATAAGCAACATTAATTCAGAATAAAGTCTGAATAAAATGTGTGCAATGATTCTTATTTAGAGATTCTGAATTTTGAATAATTTTGAAATTATAGTAATTTTTACTTTATTATCATTGCCAGTTAGGTTGCCTCATTCAGAGCTTGTGGTTTTAATTTTAAACAGCTATTGACTTCGCTTACTTGGGAAGTAGGGTCAGTATTATACTTGGTTTCCTCCTACTCACTAAATGCATCTTTTTATTTGCATATTTTTTGTATAGACTTTTAACCACAGTACACATACAGAATCTTCCATTTGATACACTGGATTTATTGTATTCCAATGAAAGCTATTGCAATTCCAGTGAAGTTGATTGGATTATAAATCTCTAAGACTAACGTAATGGAGCATGAACTTGAGACCTTGGAAAATATCAAAACACGACTATATTTGCCCTACTATGAATTACAAACAAGTCACAAGAGTGACAAACCATTATATTTTAATTACTCAAATTTCCTGTATATTTTTCTTTATTGCCCATTGCAATAATTTAAAACACTTCCTTCCAAATAAGTTTAAAGTTGCATCCTCACATCTTACTTTAATTTTTCAAAGGTGTAAAACCAGAGGGAACATAGGCCTATCAGGACCTCGTACTTATCAAAGGCAGAAAGCTGGATTTCAGTGTTTGAATCACCCAATTTCACCCAAGTTTTAGTTCAGCTAGCTCCTGCAAAGAAGATATTACTATTGTCCCCGTCAGTGTCTGAGAGATGTAATTTCTATCTTTGACCCATCTGTAGACAAGCAGGAGTTATGGAATATGGAAGGCTACATCAAGGTTTTAAAAAGAGCTATCCAGTTGTGCAGTTGCTTAATTCAAAGGGTTATGCCTGAATTAATCTTACATGAAAAAGTAAAAATTCATACTCTAAAAGAGAAAATCACAGCATTTAAATATTAAAGAAACAAAATATGAGGAAAAGGAGAGAGCAGTTAAAGGTCTTTTCAAACACGTTTTTTCAAATTTCTGTAGGCAGTTTCTTGAAAAGAAATTCTTGAAAATTCATCTTTGAATAGGATTCTAAAAGCACTGTCAGTAATGATGACTCTTTATAGGTGAGGAAGTATTTTTATTTAAGGTCTGATGAATCTTGTTTGTTTGAATCACAGCTCACCACACTAATTTATAAATAAACAAATCTAAAATTAGTAACGTTCTCCTGAAATCAAACATTTCAATCAGGTTTTCATATAAAGCTTTCATTCAAGTGGCATTTTTAAACAGACATACTAATCTAGATTAAAAAAATCTTAAATCTGAACTAGATCACACTCTTTACCTCTCTAATTATAAGAGTTAGTCTCTCCTGTGGTTTTAGAAGAAAAGTTCTTAAATTATACTCTCATTTCAGCAGCTCATCAAAACCCATTCAAGAATTAAATCTAACTTTTCAACATAATTTTGTTTTGTTTTATCATCCACCAATGTCTTGCTGAAAGCTCTGAAACGCAATAATCTCTATTGGAAAGTCACTCCCTCTTGGAAATACGCTTTAGCTTCCTTTGTTCTTTTCTCTCCTTGATGGGCTGGGTGCTGCTTGTTCTCAGAAATGAATAGGATGGGCTGCAGTGAGTGCTATAAAGTCAGGGATGTGAGCCAAGAGACAGAAAGAGATGCCTGTTCAAAGTCATTCATCCAGTGACTTCACTGAAAGTGGGACATTAATTTCTCATTGAAGAAAAATGTTTGCCTTTTAACTTAACTGCTCTTACACTCCCACACCATAAAGTACGTGAATACTAGTGGGAACACAGAGTAACTGAGTTGAACCACCACAGTCACTGTGAAAGTCCTTCTAGAAATTCCTTCTTTATTTCTCTAAGTTGTTAAAAGCATTTTGTGTTCTTGGCTATGTCAAAATATTGGGAAGTTATAAGAACTAAGTTTCAACTCTACTTGACAACTGGACAGGAGCAGGAGGAAATTCTTTCCACCATCTTGCCATCAGTGACAATCTACACGTCTTGTTGAAAAGACTGCAGTATTGGATCATCTAAAAGTTAGCATATAATACAGCCCCTTGAATGTCCATCACTCATAAACTCCAGCTTAGTCAACATGTTAGCATATTGGTTTTCAACAAAGCCAAGTGGGTCTGAATTATCTTTATTTTTGTTTATTATTCCCATCCTGGATGAGGAGATTGAGTGTACCCACAGTAAATTAGCAGATGATACCAAGTTCATGAGTGTGTCAATTTGCTGGAGGGTAGGAAGGCTCTGCAGAGGGATCTGGTCAGGCTAGAGAGATGGGGCAAGACTTAGCTGTATGAGACCAAGTGTTGGGTCACTTTGGCCACAACGACCCTCTGCAGTGCTACAGGCTGGGGAAAGAGCCCAGGGTAAGAGAACATAAGGTGTTGGTTGATAAAAGCTGAACATGAGTGGCTGAGGAGCTGAGGGTGTTTATCCTGGAGAAGAGTAGGCTCAGGGGAGACCTTGTTGCTCTCTAAAACTACCTGTAAAGAGACTGTAGCCGGGTGGGAGTTGGTCTTTTCTCCAAGGCAAGTAGCCACAGGATGAAAGGACATAGTCTCAAGCTGTGCCAGGGGAGGTTCAGGCTGGACCTCAGGAGAAATTTCTTCACAGAAAGGGTTGTTAAATGTTGCAACAGGCTGTCCAGGGAGGTGGTGGACTCACCATTCCTGGAGCTGTCAAGAAACTACTGGACATGTCACTTAGTGTCATGGTCTATTTGACATGGTGATGTTTGTTCAAGGGTTGGACTCAATGATCCCAGAGGTCTTGTCCAACCGAATTGATTCTGTGAAACTCTAACTTTCCATTTGCTTATGGATAAAATTCAATATATTAGAACTACCTGAAGTTCCAGATCTTCACCATTCAGTTTTATGGGGTTTTGTTGTGAGTTTTTTTTAGCCCTGTGTGTTATTCCCTGAAAGCATCAAACCACATTTACACACTTCACACAGAAATGACATCACGAACTGTAATTACAGTAAATTCTCAAACTCTCTACAATTTTATAGTATCTTCCATGTTTCACACTATTTAGGTCCAAGGTAAGAATTCAAAGGCTCATTATGTCTCTGATACACTGTGAACTTATTAACATAGTTAGAAAGTAAAAAATTAAGAAATGCTATTTAATCCATGGAGTGGTGCACCAAAAGAGTCAATACAAGACTGAATACCTGTATAATTTGCAGCACTTGTAAGAGTGCTGCAAATTTTTTTCTGTTTCTATTAAATGTTTAAAATGCTTATGCAGTCAAAATTATATTTGGAAAACAAACTGTTAGGGTAGTAAGTACAGAGGAAGTCCTTTAAGGGCAAAGGACCAGTATTGCTGGTAGAGTCATGCAAGGTGGGATTTTGGCTGGGGACGCCTCTAAAACGTGACTGAGCATTTTTGAATTCACATTACAGAAAAAGGTGAGAGAGAGCCATTACTGCTACGATACTGGTTGTATCACAACAGTGCTGGTATTGGAAGATATTTTGTGTCGTATTTAGTGTATTTGTAAATATAGTTGTAGGTATGTGATAGCACATTGACACCTACCTACCTATCCACTCCTCTGTTGATAAAACTCTTAAAACATAATTGTACAAGTCAAGAAAAAGGAGGAAGGGTTAAAAAAGGAAAGCTGGATTGATTAATCTAGTGACAGAGTTTAAGAACTGATAACAAAGTCCTGCCACATTAAAAGTGCATTGGGGAAGATTTATGGCATTTACTTTTAAAGACTCAAATATTAATAACTATAAAAGCTAAGGAAAGGTTATCACTGACAGTAATAGTGCTTTTATAGAGTTGAAAGATTAAAGTTATATTTCTCATACAAAGAAATCCATTCTTTGGCAAAAAATGAAGGATCACACAGGGCTGTGATGTTGAGCACAACCAGTCATGCCTTATTCAGTCCTGAATGAAGGAAACATTGAAAGTGATTAAATTGGTGTCCAGGAATGGAAAGGTGGCACACATGTTTACTGTACATTGAAGTGTGCTCTCTGACATAGGAACCTAATATAGTCTGCAGGTCCATTACTTGGAAGCATTGGGAAGAGCCAGGACCCTAATTCTGGGATTTACTTCATGTCAGGAAACGGGCAAAGCAAGACCTGGCATCACACTTTGAATGAGAATGGTTGTCAAGGTTACTGATGCTGAGTGGAAGGTATGAATATGCGAGAAGGCTGCCAAACTGAGATGTGGCATGAAAACAGACATTCTTTCAAGGACTTACTACAAGTAGCCTGGCAGAAAACATAAAGGCAAGATTAAGAGAAAGGGTTGGGAACATAAAAGGACCCGGTCTGATAGCATTGCAGAAAACAAAGAGAAGGAAGAGATGTGGTGACAACTAGGTCTCTGTAGGGGTTGAGGCCCTTGTATTTGGAACATAGGAAGTAGAAAATAAAGTGTTGCAAATGATAGGAATTTGAAAGAGGCACTTATCTTCAGCAAATAGCCTTTATCTTATCATTTTGGTTTTACCCCTTCTATTAGGTAAGACTATCTTGGTGGCACTTACTTGATTAGATAGGAATATGAACAGCTGTAAAAACTAAGTGGCATCTGTTCCTGAGAAACCTTTCTTCGCTCATTTACAGGTCAATATTCCCTAACATAATGTGTTCTGGCTGGACATTTTCACCCACAGCAGGTGCACCCTGTCGCAGCAGGGAGCGAGGGCCTCCAGCCAGTGACCTGTGTCTGACCTTATCCATGTCATGGCTGGCTGCAGCCACCTAACACTGACCAGCCCCTGTGCAGGATGATCCCCAACGTGACTGCATGGTGACTGTTGAGGGTGGCAGGAAAGACTCTCCAGCCAATGAAGGTTGAAGTGACCATATTTGATCACAGGTCAGACTCAGCTAGGGTATAAATGCAGTCTTGGAGCACTGGGGGTCCGCAGTGGGGCCTCTCCCCTTGGGTCAGATTGCTGACCAAGGTAGCTGCTTGAGACTGAGACATCTCTCCTGATTTGGTCCATGATTTCACATTATGCATTATCCTTCTAAAACCTTAAAAGGTGTTAAGTCACTCATGTAGTACCAATTCCATTTGTCATCACAAATCTATACTCAAATGCTGTATTCAAGAGCTTTATTTGGTTTAATTGTTTTATCTGGTTTAACTGGTTTATAAAGTAAATCTCATTTGCGTATGTGTCTCAATTTTATAAGCCTCTGTGGCATCACCTTGCACCTATATGCAGAAACAGCTGTATATTTGGACAGTGTGAAAACTTGCAATAACGTGTCCAGGAAGTATATTCTGCACTTAACATCTGAAAATCTCGAAACATCATCTTCCTCATCCAAACCTGGGTCTGAAGGAAATCAGGGAAAAAACCTGAATCTGAAGAAAATAAGGGAAAAGAGAATTCATATTTTGTATTTGCCTGCAAATCCCTTAAGCCCTAAGACTTGTTAAGCAGTAAGATAAGATAATCAATAAGAGAATGGATATTAAAAAATTCATATCTAAACTACTTCCTTTCCTCCACCATTACAGGTACTGGGAAAAAGATAATAATTATATTTCTTTGTCTGATGAACTAGAAGGAAAGTCTGTTTTGATTTTGCTGCACATAGTCCTGATGTTCTGTTCCTAGCTCTTAGAAAGTACAATGAAAATATTCCAAAACTAATTGGCCTGTGCCTCAAGTTCAAATGAACAACTTTTGTCCCCACATGGTTTTGCTCAGCAGAACCATTGCACAGTTGCGAAAACAATAATAGCATTAAAACTATAACGTCAAATTAGTTTCGCTGGGAACTGATCATATTTAACAGTCAACTGAAAAACAAAATTATGATTAAGTGCAACAAACTATTCAGAAAATCTCTCAGAAAAGATTAATGAAAAGCTTTCACAGCAGATAAAAGAAAGTATCAGAAACTGTGTGAAGCTGCAGGAAAATTAGTATAAATTGTTTCCTTATCCTACTAGGTTGATCAATTTTTGTCATGTTAATGAGCTGAAAAGAGAAGGACTAAAAGAGAGATGCATATGAGACACTGCTATGAAAGCACTCCATAAAATTTCTAGGGAAAACCTGCAGGACAAACTAATCAGTCAGCGAGTAAACAAGATTAACAAACAGATCAGTCTTGATAAGGACAAGGTACTGCAGAGAAAGAAATGTTTAATCCTTCCTTTATTTTCAAAGAGGCTTGCAAATTGAGCTGCTCCGGCTGATAAGGTTTTCTGGAAAGAAAAAGACAATAAAACTAGGGACATGAAGAAAGATGCCGTGTCATACACTGTTATGTATCTGTCTGTATTTAATTTTCTTATTTTGAAAGAATATAGCATCTGAAAGAAATTTTGGAATAGTCACTGATGGTTTACACTCTCAGTACCTAATTCAGGTGAACTTTGGTTTTGACATCAATTGACTGTCAACATTTCATTTTAGATCTATCTTGTTTATGGATGATCTCATGAAGCTCTGACATTTCTTTAGTTTTATTATATCTACTTACCACAGTATTTTATAGCTCTGTGTATTGATTCCAATTGACTTCTTCCATCTAAAATAAAATCCAGTTTTGCACTGTACAGCCAAGCTAGTTCTGCTAAGTTCCTAATCTGATGTAAGCACGTGTTTAAAAACACTATTAAAAAGTCCTAGACTAACATATGGTACTGTTCTTTTATTTGTATTTATAGATGATGTAGAGATATTAACGCCAATTGATTAAATGGCATTTATTCACTATACATTTAATGCATAAAAGTAGGTGGTTTTAGTACTTGTGTGTTGATTACCTATGCTACCTAAAGTACTCAGCTCTGGGGTTAATAATCTTTTGGGACATTCCAAAAAGGAGGCCTAAAAATTATCCTATGATATAACAATGTGAAGTAAAATGGAAACATGGACACAAACACAAGATTGATTTATTTATATCTGTTCCTATTACAAAATATTTAGAGAACCAAGCAACTCTCTAATAAATAAATCTAGACATGAAATGTGTCTTCAATGGGGATCAATTTTATCTATTTCACTCTTTGCTTCTTTTACTTGGGATTGATTTCCTTCAACAAAGCGGTCATTTTATACAGCCAGTAAACAGCTGGTTGTAGCATGTAATTACAATTAGTAAGGTACATAGAGAATGCTCAGCTTATGTAAATTTATAGAGTCATATCAGCTTCACTATGGAATGGAAAATTATAAAATGCCTTGCTTTAAAGAGACTCCTCAGTATATAAAATGTACTGATGAACCAATTAGAGAAGATGAACCCCCACATTTTGCTCTTTAATCTACTGGCTTCATTTTAATGATTCTATTTTCATTTTCTTCTCCACATTTGAGCTGCTGTCACTTGCTTTTTACTACAGTTCCCTTCTCAGTGTGCATGTAGTGAATCTCTGTGGATTTGACATAGCAAGTGCAGTCATGTTCTATGGGTCCTCTCAAACAGCAGCTGAATTTTTCATTCTTCTCCTTGCTCAGACAGCAGATTGGCTGCTGTTCCCCTTGGAAATCCTCTTCCACCATCCTAGGTAGGAGGATAAGAACATCTTTGATGCAGCAGTGAGAGTGGTGGGTGCCTCTTGCCTTTCAGGGAAGTCCCTCCTCTCCTGGCTGTCCCGTGTCCTACTTGCCCTAGAAGTCCCCTCTCCTCCGGTCACTCAGCCTCTTTACTTCATCTCCTTCTGTTGCCTTTGGTGAAATGGCTCTTCCATGTGTTGGCAGGCAGCCCTGTGTCTTGCTGGCAGGATCAGTGATCCCTTTCAGTTTACCCTGAAATGCAGCAAAACAAAAAGCCCTTGACCGCCAGATACACCAAAGTCACCATCACTGAAAATGTCATAACCTCACAGATTTTCATATGGCAGGTTTGCCATTTTTTGAACATCTCATAACCCTGTGATCACAAAGCACACTTTGGTTGGCTGCTTGTTTCCTTTGGGAAAGTGCAAGTACTGTTACATAAAAACGTCTATATTTTTTTTTCCCTATTTATAGATAGGAGTATAAAACATGCATAAATATATTTTATTTGTTTATACACTTTGTATTTATTTATATATTAATATATATCCAAATGTAAAGACAAGTCAAATATATATATCCACAAATATATCAGTATATAACATATGAGGCATTCTTTAGTTAAAGATAACGAAACCAATAATTAAAATTTAAATGCAATATGAAGTACTTAAATAAAAATAAAAAGCAGGTTTGGGCTCCACCAAACCTACTGAGACAGCCCTAGCTTCTTTGGAGTGGATAGAGTTCACAGAGACTTGGGACCATGAGCAAGTTACAACAAGCATACAGTCAGAGGATGTTCATTATGTTTACAAGTAATATGGTCTGGGGACGAAGAGAAATTAGAAGAAACTGCAAGGCTGCTGCAGGACAGAGTTAGAATTCACAACGATTTTCACCAGTTGGAGAAATAATCTGAAAAATATTATGTTTCAATACTAAAAAGATGTAGGATGAATTTTGGAGGAAAAAAAAAAAAGCAGAAAGAGCTACAGCAGACCTGTGAAAGAGAAAATAGTACTTACAGAAGAAAACAAGCTGAACAAAAGTCAGCAACATCATGCTCTTACAAAAAAAGACAACCATCATTGTGGGATATATGAAGAAAACCAAGAGATGCATAAAAAGAAGTTTCAATTACAAAAGATGAAATTATTTTGCCATTCTTTTCAATTTTTGAGAGGTCAGAGGACAGAATACTCTCTTGTTTTTTTCACCACACATTTAGAAAGATGAAGACTTGGAAAGGCCAAAGGACACTCCCTAGAAATCAGTGTAAAGAGCTTACTCCTTGTCCCTACCTCATCCTGACTAAATTCTATTCCCTGTGAATGACCTGGGATTTCCATGCTGTACGCTCCTGCCAAGGCTGGGATGAACTCCTGGATTGTGTTCTGGATTCGTGCACAGGAGAAAAGCCAACCTACCACTTTTTCCTGCCTTCTTCTTGCAGGATCTTCATCCCATCCCAATCAAAAAGTCTATCACAGTCTTGGGAATTCTAGAAATAAAGACATAGAAATAATGACCTGTGAATATGGCTTAAAAGCAACTGAATAGTCTAAGAAATATGATGGAAGAGAGAAATAATGCTAGTCATCAAGTTTATAAATCTCTTAGAGAGAGAACAAGATCTGTTCTTCAGATCACTGTTGGACAGGATGGGAAGAGATTATGCATTAGGAAAATTCAACTTGAATATTTTGGAGACTTTCCAGCTATGTAAGAGTTTGATTAGCACTGGCTTGTATAGTCTGGGCAGTCGGGAAACTTCTTGTCACCAAAGATTTTTAAGAGACGTTTTGATACACTTTTGCAAGCACTTAGAAGGGTTAGTGGATCCTGCTTGTGTCAGAGAAACATCTTTCTTCTCCAAGTTTTTCCTTCCCAATGTAGTTTTCTATTCTCAGTGTAATCCAATGTAATTTTCTATATCTCTTATACTATAATAAAACAGTAATGCTACAAGGATTTTCTTTAGAAAAGGATAGAGTTTAGGATGGACAGATTGATTTGTGAGATCGAAACAATGCCATGTGATTAGAATGAAATTCGAAATAAGACATACTTCAGAACTTCAGGACAATTTTTTTTTTTTTAAACCTTCAGCAACAAATGATGTATCTTTGACTTTTGGCTGGAGCAAAATAAGAGAAATATGTTCCTACAGACACATTTTCCTACGCCAGATCCTCTGGATTTTGAGTTTACAAGGATTATATTATGTCAACAAACTTGATCATGTTAAGAAGCAGCATTAATCATATATAAAAAGAAATTTTCACAGAGGTCTGCTAGCTCAATAAAAAAACCCTCACTGAAATATATATGAGGACATTCATTTTAGCATAGGAAGCACAGAAAGTACTGTCAACATTGAAAAATTTATTCAAGAACATTTCCTTAGCAAAAGCTTCTGTTTCAAAGGTGTAGTGATCTTTCCTAAATCAGTCTGGAATAGCAGGATGAGAATACCAGGTCTGCTGGGAAAGATGAAGGTCAATCTTTGGCTTGTTGCATGTCTCCTAAGGTTTACTTTGGACTTCTTTATACCAAAAAAGGTAAAAGAGCACATTTTTTTCTTACATAATTCCTACAGATAAGGGCAAAATATTTTGTATATTCTCAAAGACTGCAGATTATATGACCTATCCCATAGTTTCCTGATGATAATATGAACTATTTATTAGCCTGAATGAGTTTCAGGGGCTTAGTGTGAGATCCTGAAAGGCAACGTAGACACCTCTAGTTAAGGTTTTGCAAAGCATAAAGTTAGCTTTCTGTCTCTGCATAAAATGAAACAAATTGTGCCACTTGCCCACTCTTCTTACATAGTCAGTGGGAGATAAAATTTCCTCCAAAGGTGATCTATAGAATTTAACAAACAGCATAGGAAGCCACTAACATAAGCACAACTTGTGAGTTCTGAGCTGCTTGCTCTCTATTCAGAGAAAAGTTTGAGTCAAGGAGAGCCAGAATCACTTCTTAGCAACTCCCCTCACTTGTGAGTCCCTGAGCCTGTGTGTGTGGCCTGGCTGTGCTGCCACATGGGACCAGGCTGAGCCTTCCTCTTCACAGGCTGGTTGCAGCTTGTAGGCTGCACATGGGGACTCTGAGCAGGAGCTATAGGGCACTTCTACATGGTCATGACCTTCAAGTAATTTCTCAAAGCATTACTAAAAAGATGAGGTAGTTAAAGTTCACTTTGCCTTTCTTTCCCATAGATAAATGCAATAAGTATGCTTTAAAATCAGTAAGAGCGATCACAATAAAATATGCAGAGTTTGTTGTTATTAGAGTTTGTTATGTAGCAGGATGTGAATTTGTTTAATGAACACTTGAGCAGAGAGAATGGAAAGATCTTGATGTGACTGCTATTAGGGGCTGTTGTTCCAGGTATTTAGTAGCACAACAGATGACTCTCTAATCCCATATGGGGTATTATTTATGCTTATACTTGAAACCTGACCCTTTTATTAAAACTGGAATTAGATAACTCGTATGCCTGAAGTTCACACTGATTATATTGTATTGACTAGCAGGGTATCTAGATACTGCAACTTTGCAACTTAAGCTCACTGCAATTCAAGCCATTAAAGACAAGTGCTAAAAATGTAAACTACTTTCCATGTTTTAAAGGAATATTTTTATAAATTTTGCAAAACACAAAACAGAGTTAATGATATTTTTTCAATAATTAATATTTGATTGTGAGCCACAGAAAGTACCATCCTTTTTTGCGTGTTTCAAAACTTAGGTTATATAACTGACCTTTCATTAATCTGCTTATGTTGCACTCTCTAACAGAAGCACATTGTTTTGTCTACATTTGTCTCATTCCAGCAGATGATAATGTAAGATAAGACTGTTGGCTATACAAGAATTCTGTTTTTAAAAATTCTGCTAAATAGAGTAACTCTTTTTGAGGTCAAGATGGGAGAAGAATCTATTATATTTTTTCCTTTATGAGTCTCTTATACCTATTTCCATGTGCAATAACGTATGCTAATAAGAAGTGAAAATATATGCAAGATACTTATGATTGCATAGTGGTGCTCTATGCTAAAATTCCTTAATTAGCTCTGTTCTCTGTAGATGTTTCCACTGATTTAAATGTGATGGCTGGAAGCACAGGAGACTGCATGAAGCAACCAAGTAAACTAGTGTACTGCTAACCTAACTAGTTTTTGGTCCAGTTCTGGAGGTAAGGACATCCATCGGAAGGCCACATGCCTCAGATGTCCAGAGTTGTGGGTCTGAAGTTACAGGAAATAGAGGCAGTTCAGATGCCCCAGGCTTACTATGTAGTCATGATCAGGATTTGCTGCTGTATTTTACAGTTTCCTTCAAGACTTTTAATTATCAAAATTACCTTTAAAACTTTAGAGTCTCAGTTGTTTCATCCCATGATCAGAAAACAGGGCTGTTCTTCTGGCTGTTTCAGCTCTTATTGAAATACTTTGTAAGAATTAAGGAAAGCACTAAGAATCAAAATTACCAACTTGTAAGCAGAAAAAAATATGCAGTGCCAAAGACAGGGAAGAAGGAATTGTATCAAAAAATAGCTGAGGACAAAAGAGATCACAACCAACTGAGCTGACCTTTAGAATACACATCATTAGATAAAATACAAAGAGTTAGCTGGTAATTCATGCAGTCATAATGAAATGATACCTTCAAAACTTCTCTTTTGCTAGGAAAAATTAAGGTACAGCTACCTTTTTTTTCCCCTCATTTAAACAGGTGAAGAAATTAATCACTTGGCAGTTCTGTTTCTAAAGAAAAAAATCCTTGCTAAGAGAAACTTTGCTTAAAACTGGGGTTTAGAAGCCCTTAACACAAATCTTACTGCAATGAAAACCCTCCTATGTAAGAGCAGTCCAGCTGGAGGCATATTGTCAACTGGAACCAAGATATCACACGGCAACCACAGATCTGTTGCAGATTACAAAATGTGGTAAGATGCAGCCTGGATTCATCCCGCTGAACAGTAGGCCCTTAAACAAAGAAACCACTACTGTGGTATGGATGCCCATGGTGTCCTGGGGTGCCTGGGATCCAAAATAGCTTTTGACATCTACAGCCATCCAGTATCCTCAGGCATCTTGTGTAGTCAATGGCAAAAAATGGCCACAATCCACGTCCCTCACTTTAAAAGACTTTGTTGTGTCTTCCTAGAAGACCTTTTCTCCTTCATTGATGAAAAACAGAAGCCCAGACAACTGAGTCAGGTGTGAGGTGAGTCTGTTTGGCCAGAGAAGTCCCTTTCATGTCAAAACCACAAGAGAGTGCAATATTAAAAAGATCCAGCACTCAGAGCAGTCATTAGAAAACTATTTAAATTTATGGTCTTTTGAGTATGAAACCTTTACCCATTTTCTTGTTCTTTACTAGCTGTGCCTTATCAGCATTTAGTGTTACAGTATGAGGCAGTTTTCAGTAGGCGCATGTTACATGCTTTTAGAAATAATGTTCATAATATGCAAAAATAAATTAATTAATCAGTGTCTGAATGGGCATCATACCCTCTGATATTCCAACTTAAGGGGCCACCAGAATGAATGATTTCCAGCTTGTGGAAGGTTAGTACAGCTCCTAGGGATCTAACATGGGACAAAATCCCATCCCATCTCATCTCATCAGGAAATAGCTAGGGATAAGGTAATAGCATTCCCATACAGCCACGACATGGCTGTGCAAACGGGCAGGGTATCAGTCCTGCATACTTGATCACAAGGTGGAGAACTCCCCTAATTTGAAAGTTTCTTCAAGTTTCTGGGCCCCATTTGCAGCCACTGCTTCAGACAAACAATTGGCAAGGTGGTATATTCAGGCAAAATGCAAAAGAAAATTGAAAAAGTAGATATTGGAAAGATGGAAACATACAGAGTCATATTAACTTATATTAAAATTAAAGATAAAGAGCTCAGAAGGACAGGGGTTTTTTATCTTGGGAAGTAACCTACAGCATTTGGCCTTTTCTCATTCTCCAGCAAATTTTGTTTCCAGGTAACAGAATGTTTACTTTTAGCTTTATAAATGACTGCTAATTTGTCTTTCAAGCTTCTTTTTTTTTTTTCTTTTTTTTTTTTTTTTTTCTTTTTAACATTATCATTAGCTTGCATTTTGGAACAAACTATAATTTCAAACTGGAAAAGAATCCAGATTATTTTCATTGAGCTAAGACCTATTTTTGTAACAACAATTTCCCAGAAGTGAGAAAAAGAGGTGTGTTTGCATATAATACTGGTTTGACCAAAGATAAAGTTAATTTACTCAAGCACAAATAATAAGGGTGGGGGTTCTTACTTTTGTTTCTTTTTGTTTTTCTATGAAGCATGGAGGGCACCAGTTTCTGATTATCTTGGATTCTTTCTGAGGAAATCTGCATGAATATTTTGGTTGGATCCTTCCTCAAAACTCAGTGGAGGAGGATGTAGTTGTTTAACTTAGATTTCTTGCAATTCCTTTTGAAACTAAACATTGCTTTGCTGATGAAATTTGGTGAAATTCTAACAATTTTGGCGAATATTTAAAACTAAAAATGGTTGCTAATAGTCAATATGAATACTGCTACGTGACAAGATTAGACTTGAGAAGTGCTGGCTTCAAAGGAATATTTTTGACTGGGCGCTACTCCAAGACTGTTGCTTAACAGTCAGTGTTGAGGGCAAAAGGGAAGATGCCATTTAATCACTTGAAATTGGGGCAGCACAGCATTTCTCCTCTCTTCAGATGTGGATCAGATACAAGTAAATTTATTAACTTCCCCATTTATCATTAGTCAGATCCCTTATTGCAAGAAGTTTTCTTTCTGATTTATTGTCCTGAGAGGGCACACTAAGTTGCCCACATTCCACAGTGGTCATTACATTAAAATCCTTCATCAGTATTGACATTATTATCAGGCAACAATGATACTAAAATGAGTGTTAAAATCAAAATGTGTATGATTTGCTGTCATTTTCTCACTTTATTATCTGTGTTCCCTTCCAGTGGCTGTTGGAAGTGGTAATAAGCATATGTTCATAGCTGGTACCCCTGGTTTTGGCCATGTAATTTTCTAATTCATTCTCTATTCTGCTTTGTATTTCTAAACAGTCTCAATACTCAGGAAAAATTTCCAGAATTCAGTGCTATTACTGTTCTTGCTAATCACTCGGTAGATGTTCCTGTACCTGACATGTATGGATTGGTCTCCTTAAGGCAGAATTCACTGGGACAAAGTAAAAGATTTTCATGAATCCCAGGAGACAGACAACATGCCTTTAAGTCTTCATACTTAACTACTGCATTGTGCTATGATTATAGAATTAAGCCTTCTTTGCAAAGGAATTTTTTCCCCTGGATTTAATTAGCACCTAGATTTTCTAAAGGAAATAAAGTAATCAAGAAAAGACCTTCATGGTATACTTTATAATATTCTTGAGAACTGAATTAATTTAAGTGGAATTAGTGGCTGCTGAAAAACATGCAAAACATTCTTTACTTGAATCTCACTGTTGGCAAGTTTAGGATTTTGCAGGAGATTTCCTGTTTTGGGATCCTGGAGGATCTGGAATATTAATAACTTTTCCAATAACACTGAAGTGCTTTGGGCTTTGTTTTCAAAAATTTGTAGATTGACAGCAAAATTTTATAGTTGTCAATCTTTTGAGAACCTCAGTGGTTTTGATAGCAATGTGAAAGATTAAACTAGTTTTCTTGCATAAGATGATAGCTAACACAAATTTCCTGCGTACATGTGCTTAAAGCTCCTCAGTCTCCCCTTAAATCATCTTGATTTACCTTTGAACCTTAGCAATGCAATGAGAGTGATACAAGCAAAGGTTACCTCATTAAGTGGAAGCTAAATGCACAGAACTTTAAATAAATCTTACAGATGCAACTCGTTTAAACTTTTGCCTTTCCTAATAAACTGAATGTTTAAAATTTACATTTTCTGAATCTAGGCTGTTTCACTGAGCCATGTTGTTATGGGAAGAGAATTCCTTGCAACAATACATTGCAGAAGAATAACCTGTTATTATGTTACTTTCTTCTGTTCAAGAATGGTTTGTGGAAATTACCTGACATTATAAAATGCAAGAAAATTATAATAGTCAAGAAAGTCCAGCAAAGGTGTTTCCACACAAAAGCTTCCAGCTTTTGGTGTCCAGCCTGAGCAATGCAGAACTGGAGTGGGGTCTCAAGCTTCCCTTGCATTTTATCTGATAGAGAGATCCTTAGAAACCTCCTCCCCAGGAAACTTCTAGGGTACATTGAAGTGAAATGCAGAGAAAAAGGATGAGTTTTACCCATCTGACCTTGTGCAACACAGCAGAGCTGGACATGGACTCAACATGGGTCTTCTGCCTGAATCCTCAGCTCGAAATCTTCCTTTGGAAGTGAATACCAAAGGAAAAGAATGATTATATGGAATGCCACACAGCCTATGGTATGAACAGTGAGGTTTAATTTCCTGCTTGAAGGACAGGCTTGAGTTTGTGTCTATCATATTAGTACGGAACACACAGTGAGCTTTGATCTCATTTACTTACTTCAGTGTTTTCAGGGACTGGTAATTTGGCTTTGTAGTGTCTTGGGAGATGGACTAAAAACTGTTTTCCACCAGTTCAAAAACCTGTTTTCTGTTCCCAATGTCTGTATAACCTGCACACATTTATCTACAGGAATATAGGCATCTAAAGGGTTTAGCAATTAGGCAGCAGTTCTGAAATTGTCACAGAAATGAAAGACTTGGACAGAGAATAAAATGCCTAAGTCTAAGGTGGTTCATTTGATTATTTTTTTACTTCATTTTCAAAACTCTTGTCACAGTGGATTGCAAAAGAAGATGCTTTGTGTAAAATAACCAAACCAAATCTCAAACAAACAAGCCAAGCTTGATTATCTTTCCACTTCAAGATCATCCGATAAACCTGAGATATTATTGTGAGGTTTTATCCCCTCCACTGGCTCCAAAAGACCTGACAGAAATGTAGGAAATAACACACTCACAAAGGTTTTGTTGTTGTCAAAGAACACATACAACTCTGAGATAAGAATTGAACAAACAATTGTCATTTCTTCGAGCAACTTTTGTCACAATTAGCCAAACAAAATGGAAGACTGAAACACAAGATTAAAGAAAATATTTGAACAGATTGAACACATGTCAAAGTTACTGATACAATTAGATAGAAAAAAAGAACAACATCACAGTATAAAAAAAACCAAAAAAACAAAAAACAAAAAAGCCAACAAATCTACACAATGTGGTTTTATAGGACTCTTTCTTTCACAAGTGTTAGCAAAGGTGAAATTCAAGCTTCACCACAGCTTAAGCTCAGCCTGGTATATACATAGTGAAAATTGTGCTCACTTAAAAAATAAAATGAGGACCTGCAGTCACTGCTACCAAGTTGGTCTTGGGTCACCAAAAAACTCTTTTTATGGTACTTCTGCCCAGGTTTTCAGGAATGCTTGACAATGAAAGGCAATGAAATTAGTTTAGGTCTACTACTACTCCTGAAGTAAGGAATTCTAATCACTATCTGCAACCAGACACATAGACTGAATTTGTACTGATCAGACTGATAGTTTGTATGTAGCACCACATCAGTATCACTGGTCGTTAGTGGATGTCAGTGGGAAAACCAGCAAAAATAGGATGGCTCTTCAGCCTCAATCCATCAAAGGTTTAGTGGTAGCCTACTACAGAGGTTGTATCCTGAGCGCTTCACCTAATGGCCTAGATTCCATCAATTTGGGATCTCCGATATTGAAGCCATTAAACCATAGCTGGACTTCACAGCATCCTACAGTAATGTTTTTCATAATTTCACTAGACACTATGCGACCAAATAGATGCTTGTCTGAAAGTTATGCCTGATAATTGAAAGAGATGTCACCAGTTCTTTCATCACTAAAAGAAAGCATAAGTTTGCACAGGATATTCAAAAGATCTCATTCATTCTGGAGCCTTAACTTTGGTGTTAGAGTTGCTGCATTTTTATTTTGGTTCTTTATTTCTTTCTAATAATTCAGGGTTTTTTTCCTTCTGTTTTTAACACTTCTGAGCTGACAACTTTCTATGTCTCCACGAGTGTCTTATTGAATAATAATAAACAAATATCTCCCCTTGTGAACATAAAATTTTTCCATTCATTTTTTTGCATTTTTTTTATGGAATCATAGAATGAAATCATAGAATTACCAGAAAAATGAGATATAGGTTAAAGAAATCTCATGACTCTGTGTGATGATCTCAGTACTGGGGATTCTGGCAATTGGGAGCTACATCTGGCAGTAGCTCCCTGTTGCTAAATGTAAAGATTTTTCCTCTTAGAATGTTTTTTAATGAAAACAAAAAGAAAAAAAAAGAAAAAAGAAAAAGAAAGAAAAAAGAAAAGAAATGTGGGGAAAAAACTGATTATGGAGGTTCTGTGACCATGAAACAGTCCTGGCTGTGACTGAAGACTGTGTTGTTCTCCAGGTGTTTTTCAATACCTCCCAGAATAATCTTCTCACTGAAGTGAGACTGACACACATATAGTTTCTGGGGTCCTCCTTCTTGCCATTCTTGAAAACTGGGACAACATTCGCCAGCTTCCAGACAGCTGGGATGTCTGCAGATTCCCAAGACTGCTCAAAAATTATTGAGAGAGGCTTTGTGATGACATCAGCTGGCTCTTTGAGGATTCTGGGCTGAATCCCATCAAGCCTATAGATTTTTAGGGATCCAGCTGGAGCAGCAGATCCCAAACAATTTCAGGGTCGACTGGGAGTTGATCATTCTTGCAGGCATGGTTTTGCAACTCTGGGCACTGAGAACCTCTTAGTCCATCACCCATGTTGAAGACAGAGGCAAAGAAAGTGTTAATCACCTCTGCCTTGTCTCTGTCCCTGTTCGGGAGGTGACCTTCTTCATCCTGTAATGGGCTGATGTTATTTCTATGCTGTCTTTTGCCAATAATATATATTAATAAACTCCTTTTATTGTCCTCCACATTCTGGCCAGCTTTGACTCCAGCTGAGCTTTGGCTGCATAAGTTTTCTCCCTACAGCAACAAACAACGTCTCTATATTCTTCCCATGTCACCCTGACCTTGCTTCCACTGGGCATGCACCTTTTCTTTTTGCTTTACTTCCAACAGGATATCCCTGTTCAGCCAAGCTGGCCTTTTCCCTCACCTGCTTAACTTCTGACATTTGGGAATTGCTGCTCCTCTGCCCTTGGGAGGTGATGTTTAAGAAGTGACCAGCACTGATGGACTCCAGCACCTGCAAAAACATTTTCTCAGAGGACTTCACTCCTGAGTGAGTTTCCTGAGTAGCCTGAAGTCTCCTCTCCTCATGTCCAGAGTGGAGGTTTTGTTGGCACTTTTCCTCCTGTCAACGGAGATTTTAAACTTGGTTGATTTATGGTCACTATGGCCAAGATGGCCACCAATCTCCACTTTGCTCATGAGATCCTCTGTTGACAAAAAGCAGATGAAGTTACGATCAAGTAGGTCAAGTCCAGGTATTGTTATTCATTTTGTAAAATCATGTAGTCAAATTGTATCTAACACTATAGTGCCATCCTCAGTACAGGACTGACTCAAAAGAAGGTTTAGAGAAAAACTGGAAAATATTTTTTTCTCTTTTTAATATTTCAGCAGCATAAAAGCAGAGCATATTGTACTACAGCAAAAATAAATCTGTGCCAAATCTGAGAGCAATATTCACATTAGACACTTTCTGATATCCAGATTGAGGTACTTTTGTATGGGTTAGGTTGTAGTAAAAATAGAGGGAATTGTTTGCTGTCAAACAAGTCTTGATTCTGTTTCCTCTTGGCAGAATACTTTTTCTGCAAGACAATGCCATTATTCTTGATCCATTTAATGTGGCAAATGTTCTCTTGAACAGATGAAAAATAAAAGTAATTAAAAAATGTTCTTGTATAAATGCAGTTGAAATTGGTACGACCTTGCTGTGCTTTGACTGTCAAATACACTGATTTAAAACAGGCATTGTGGAAAAAGAAAAACAAAAGTAAGATCTCAGCTGGTGACACTCTGATGACAGCAGAGCCTTGATATGACCTGTTCTTTTGTAGCCAGCCTTTCACTTGGAGTTTGGAAATGGCTCTGAGAAACTATGTGATTTATATTTAAAGCAGTTCCCTGGGTTGATATTTGAATGTTGAGTAACAGAAGCAAATATAAACATCTCCTATATAAATAAGAAATAGGCTTTGTACATGAAGTTCAAGGTAAATCAATAATACACGTATATAAGTTAATTCAACTTAGACATAAATAAGTGTGGATATAGTTATCTGGCCACAGCAAAAACTGAGGAGCATTTTAGCCTTTTTAAAACCTATCTTTTACAGATCTGCAGGTAATCATTACTGTAAGGATTTTTAAATACCTAAGCTGCAGATGCAACCTGGGCTAAACCACTACCTCTGAATGTTTTACTGCTGGGTGTATTTTTTCCTGGTTTTATTCTTTTTCTTCTCTTCCTTCCCAGTGGGCTTTTCCTAGGACAAACTGTGGAAAAAGGCAGAATCAGAAAATTTTTTGAAATGAGTTCTTATCATTTATTTAGGCAGAGTTAATAAAAATTTGCATTCCCAAATATTCATCTGATATAATGACCATGAACTTTGATATTTTTAATTTTCATAAATGGTACCCTAAACCAGATGCAAATTTAAAAGCATTCACAGTTAATATCCTTGAGCTTAGGTTATTCTCTCATAAAGTCTGTGTATAACAAATATTTTGCTCATCCTGTTTTACTGTGTTTCAAAATATTGTTTTCCTAGTCACCCTTGGTTTGGATTGTAATCCATATAATCCATGTAAACACTGCATTTTCTGTCTTTGCTGATGTCAAAACCCAAAATTCAAATAAAACCTGTCAAAATCACCCAGTTTCACCTAATCTTGTGAGAAATCCAGATATTTTACATGGTATCCATTCAAACCACAAATCAGGACAGCTTTCCTCAGTACTGTGTTTCATAATACAAAAATGCTTGTGAAGTTCAGCAAAACTTTCGAAGAACTTGGGCTGAGTTTTGGATTTTAATAGAATTAAAAAACAGATGTTTTATATGATTTGGAGTTTTACACCGAAAGCTTTGCCCAGCTCTTATTCACAACTAAATGAGGCAACATTCACTAAGACAACAGTATTTTGTGAAGAATTTTTTATTTCCATTTCACTTAACAAGGTACAATTTGAATAATCTTTCTGAGAAAATCGATTTTTCTAAACCCCTAAAATGAAGAGAAAATGGCTGAAGTTAACTCCTGTAATCTCAGTTTTATGATACTGTGAATGCATAGCATGTTGCAAGAGGAACAGAAGATTGCAGCGGAGATCAGTCCTGATATCCAGTAGTTTGCAGAAGATTTTCTAGCCTCCCATCTAACTCCAGACTAACCACATTCTGTTTCATCTTCGACTTTTTTTGTTGTCTTGAGTTGCTCCTTCATGCTCCTTTCAAATGTGTGATTTACAAATAGTTACCGACACTCAGCTTATGCAACTTTTTATGTGGCTGTCTAAATAGAACAAAACACAATTTTTATGTAGCTGGCACATATTCTTTGAACACTGCTAAGGTCTCGCTACACCAATCATTCACAGACAATTGTTGTCGCTACTAACTCATAACACCTCCCACAATACAAACTGCAACATGACAAGTTCCTGAATATATCCTGAGGACTGTGTTGTGTTAATGGAAACACTCCAGGAAATATTTTTTCAAAGGCATGTATCACATTGCTGAAGCGGAACTCACTTTGAATGATTGTAGGGTGGAATGGGTAAAGAATTTCTCTGTTTTATTTGTGGTCTCAGGTACTCTAGGTAGAAAAGTGCAAAACTCATTTCCCTTTACAGGTACTTTGAAGTTTAGTTTTCATACACTGCCATTTATTTTTGTCCGATCTTACCCAGAATTTGCCATCTAGACTCTGAAAATCTGATTCCTACAGAAACAATCCAAAGAACAAATTTAGAGGAAAAGAAGGAGAAAAACGTGGAGGCAGCGATGCTTTAGTGACAAAACAATCACCTCAAGATCACATTCTTGATGCTGGACATGCTAGATGCAGATATACACCAGAAAAACGTCCACAGAGGTTTTAAAAAGGAATAGAAAGGCTACAAGGGGAAAGGGTGCAGAGAGAAAAAGGAAAGTGCTCTGAGAGCTTGAGGGAAAGTGTAACTTAACTCCTTGAAACTGGGAGTTAGATAAGAGTTTGTCCTATGATACTGTGAAAGAAACCCCTGCACCTGGCTAATCCATACCCTTTAAGATACCAGGAACAAGAAGTTCAAGCATATACCTAAGAGGCAAAATACAGGTTTAGTTGGAAAGAGAAGACAGAAGAACTCAGAAATGCTTATCAGGTGACATATAGCTACTTGTTTTCAATCCAGCAAATGAGATTTAAAAGACAAAATAAGTAATAAGAGTTAAAGGAACGTTGGTCCTAAAACACTGAAATCAGTCTGAAAGACTTACTCCCTTTGACAACAAATTAGCATTTGCAGACTTGCACTCGAAAGCCAGACATCCTTTAAGTAGGTCCTGTTTCAAATATACTGATACTCCCACTGAAAAGAGAGATAAAAATAAGAAGCAGTCCCATGGAAAAAGTAAAGATATTTTGTAGCATGCCCAAGTAACTTTAATAGTTATGAAAGGTACACAGAACGCCCATGATCTCATAGTAAAAATATATGTTTCTTTCACTGGGCTATGGAGTTATGTAAAAAACATCTGCCAGCCAAGCTCTGTCTACCAGTCACTTATGCCAGCACTTAGCAGGAGGGAAAATGTTGAAAAAAAACCCCCAAAATCCCAAAACCAAAACCCCACCGAAACCAAAACCCCTCTAGCTGAAACAAAATTTGGCAGCTGATATAGGCAGTTGTTGATAGATGCCTTTCACAAAAAAATGTCACATATTGGAAAAAATATATAAACTCATCCTAAATGACTTTGCTCAAAAAAGAGATTTTTTTTTCCACCAGATCTGAAAGGAAAATAACTACTTGGCAAACTTTTTAAATATGGCTTATGGCTAAATGTCCTCACAGTTAAAGGCAAACAGAAAGAAGCTTTTGGTAACAGCTACAGCTCTTTCCAATGATGTGAGCTACTCTTTTAAAGTATTTTGTTTGCCTCTTTCTAAAGTTCACATTTAAAAAAATAATCTTGGAAATCCAATCATTTCAATATTGATCTTCAACTATAAACAATATATATACTTTTTCAGAATAAAAGTTGTGGGTTGGTTTTATTTTTTTTTTTTTTTTTGGTTTGGGTTTTTTGGTTGCTGTTTGTTTTCAGACAGCTTTTCTTTGTAAAGGAAAAAAATGGGGAAAACAAGTATAACTTTCAAAAATATAATATTCCAAGGTGATTTAAAGTCTTTTCAACTATAGTTTATACGATATTCTTATGAATGCTTTCTTATTCTTATGGATTCTCCTCTTTTTTTTCATAATGAGCTAGTTTTTTGCATGTATATTTTTGAGTCTTTTCCCTGTAAGTGCTTAATGATGCCTAAGCTTTAAAGGCAAAATACCAATATGAGAAAAATTAATGCTGTCACTAGGAAAATGTTGCTGCTGAAAAATAATAAATAAATAAATAAAATAAAGTTTCCTAAGAAACTTTTTTTAAAAAATAGAGTATTTCAAAAAATTATTTAATAATGAAGCTTGTTGCAAATTGCTTATGTCTCTATGGGTCTTGTTTAGTTTTAATAAACTTTTGCATGGGAGATGTAGTTTTTGTAATTTTA
>JAWWMO010000121.1:81969505-82003929 GCA_035047845.1 Dendrocincla fuliginosa | reverse complement strand
TTCCCTCCTTCCTTCCCTCCTTCCTTCCTTCCCTCCTTCCTTCCCTCCTTCCCTCCTTCCCTCCTTCCTTCCTTCCTCCCTCCCTCCCTCCCTCTCTTCCTTTTTCTTTCTCTTTTAACACATGTGAGCTAGATGCTCTTGTACAAATCACTGTACAGGTCTCATTTGAGCCATTTGCATCACTACAAGTTCCCTTATGTAGACCAAATAAACTGCTTAATTCAGGCTTCAAGCCTGAGTCTGGTGTCAGTCTTGCCTGGTCATTTCTCTTTTCCACGTCCTCCATCAGGAACTCCAAGCTGTGCTAATACTCAACCACAATGTTATGAAAACACCAGAGTTGTGACAGCATGGATCTCAGCATAGGCTAATTAACCTTTTAGAAGAACAACAGTTAAACAACAGTATGTGATTATTAGGTACCTCTTTGCCTGCTGGTGGGGAATTTAGTATGGAACAACTTAATTCCTCGGAGACTAACTGCAATGAAATGTAAATGGTTTGTACCATAGTTTCAAATTGAATAGTAGTTAAACTAATGACAACTCAAGACCTAGCGGGTCAGGATCGTAAAAATAATATCCAGACCATTGCTGGAGCTTTAGCAGCAAAATGGATGGTAACAAAGAACACGTGGCACAGAGGGAGGCACAATTGTTTAGGGCAGAATTTATGCACTCAAGTGTCTTAAAAAATGGACACCTGAGTCTAAGTAGGGTGTGTCTATAGTTCCTGAATTAATAGAGGGAAACAGGTGCTTCCTGGTGGTAATTCAGGTAACCCTGAGCTGAAGTTTTAGGTGGTATGATGACTTAACCTCTGAAACTGACCATGTTTCCCCCTTGAGCACAGGGATTGATTTTGATATGTAATCTTCAGGAAGTAAAAGTGGAGAAGGTGAGTTGAGCAAAAAAGATACTGCTATGAAAAAGGAATATTTAATGGTGTGTTACCGGGGGATTTTCTGGTAATTGCTGTAGGGTTCTCCTTAAGCAGACTTAATGATTTTGAGAATATTCTGACAATATATGAGAAAGTGTGCTAGAGAAAGCACCTCCATTACCCTTTTTAAAATGTGTATTACTGCAGTGAAAATATACAGCAGAAATATTCTTACCACATTGAAACCAGAGCCCTGATTCCAGAGCACATAGCATTTCAGTTGCTGTTCTGATTTGAAGTTGTAGGTACTGTGCTATATTAAAAAACTGTCCCTGTAGCATTGAGTACATGAGAATGGGTGAATTTAACAACTGGCAAAAATGGGAGAAAAAACTGTGAGGTCATCAAACCTTGTGGACCTCTAGGAGGGCTTCAGGGTATTTTCACACTTGATACCCTTTGATTTAAACAAATGCACTTGTCACATAAGGTCTCCAGCTTCACAAAACTAAGTCTTGGCTTTCGGTGGAAGTCAAATACCAAGGTGCTTTTTAAAATAGCTCATTCATCCTTAATTTTAGGTAGTATTTAAATTTTAAACTATAAATTTCAATGGCTCTGATCCAAGATAAGGTTACAGTGTCCCCTCTGGATATGACCTTCAGCAAGAACGAGGTAGAAAAGGGGCACAGGATGTGAATCCCTGGGTTCTGTTGTTTGGAACACCTGCTTCTCCCTTCCTCCAGCCTCACATATAGCAGAGCACACTCCCTTCGTGATATGATTAGGCGTGCAGATCCTAGTGGTATAAGTCATGGCTTCATCTGAGTTGGAGCAAGGCCAGTACTCCTATGCATACTTCAGGCACTTGGTAATAGCATTCTGGGGTAGGAGAAGAGCCCAAAACCACAGGGCATTTTTTTTATTTCTCTCTTTATTTGAAGTTTTTTCAAACATTAAAGAGGAATTAAGCTAGGAAATGCCAATGTAGTATAGTAATATTTCTTTAAATTCTTCAGATAAAAAATATACTTCAACCTTTATTAAAAAATTCATGACAAGGACAGAAGTTCCACTGATAACCCTTGGATTACTCCACACAGCAGTAGAGACCTTTTCTGTTCATTTCAATCTGGTAAGCTTTGTGTCTAATAGAGAAAAGAAATTCATCTAAGGCAATTTAAGAAAACATCTCAGTGATTTTTAGTTATCATATAGAGGATTAATAACTTCCACCTGAGTCACTTCAATGCAATTGCCTAGATATGCTGAATCTTCTTCACAATTTTTCGATTGTGATCTGCACAAGCTGGCTGTTGCCACTTTATTCTATACAGGTACTTTTTCTTCCCACAGGAAATATGTACTCTTAAAGCTCCAAAATAAAAGGTACTGAAGTTGGTATACATAGTTATCTTATATCAGTTGTTACTTCTATGGAAAATGTTAACATTGGCACCTTTCCAGTGAGGAAGTAATTTCATGTTAACAACCTTTACTTGGTTCAACCAGCTATCTTTAATATGTCAACTACTCTCAGAACTGATGTAAGCAAATGTGGTTACAAAGGTATTTCTTTTATCTTTTTTTCTTTGCAACAAATTCATTATCATTGAATTTCAGAACTCAGATTATTTTTCTGAATACAAACTGATAAAAGATACATGATTTTTGATAGCCTTTAATAAAGGTGGAAGAAATGTTGATCTAGTGGTGTAATATAGGGCACTTGCAGAAACTTTAAATACGTCTCTAATAAAGTTCCTCCTACAATATTAAAAATCAGTGAACTGTGCTAATTTGTAACACACAAAAATCCTGACAGTGTGTGGACTACTATCTAATCCTGAGTAATAATGTAAAAATCTTTAACTTGGGGTTTCTGCTTTCAAAATGTGTAGGAGATACTTTGATGATGACTTATATTGCTGTGTGATGAACCAGGACACAGAGTAACACTGACTGGTCTAACTAGCCAGAGCCTGACTGTAACCATCTTTTGAATGGTACAAGCGATCTGGGAGAATTTTGTGGCCTGAGCTGCTCACTCTCCAGTTACACTCATCAGTGCAGGACCTAATCCTCCCTGCCAAACCTCACATCTCTCTATCCATCTGGCAGAACCTCCTGAAAGAGGAAGCAATAGGAAGGGGTTATGTAGGAGACAGCCTGATCATTTTCAGGTATGAGAAAGAACAATCAGATCTCATGTTAGTTTTATTAAAAAAAAAATATGATTTAAAAAAAAAAAAAAGAGAAACAAACCCACCCAAACAGATTTAGAAAGAACCCGGCAATTTGAAATTATAGGTTTTGTAAAATAAAGGAGATTTTCCTGTCACCATCAAAGAAGAAATAGGCATTTTTCATAAATGGTGTCACTGACTTCTTAATGCATTTTTTAACATTTCTCATTCATCCTTTCTCAGAACATATCCTGATAATGTATCATGCTCACAGAGAGATTAATCAAACTGACAAACAGTTACTGCATTCACTCTTCCTCTGGGCCATCACTTTTCCTAGGAAAAATAACTTAAATCAAACCATTCTGCCTTGATAACACAGCACTTTTTAATTCTCATTCCCAACTTACACTTTTCAAGATGAACTAATAGGTATTCTATAAAATTAAAGGTCACATATTTTATTGTTGGAAATACTTCATTTGAACAGAACTGACTGGTAGCAAAGGTCTAATCTCCTCACCACTGGAAGGTTTAAATGTCTGCCTTTCTCGAAATGATGTTACAATTTTTGTTGTTGTTTACAGGGTTAAAATCCCAATATTTTTTTTAATCTATTGTACTGCTTAATCTTTTGGAGTTTCCAAAATTTGACAGATCTTTCTATCTGATTTTTCTTACTGGTTTTCTCTACAATGTATTTGCAGTCTCTTGAAGTTTTTTTTTTATTTTAGTTGCAATACATCAAGAACAAATTTTTTGTTGCAAGTGGATGAAGATATGACAGAAAAGGACAGAGAAGGCAGGAATCTCATGGAGACTTTTCCTATTCTTCACAGGTTGTATAAGTTAAGATACTTTTACCCATTTAACAAAGGAAAATAGCACAGCTGCACCTAACTCGTCCTTTTAATACTTAGTGATGTCAGTGGGATGGATGTCCCCAGGAGTCCAACTTTTCATGCATTCACATCCTTACAGGCAACATTGCATTAGAAGGAAAAGAAATTAATCCCAGCAGTTATGGGAGTTGAAACACACATGCTACCTCTAACTAGTTTTCTGCTATCTTTCGGTGGGCCAGTATCCACATAGTCAAAGGAACATGGACAGGAGAGTACAACGAATAATCAGCTTCTAATGTCATTTCTGTCTTGCCTCAGGTCTAGTTGAGAGGGAAGATCTTTGGTGGGATTCAAATATCAATGGCAATGTAGTCACAATATTTCCAAAATGCAAGCTCTGAAAAGCCCCAATGAAACGCTACCTAGGTATTGATGGATGTGAGATACAGATATCTCAGAATGACCAGTGTTCAAATTTTTCAGGAATTTGAAGAGTTTTGGATAAGCTTTCTAAAGTACCTTAAGTGCAGATAATGTCAAGGCCATCTCAGCCCTAAGTAATTTTGAATTTCAAAGAAAGGGATTCCTCCACCTCTTTTTGTCTTTTTTCTGTAGTGAAACATAAATTTCACCATTTCAAACAGTGTGTGGATTTCTAGTGTTTTATTTCTTCCTGTAGTAAAGTATTCTTTTTCATTGAAATGTTCAGTCTTTCTCAGTGACTCAATGAACTTTGAAGCCTGTGGCCTTGCAGTAGAAATCCAAAACCACCTTGGAAATAACTTCAGGGAATACATACTGGAAATCATTTTGATACTGCCAAAAGAGCAGATCAGATAATTAAACATCTTTTCATCTCTGAGTTCTATTATTCTATGATTGCCCACTCTTCTCTCAGATTCCTCTGCCATATTTTTGCTTTCTCCTGTCATGTGTTGGACAGATAAGAGTACAAAGAAAATGGATGTTTGCTTTGCATCCTCATCTATGGTACAGTTTTTACAAGATGACTGTCAGTGTTGAAAAAGGTTTGACATTTCCATCTGATAGACAAACATTTTATCAGAAATTGGAGTGTTTTGTTTTGGTTTTTTTTTTTTTTAATGTTAGTGAATTTCAGACAGTTTCAAGGTCTACTCTTTTACATTACAATGACAGGAAAATTATATGGAAAGAAAATAGAGGAAAATGGTTATTTTGGTTGTGGTTTGGTTTTTTTTGTGTTTTTTTTTTTTGTTTGTTTGGTTTTTTTTTGTTTTTTGTTTGTTTTTTTTTTTTTTTGGAGGGGGGAGGGCTGTTGTGTATGTTTTTATTTTTTTTTAATGGAAATACAACTTTTAAGTAGTGTACTATCCCCAGAGCATCCTCCGGCATCCCAAAATATACTGTCCTTGAAATGTGCATTCTGCAGTTTTCTTCCCATCCAGACTTTATGAAGTTACATATGTAGCTGTCTATCTGGAACTTCATAAAGACAGAGCTAACAAATATTCTCTCTCTCTTTACATATCTATCTATCTATCTATCTATCTATCTATCTATCTATCTATCTATCTATCTGTCCATCTATCCATCTATCTATCCATCCATCTATCCATCTATCAGCATATTTTATTCACAAACTTAGAAGCAGGTGTGTTGGGTTACTTCTTTGCCCATGAAAGAAGCAGATACAAGACATACCAAAATATATTTTCATCATAACTTCAACCTTCACATTCACCACTTTAGTATTTTGTTCTTTCTTCATTGTTTTCCAAAAAGGTGAAAGGAGAAGTAACATAAAGACACGGCTTTGGAAAAACCTGTCTTTAAGAAATCATTGTCTAGGAGTTTCTCTTCTCAAAGCATTTGGCATAAAATTCAAGGGAGGTCACGCTGGATTGTTATTAACCCTGTCATCCTCTTTCAGTGTTTTCACAGTCTTCACACACTGTAAAAGGTGCAGTACTATTTGGTATTCTAGGATTAAAATGTAGGATGTAGCAATTAGATCTTTGAAAACATTTTTCAATGTTTTGTAGTATTCAGCTTTATTTCTCTTTCTTTGATCATATATTTCTTCATTTCCTCTTACAAAGGTCCCAGTTATTTATTGAGCAAGGGTGGAGGTGCCCGTGCTGGGAGATAGAGGTGGATTTAGTTTTGTGTTAGGTGCTTAATGCCATTAGTAGATCTACTCCTGTGCCCTTGTTGGCTCCTGCCCACAGCTACTACCAGAGCAAAGACTGGGGTAGGTGCTGCTAAATTGTTGTCAGTTTACACTTATTTGTGAGACAATGTTGGTCATGAATTACTACAAATAACAATATAGTTAATAGTTTCCTTAGGCCACTTTACAGGATCTTTTCCTGTTACAATTGCATTGCATGTACAGTGATGTAACTTCAGCTTTGTTATAGAAAACATGAACCAGAGCATTCTAATTAAATATTATAGAAATGTAATAGAATCAATATGTCAAAACATCTTTCTGCAACATGGTAAACTTTGTAACCTTCATATTTTCATACAACTTTTCATTTTATTTCTGGTTTAAATTTTTTTAAAAGTACCAGCATATGTTCATTATTCTCTATAAGCATATAAAGTTCAAAAGCCGTATGTTTTTCTCTACAAATCTGGCAGAACCCTATGCTACCTATTCACAGGCCAAAAAATATAGAGGCTACTGTTAATGGCTGTCCAGCATATTTTTCCCTCTAATGACACCATTTCTGATAGAGAAAATGTGAAAAAATAATAATAATCTAGAATAGACTATGCCCGCTCTTGTTCTTTATACAAAACTGATCTACCCAGGAGAAACATAAAGTGCATCCATTATGAACCTGGGAAAAAGATTAGAATGTTGCCAAAACATGACAATGTAAGTAACTCTGAACAGGTAAAATAAAATTATCCTCTGAATTTACACAGATCTTTTCTTGTGGTGCTTAAATGTAACAAGACGTAGAGATAGGGGTGTAGGCAGGAGATGAAAAAATGGCCTTGCAAAAAAGAAAGCATTCAAATATGTCAAGAAATCATTCCCAGAAAATATCAAGGATTGTGAAATGTGGCTGCATCTGAGCAAACATAATTCAATCCAGTACTTTGCAAGTCCTTGTTCATTTCTTACTTTTCGATGTTCTTTGAAAATATTCCAGGCTATTGATGTAAAGGAGGTATTTTTCAAAGTCCTCTCCCTCTAAAGCTTCAGCTCAAGTAAAGTATCTGATAATACTCAGTCTCTTTTCCTCAGTAACCAGTCAGCTGGAACCCAGTCTGGCTGTGTTAGCAGTCTATAATGACATTACTGCTTATTTTTGTAATTCAGCATGATAAAGTGAGATGCTTTGACTGATTTTTCAAATACATAAAAAATTGGTTGTTAAATGAAAAGTTTTGCTAAACTATAATTATGGAAGATGTAATTTGTACCCCAGAATCACAGGGATTGTGCTGATTTTGTAGAAACAGTGGTCTGGGATCCCCTGAAACAAAACAGCACTGCACAATTCACATTTCAATATGTAGAAATTCTATGTTACTAGTACACTCTCTGTTTCCGGCTCGTGTCAGCGATGTGCATGCAGTACTAGATAGAAAAGTTCAGTGACCCCCTACTCAGCCTTACCCTCATTCTTGGGGGTAGTATCTATTATGGGGCAACAGGAGAACTGTCAGGCAACAACCACCCACTAATGCAAACTGGTAGTGTCATTATGTCCCCTTTAGGAACTATGTGCTGGTTTAAAGGTAAACTGGTGGGAGAAATGAACCCAACTCAAGAGAGATTACAAGTCGGAGTTATGATTAACTAAAAAGATTACAATAAATACAATGATACAGAGAAAAATTGGCTTTAATCCACAAAAAACTGATGTATAACCCAGCACCCTGGGGCACGAACAGAAAGGTTTTCATTAGCCCCTGTGCTGAGAGCCACGTGCTTCCTCCTGAGTGCAAAGTAAAAGGAAAACCTGTTGATGAGGATGATGGTTGCTGTCTTGTTGAGAGTTACAGTTGTAGTCCTGTTGATGTTCTGGTTCTCCTCTGGATCTGACAAGTGATACAGACAGAAGACCCAAAATACCAAGATTATATATGCTCAGGTTCAGGTTCCCGTACCTCCCCCAAGGTGGAAAGTTTGACAATGGGTGATTTAACTGTGTGAGTCATGGGATATTTTGGGAATCTTTGATGGTGTAGGTCATTGCAGCTGACTATTATGCCAGTCCCTAATGGCCATTCTCTAATTAGCAGACATGACCCCTCGGGCTGGGTGTGATGCCTCCCTGAAGAAGAAGTGATCACAACTGAGTCACTGGTATGAAGTAAGAAATACTCCCCTGTCTCACAGAGTTCTTAAACACCCAGCCTGCAGCCTGAGGTGTCATGTGTGCTCTGGGCAGCTGCTGCAAACAATGCATTATTAACAGTCCATCAGAAATGACGTAGAGGGTGTAGCATACACAGTTTTTGTTGTACCCACATAGTGATAAACTGGTCCCGGCCCCTGTAACTAGGACAGTGCTTTACCTTAAACATTTGGTCCTCAAGCACATGGAGTGCATTTCAGCCATTTGAAGCCAAAATGATAGCAGAGTTAACGGACCTTTGCTCAGGGTGTGGCAGGATGTGTGAACTACGCATGCAAAGTATTGCCTCTTACAGGTAAGACTTTTGAAAACTTGCCAGTTAGTTACAGCTTTCATAGTACTATGTTTGCATCACACCTACTCTTTCTTTGGGGCTTCATAACAGGTAAGGTTAGAACTGCTTAAGACACCTTGTCTCTACATATCTATACTTGCAGAAGCCTGGGGGAGCTTGGAAGAGTAATCTTTACCTTGAATTTCCTGACTTTTGGAAAATTTGGGCTTCCTCAGGGCCCCCATGTAACATGATACTGCGAGTTTTCTCTTAGACTGCTTACAACATTCACTTCCTCACTTATCCATGTGCTTTTCTGGGAATTTACAAATGGTTTTTTAACATCACCGTTCATATCTCTGGAGGAGAGTACAGCTTTCAGGCAAAGTGTTACGCCCAGTATTTTGGATCCATCCTAGCAAGATTTTTGTCTGATGCACTGCAGCATTCACACTAGCGTACTTTTTTACACTATTCAAATATGCCTTTGAAATGTCGAAGATCAGCCTTTATTGGGATGACACCAAATCACTCTTCCTGTCACATATCAACGCAGCCTTCAGTCGCTTACACAGTTGCGTGCAACGTTTTTTCCATGCTGGCTGTTGTGTTCCTGGTGGAGAAATCACCTGATAGATATTGGCAAGTGCTTCCCTTCAATTAGATTCGGTACTATGGCTGCAAATAAAGAACATGATGCTGGTGCTGAGATCACTTGTGATGGTGAGACCCAAATCAGGGCAGCACATATTTAGAGAAGTCTCATATGGATCCAAACAGCTGGAAATGAATACGAAATTGGAGGATGTGCCTGATTATAAGGACCCAACTCCTGTTTTTAAAAGCCTTTGTTACCTACTAAAGGCAATGCAGTGAATATTTCCTGAAAACATTTGTTCCTTAGGTTCCTGGTAGGACTTGAGTCAGTGTGTTTACTGTCCATATGTTGTAAACTACTCCTGGATCTTCCCATATCAGCACTTTAGTCTTTCCATATCAACTCTGATGTTAACTTTATGTAAGAGAAATATTGCATAATAGAGGTTAAATAGCATTCATGGTTCTCCCAGTATTGGAGTTAGTCATTTGTGGGGTTCAGTTAGTGCTGAGGCTGTAGCTGTCTGTGAATCCCACATCATGTTTCCCCTCTGTTATCTTCTCAGATGCAACCAGCCTGACAGTGCCAGCACGCTGGGACACAAGTTATGTCTGCCTTCAGCCCACTATCAAGCTAAATGGTACCCTCAGCCTACATAGTAACTAAAAGTAAGGACTGAAAAAGAAATAAATGCTTAAACTAGATGTAGAAAGCTTCATAAAACTGCTTTGTTCCAGAATTGACCAAAAATAGTGCATTGTGGTACCATAGATAACTCCGCAGAACTGAGTTCTAAAAATGAAGAATTACCAAAACTCGTAGAGAATTTAAACTAACTCTGTTAAAATTTAGTCTACATTCAAGACAACTTGTCATCTGTGGGTGATAGTGGTAATAACTTTTTTTGGTATCTTTTCTTAGTTTGCTTGTGTATGTTTTATAAACACTTCATTACATGGACTTTATTCTGGGCCTTGTACAGTTCCATGGAAATTACTGACTCATAAATAACTTGGCTCAGAAACAGCTATGCTAAAATAACTCATCATTTGAATCTGAGCACAGTAATATATTTAAGTTCATGCATTACTTGAAATGAGGCAGCACAGGATTTGGATGCTACGTTTGAAGGGAGCTTGCTGTTCACGATGTCGACAGGAAGGAAAAGGTCATTGTTCTCTTTCTGTACTAAGGCAGTCTAACTAAAACATGAATTTTAAAAAGCTCTTGCAGAATGAAATGCTTCCATCAATTTACCACATAAAGTTGAGTTTGGGGAAAATATATAAAAATAATAATAATAATAATAATAATAATAAAAAACACAACCTAATCTATCAGCATAAATGTATTTGTTTTCTTAAAGTGTGTAAGTGTATGGGAACTCAATAGGAGATGCATTTTACTAACTTGAATCTGGACATTACTTGTGGGTTATGAGGGCAACTTATCATGTCACATCATAGCAGGACAAGTAGAAAATACTTACCAAAAGGAAACCATGACTAAAGAATGGAAAACAGACCAGATATAGATTCCTAAGGTACTTAAATGCCCAGATTTTCAGAGCACCCATTCATCAGGAGCTGAACTCTGGAAGATCCCAGAACCTGCTTCAATATCTCCACCTTCAAGTTGTCTCGGCATCTAAGCTTCTCTGCCGAGCATAGAAGGAATCAGCTAAAATTCAGTGCCTAAACCTATATTGACGTAACATATATGATAAGACAAGCTACTTCACTCACGTATGCTGACTTGCATCCTTGAATCATATTCAGCAGGTCAAGTCTTGCACAAAGCTGGAGCATGAAAAGCTAGAAGAATTTCTCAGGCTTTTGAAGACCACTAAACTACATTGATACTAACAGCTTGTTTCAAAGGTACACCACTGGTCTCTAGACATAACTCTTCACTTGAGTTTTTCATGATGGTCATCAAACCCAGAGAATATAATCATGACAATCTGTTAACTCATTACAGTAAAAGTAGCATTTTTCCAGGAAAAAAAAAATCTAAACATGGCTGTATTTAACGAAAGACCTTTCTTTCCATGTAGAAACTTGCCCTCTGACCATTCCTGACAAATATTTTCTCTTGGATTACTAATGTTGGACTGAAGCTTGCTGAAAATATATTTTAGATGGAGAGAAAATACAGTAAACCTACACTTGTGTGTAAATCAGTTGTTGAGGTTTATTTACCAGCAGTTAAAATGTATGTTTGTTTTAAATAGGAAAGAAAATTCAAATCACCAAGAAACCAGCCCTCAATGTTCTCACATTACTGGTGAAGTTAAAGTAGAACCATCATTTCTAACTGAGAGATGGGAAGGAAAATTATGAGCAAGCATTGCAAAATGCTTTGATTTACTTTCTATTTTCGAGGCTAGCTTGTTTTTTCCTACTTGAAATTCTGAAGGTAGATTTCTCATTACACTCCACATGGCATATTTTGAGTCTAAAATTCCTTCCTTTTCATCCACTCAGAATTTTTCAAAGCCTTTCTTGTTTCCAAAGATAGCATATTGAGATCAAAATTGATCAAGTATTTGTGAAAAGTGGCATCCCTCCAAAGCTGAAAACATGGTGTCTATCGTTTTTTAATGGTATCAGTTCAATGGCTACAAACTTCAAATTAATCAGAACAAAGATGGAAAAAATGTAGGCCATTTTATGTAGTATGTTATAAGCACAATTCACTAGAGCAATTTGAGATTGACCAGTAGTCGATCTGTGTTTAACCTGTATGACTGAAGTTTCTGGGGCTGAACTTTGAGGGTCAGTCTTTTGTTTTTAATTGGCAGTTCTTCCTCACCTATTACAATTCTGCTATAAAATTTGTGAACAAACCCAAATTTTCTTCATGTAAGAATTGCTTCTGCTCTGTTTTATGGCAGCTCTATGATACGAACTCTGAATTGGCAGCGTTACTGTTGTCTGAGTAACATGAACATGGGTATCTGCAGACTTAGTAAAACTTGGAGCATTTCTATAAGCACACAGAAATCTGTACATGAAAGATACAGATACCTCTATTTATATCTGTAATAAAACATACTTTATCAAAACTCATCCATCTACTTATAAAGGAAGAAAAACCAGTTCTCTCCTAATGAGAGACCCAGGAATTTCAAAGTCATGAATATTTACAATAACCATGTAAATGAATAATTGCTCATTAGACTTTGAGAACCCACAATTCCCAAAGATCTCAAATCAGGAAGAATTTTTTTTATTTCCACCGTTCCCAATTCTGTTTCAAGAAGCCAGTAATGAGGCAAAGAGCTGCTGAAAGGCTTGGACGGTTTTACCTTGTCACCTACCAAGAAACCCCAATCTCCTTTCAAAATACTGTACATGGATAGACAGTGGGTTTTTATGCTACACACTCACTAGTCCCCAGCAATTCTATGTGCACTGATGGCTAACACTACCTTATAAAACCCTCCTGTTCCACAGGAAGGATTACACAATATAAGGTTTTGCACCTGATTACTTTGCAACTAAAAGTCTGATCAATGTAGAAGTGAAAAATACCAACAGGGTGCAGAAGAAAGTCCTGAAACTGAAAAATGAAATATGCACTGAAAAATGAACAGTGCAGAAATATGCACTGTGTAATAATTAAAAAAACAAAGAATATGCACTGTGTAATAATTAAAAAAAACAAAGAGTAAAAAAAAAAATCACCCTTTATAGAAACTATTAACTTTTGAACAAAAATTGTAATAATTCCCAAGACAGCAATTGCCACTTGGTAGTTTTGGTTGTACATTATTGGTTGGAACCTACATACGTTTCCTTTTTTTCTTTTGTTCTTCCCATCTGCTCTGTGGTTGTTCAGTCTCTTAGGAGGATGAGATTTCATAATGCATTAACTGGCATTTGGAATAAGCTGAATGACACAAAAGTAGTCAAAAATTGTGGTGAATCAGTAAGAGAACAGCAGGTGGAGTGATTTATATATTACCTCCATTTTTTGTCAATCTTTTTCTTATTTAGTTAATTCTGAGTAGATATACTTATTTTCTGTAATAACTGAAAACCATGAACAAATGTGGGTTTTATTTATTTGTTAATAATTCAAAAAAATCTTTTTTATTTACTGTTCAGTGTTTTCCCATAGTCTTGCTAGTATTGCATAAAAAACCTCTAGAATTAACACTAACTGTAATTACTGCCTGCTGATGTAAAATCAGAGTTAATTTCATGCAGATGTCTAAAAATGTGCATATACTTAAAGCAGGTTTTAAAATAATCCTAATATGTTGTGCCACCTATTTATTTTGGCCTGTTTCATCATGACCTGTTAAAATGATCCTTATGAGAAAAAAATATTAACTTCAAGTGTGTTCCATAATTTTAGAACAGATTTTACAACACTTAGGATTTTCAAGAAGGCTCTGTCTGAAACAATGTGATGCACAGTGCACACACATATATATACACACATAGAGTCTCAGCAAAACTTAAGGTATGTATTTATACCAGCAGAGAGATCAGACCTCTTCTGAGGGCCTGAATTCCACAGACTGCTTTTGTCTGAGGAAAGGTAAAAGAGTGTGAAGCTGGTCCAGAAGTGTGAGCTCTCTTCCTTTCCTGGGGATGAGTTCCTTTTAAGGATAGAAATGAAACCTGCCCATTCATTTGGGGTCCAGAAGGCTTAGTTGATTTCTGATGACTCATGCCTCAGGAAATGTCTTGTTGTCAAATAACTCTGACTATTCAGGTGCTCACTAGGCAGGCAGTAAATGCATCCCTGACTACAGCTTCAGATGTCCTTGCCCTGCAGACACCAGGATGATGTAGTAGGGCAGTCTCCAAGAGGCACTCTAATTCCTTCCTACTGAACAACAATGGTGCTGCAAGGGACACTTGAGTCATGGTGCTAGGAGATCCACTGGAAAGATCTTAGGTCTCTATCCTCATCGTTTGGGCATGCAGGTGGGAGGATTAATGCTTGGAAAATTTCTGGAGGTTTGGATTAGTCATAAGGAATAGACTCGCAAAGACTTTGAGCCAAGTACTCTCTGTAATAAAAGAGCTGTATCTTTTTTGCTTCTTCGCTTTCTGGCCTGCTGATTTTAACAATCATGGTAAAACAAGGGCCTTACCTTGATGGAAAGCTGGAAAACGTGCCCACCCAGAATATCTGACTGCATGAGGTTTAATGCACATTTGGAGCCTGGTTCTCCAATGCTGGGATGAGCAGAGCATTGAAACCCCAGGGTTACAATGCTCTGGGCAGGACCTCTGAAAAAAGATTTGTGATTAACATAATTGCCACTATGTATAAACTCAGTCTTCTGGAGGATGGTATTTTTAATCTGTTTAATATTGAAATTTAGGCATTCATAGAATTTTAACAGTAACCTGAAGGAGTGTTCAATTTCCAAATGTTTTGCCAGTGTTAAAAAGTAAACAGTCTAGGTGATAGGAGGATACCTTGGCATCAAAGCAGAGGCTGAACAGCAGATAATATTGTTTCTTTCTCTAAGTATTGCAGGATTATGATTTAGTTTGTTTTGTCATTATCATCACCACATTTTATGCCTTTTTTTTAATCACCCTAGATATAAGGTAATGTTGTTTCACATTTATAAAAGGCCTGAGTAATACGCTTTCTCAAGATCTATACTAACATTTTCCTTCTCTTGACTTGTAATTCTAATGCAATGTGGCATCCGCAGTCTCCCTGAAATTCTTGCCAGCATCTTGAAAATGTAAAATGATCTCTTGTGACATTCACAAATACTGTTTTCTCAGCGTTGACTGACTCTTTGAGCAACGTTTTGCTGGTATTATTGACACTGTTAAAGAAATGTAACCTCAGAGGATGCTTCAGAGGTTTGCTCATAGTAGTCAGAGAAGAAGGGTGATCTGAGCTGATTTGTAAAGGAGTAGGAAAAGCAGAGGAAACAATATCCCTAAGAACAAGCTGGCCACTTCAGCATCCAAATAAGGTAGCAGTAAAATATTTATTGTAGTACAATATCAAATGTATACCTTAGCTCCTGAGCAGAATTTATAATGAAAAGGCTGGTGGGAGATTGCTAGGAAAAATTCAAACGTAATTTTGTGAAGTATCATCTATGGTTGGCACTGAGGAGTAATATAATAATCATATCTCTCTCCAAAGTTATTGCACAGGCTGTTTTAGTCAATAGGAACCTGTGTTTCTTTTCCCCTTGTTTTTGGGGCCATCTATGTCCACAGAGAGGTGCTGATCTCTAAGCTTTCCCTGAGTCTTTGGTTTTACAAGCCTTGGGTTTCACACAGGTTTAGTGATGTGGAATGAGCCCTACATACTTCTTCCCAACACCTTACAGTTCTCTGCTTCTCAGAGAACAAAAAGAAAAATCTAGCATTAGCAAAGACATCTTTTAGAGGTGAATAAAAAGAGTTTATTGAGGAACTTGATAAGTTTTCCAATAATTATCAGACTAAAAATTGATCTTTATCTTGTCATTAATCAACTGCTGAATGTTCGAATCAGGTTGAGTTATTTTGCTTGAAGATAATAACATCACATCAAAAGGATCACATAGTCTTAAGTACTTTCCAAAATCACTACAGATGGTGAGCTATTGCTGAGGCTGTTTTACAAATCTGTAAGATCTGAATCATGGGAAACTGATAAAAACATATCAAATATGAGAGGGGAAATGGAGGAGGATGATATTGCAGGTGCAACTCATTTACCCTATACTAACTTGTGTGCAAACACTTTCCTGCACCAAAATCTATCAGATTCAATCAAGTTTTAATATGTATCTAAAACATGCATGAAAATAAATGGAAACATCATTAAATTGCCTATTCTCTCTGTTAAATCTAGAGACAACTTGATGCTTTTTGAGTTTATTCCAAGATTTTGTTTCAGCATTCCCTTTTATTTCCAGTGGTGGTATCTTGGATGCTATTAAGTGCCAGGTCCTTGGAGGTCTTTGAAATGACTCTGTGTTGCAACACTTCCAGTAGTGGCTTGATTCCCAGTAGTCTTTTTAACCCTGAATCAATTGTTCAGTTTTTCATAAGTGGGGAGAACACTTTAGCAGCAGACCACCTGGGCAGAAATCACCTAAATCATCTTGCAATGAAATTGCCAAGAGAGAAATGAAAGCAAGCAGTGCAGCTTAGACAGCTGTACTAGAGACCTGATGCCTGTGGAGCGCACAGAACCTTTACTTGTTGCTTCCAAATTCTTATGCTTACTCATTAACTGCAGATCAAAAGGGAGGTACGGATACAACTCTTACCACATCATTAAATTCAGACAATCTAAAAGTGGATCTGAACTTCTTTCTTTTTCATCTGCAAGAAAGGTTATGGTTGAGGGTGAGTCACCTCACATTTAACAATTCAAGTAAAGGATAAATACATTTCTATGACAACTTTCAATACACTAGAAGAGTGATTCTTTCACCGTGACCAGTTGCTGAGTCCTTGGAAGATTTGCACCCAGTATCTGAAGCATGTTTTAATAGACTATGATAAGCAGTTCATGTGCTAACCTTGAACTGACATATCTTTTTTTCCTTCCCCTTCTTCACCTCTGCTGAGATATGCATACTGAGAAATGCTTCTTTTGCCATTGATGTGCTAATACAACCCTTGACATAAAGTAACATTGTACAGGTCTAGAACTATTACAACTTAGAAACTGGAGGAATTCCTTTTTATTGCTTTGGCCTTGCCACCTCTCCTGGCATCAGCCAAGAACAGGGTTAATTTTTCACAGTAGCTCTGAGGGGATGGAGCCTGGAGCCATGTGGGTGCAGCCAAGACCTTAATGGTATTCAGTATCATCTTATGTCATTGCTGGGGCAGGGGAAAGAGACTCTTTCTCTCTTTTTGTGTGTCTCTCTCTCTTTTTCAGTTCTGGAAAGAAAGGCTGTTCCTTTCTGGTCATAGGGAAAGTATAGTGAGAAGAGGGTCTGTCTAACTTTGTTTTGAATTGTCCCAGACTTGGTGAGCATTTTGCATGTAAATCACCCTCTCTTTGTACACTTTTTTTATTAGTATTGTTGCTGTTGCTGTTCATTTCATTTCCTTATTTCATTGCTGTTTTCAGTAAATTGCCATCTCTGACTACTGTTTCCCACTAGAGCGACTTATGGTTTTCTTTTTAGTGGGTGTACTGAATTGGGGAATACCATTCCTAAACCATGACACCACCATACCCAATAAGAGATCATTGACAAATTTTCCATCTACACTTAAGGATTAGACAACTTAAAGTCAGTAGTTTGCTTTTATCAGGTATCTGTCCCTGGTTCCTAGGAAGAAATGAGATTTCGCTATACCAGAGTGTGCAAACACTTTGATTATCCATAGAAGTGCTAAATACTGTCCTACCTAATTTCTCCCAGTCAAATGAAGGAATAATATGTATTAAGGAATCAAAGGGAAAGCACAAACCCAGATTTTTTGACTATGTAAGCAGATTTTAAATTCTCCCTCTCTAAATTTATTATTTTAAAATCTGGAGCTTCTTTCTGAATAACTGGATACTGCAAAATAAACAAAAGTAGTTCACTGAAGAATATAAATAACATAAATCTCAGCATATCAACCAGTTTCATGGCTTATGAATCTGTTTCTTAAAGAGGAGCAATCCTCAGAGTCAGCTGATCTCATCTATGTGTCTGACATCCTCATTCTGTCTGTGTGGTAGAATATTCCTTTGAGCTTCTTGTTTCAATGAACTTTCCCATCTGCATAATTCTTTGCTACAGTATTTACAGGACTTCAAATGGGATTTTCCAGAAAAAAGTAAGCCCAAGTTACGTTTCTCTTAGTGAAAAACCAGGACAGGGACTATTCCCTGGCATATGTTCACTCAGCTGAGATCTCTTAGCCCCCAAGACCACATGCTGAATCCAAGGTGCTCATTTATTAACAGTCTTTAACCCATACTTCTTCCCAACCAAGCACAGCCTCTGGTCCTGTAAACTCTCTTGGACCAAAACCATGCCAGGGAGCATGCTGTTCCATTTACTTACACAGACACAGTCTGTACCTTTGTTTGGCTTGGTTTTATTGTACATTTTACCAAATATTCACAAGGAATGTAGTTCTTTTTTCTCTTAAATTTATTTTGTCTCAGGTTTTAAACTTAGGTTTCCTCAGAAGCCTTGAATTTTATATGTAAAGAAATGTTTTTCCTATCCCAATAATATTAAAACCCATTTCTTTTTCTGCCTTCCTCGGCTGTGCGTTTACTGATTTTAGTAATGATAGTGTCAGGAACAGCAGTAATGAAGCAATTACTATGGTGCTTGAAAAAAGAATTTGCTTTTAATAAAATTGATTAGCTTTCACATAAACTTTAGAAGTGAAATTAATTCAGATAAATCCAATCTATTGTTGATACTTTAGCTCTGTCCTGGATTTATATAGAATTATAACTGTTATTCACATATAAAGGCATTTGGCAATAACCTGAAAAATGGAAGGAATTGTGCAGTAGAGAATGAAAGAATACAAGTAGTTCAAGAGGAACATGGTGAAATGAAAAGAGAAAGTCAATTCAAATGCTAAAAGCATTGAATTTCAGATACCTTTTTTGAAGTTTGGATAAGGGTAGAGGACAATAAAGGAATGATGGCCACATTTGCATTTTTAGAAAAAAAAGTAAAAAAATAAAAATCACAGTTTTCTTAGTACAATTAATGAAGAGGTAGAGTTTGTGATATTCTGGCGCTCTAAAAGATAAATTTGCAAAGGCTTTTCAATGTAGGTCTTTTGAGTTTTTGGTTTTTTTTGACAATGAACAATGCAAAAAGCTACTTTATATGTTGAAGTCTCCAGTCACCATGACAACATCCTTACTACAAGACTCAGGAACACTCCCAGTTACTGGTACCATGTGTCTCAGCTGTATTTTATCCCTTTGTCAAGGTGAAAAATGTGCATATATATCTGCCCAAGGCCAGAGATTGTTTGGCTTCAGAACAGAGAAAACCCAGACACATGGGCCAAAAGGCAGACAGATTTGAAAGGCATGCTACTGGAGGCCAGCTTTCCTGATGTACACACAAAATTCACAGTAGAAGGAGAGAGAGATGCCAAAGAAAGGTAATTATGCCGATATCAATCTGGCAACACTAAATTAAAGTCAATGGTATTACTCATATTTTATCTTACTGCAAATAAAAATGTAGGTAGGATTCCCAGTATTTCATAACTCACAAAGATCTTTTGTGCATTAAATATTGCAATTTACACAAATAATAAAAAAAAAAAACCCTCATGATTTTCATCTCAAAAGGCTACCAAAGAGTGGGATTTTTAAACATAAACAGAAAATTCAGATAATTTTCTTCGCTGAAGACATTCTTGCCATGTTTACAGGAAGGGTTTTAGAAAAAAAATCGGCAAAAAGTGCTACACATTGCAACCAGCTTTACCTTTTATTCTGTTACTCGCACAATAAAATTTCCAAAATGATACTTCAGAATATGTCAGAGTGGCATTTGCACAGCACTTCAACATTCTTGTCAGGAGAGGAAAAGGAAGGGCATGAGAGAAGCAAGTTCTTCACTCATTCAGAGCTCTTCGTTCACACAGATGACTTCCCTCTCACTCTATTTTTCCTGCAGGACAAGACCTTGATGCCTACACAAACTGTACTGATGTCAGTGGAACATCAAAAAACTGACTGAAAGTACAAGGTCAGAGGTCTTGTGTATAAACTCCTGTCTTGGAATTTGCATGTCATCCATTCACACAACATTTCTAATACAGAGCTTACCCTTTCATAAAAGTCTGTTAATAGTTTTGCACATTCTAAATTAATTTTTATTTTAGTCTGTTGCATTTCCACAGCTTTTTTCTGTTGTTTGTTTTCTAAGATATTTTTGTGTTGATTTCTGGATTTATTTTTCTTGGTCATTTGTGGTTTTAGAAGGTTATTTCAGTAATCCTAGAACAGTTGGAAGGTACTTGTAATTCATGAAATGTTCAAGCAGATAAAAATTGCAAGTTTTATCCAAAATTAGAAAATGCTATTTCAATGTCTAAACAGTCCTCAATCAGGAAGAAGTGAAGCTTTTCCTCTAAATCCTGGACTTCTTTTCAAGCTCCTAAATATATGGATCCCTGATGCATTCTAAATGGAAAGGTAGACAGGCCGATATGCACTGCACTATATTTCACATTCTACTTTGTCTTGTGAAATCTACTATCATATGAGAAGATCATAAATTTGAGGAAAAGACCAGGTTTGTTCCTTGAAATGAAGAACTGAATAACACTCTGGAGAGTGACAGATGCACTCAGTCATTCTAATTGTCTCTTCTCTGTGTACAACTCTGGCTGCAGGTTGCTTCTGCTGGCACTGTGTAACACTTTGGCTTAAGAAGCTAGCTCTAAAATCAGAGAGGGATTAACTGCAAATATACAGGTAGGTGTTCCAGAGAGCTTGAGTCATGATTTAGAACTGTCATTGAAAGGGCTTATGGGTACAGACATTTTCCATTACCCCAATGAAAACTGACCATAAAAATAACGTAACTGGAGATGTGGCACCCCACAGACATTTGGAGCTATCGGCAACAGACGGAGGGAACATACTTGAAATAAATGAAGTAACCTAATTGTAAGGCAGAAAACAGTGTAGCTCTTGGGTAAGGTAGGGAGGACAATATGGTATGGTTACAAGGAGAGGGTTAGGAAGTAGAACAAAAAGCAGTTAGAACAGTTAGTTTAATAAATATCTACTGTAAATTTTGTCAAAGGGGTATATTTCTAGAGTTTATACAAAACTCAAATAAAACTCAAATGTCACACTTTCTTACGAGGATTGGGCCTCTAAGGGTACATATACAGTATTAGGGGCTGTATGAAAACAGACAAAGACCTGTTCAGTGCTTTAATGAAGCCCTCCATAGACCAATGATTTTTCAGAGGCTTCAAGGCCATATGAATCATCCAAACCGCAAAACTTACCCATTATGAATTTTTTTTTTCCTATCAACTCATCACTTGCTTAATGATTTCTCTTTGCTCTAATTCATATAGGCCTGAAATTGCAGTTCTTAGGCAAGGAAGCATCTCAAATGTGAAGTTGAAGGGTGCTTTGCTTGTCTAGCCTCTGTCTTTCCGCAGAAAGTGATTGGCTAGAACATCATGTCTTGGAGTATGTCAAGGACATACCTCCTTGGCCAAGGCGATTGTGTCTTCAGCTCAGATGGTCAGAGAACGTGGGCTTAAAAAGTACTAGAGGGTCTGCTTTATCTGTCATTGTAACCAGAGTTTAAGAACTTCGTCTTTTGGCCCTGGATATCTTCTATCACTAGAATTAAGTCCTTGAATTTTAAATGTCTTACCATTTTTGTGCATGCCTGAGAAGCACACGGTTTTCCACATATTTCTCTTCACTGCTATTTATAACATAGCTGTGCTGAGTGATCTCAGTCACAGAAAAGACTGAAATTTCTTCTCTTGCACATTAAACATTCGTATGTCTCTGACAATCCACCATAACAACCTACAGGCAACTCAGTCCTTCCCATTTCTATTCCTAAATGCTGTCCTGCTTGTGATTATGACAACATTCAGTTAAATCCTTTACATACTTGTAATGGAAACACAATCCTTTAGGTAGCTTGCACTGTTTGAACAGAACATAAATTAAGAAGGGAAAGAGCATTTTTATTTGAAGGGTTTCCTCTTGATCTAATAACTAGGCAGTTTTGTGCTGTTACTGAAATCACAAAGCAAAATAGTTATGCATATAATTTTCATTAATATTTTGTTGTCATATGACTTGGGGTAGAAAATGAGTGCGTCAACTACTTTTTTTCTGATAAGTTTGCCTTACACTTAGGCAGCTAAGTGGGAGCACAGTTGAAAAAGACAAGGATGACAGGTACAGTACCATGAGGAAGGGAGAAGGACAAAAGTACTGAGATTGCTATGAAGTGTCGGTGAGAGGAGAAGCAGTAGGAAGATGGGAGGAAATAGCTTGTTAGTATGAGGGAACAAACTGCAGCCATCAACATTTTTTAGTCCTTGCTGCTGAACCTGCTGAAATCACTTTGAACTTCTGTTGCTTGAAAACATATCATCAAAACCCAGAAGAAAAAAAAAAATTTGACCAAAGTGGTAATTTCCTCCATCTCCCTATGTTAGCTGGCATGTCTGAGCCACCTTCATGGCCTCCTTTGTTGTGGCCTTCCACAGACCACACAGTTAATGGGAAGGAGAGCATAAAAACGTCCACCTGGGGAGGCTGATGCCTCTGCAGTGCACTTCTCCCTCAATGTGACAGTAAAAAGAAATACCTCTGGTAGCTCTTGAAGTCTGGTGAATAAGAACTTGCAAGAATGCTACAGCAGTCCCTAATACAATGCTTCTCCTTCATATCTGTGACAGCTACAGCCAATGGGCCTGCTGTCATTGTATTTAAAATCCTATAAATACTTCCAGGAGTCTGAAAAGCCAAAAGAAAAGAAGAATTGAATTTAAAAACTAAAGATTGCATAAAATTTTATTCACAGTGTCAGATGAGCTTATGAAAAATTAAAATTTTATATTGGGTTTGCATGGCCAGATTTTGATAGCAGGGGGGATACAGAAGTGGTCTCTGTGAGAAGCGGCCAACATCTTCGCCCACGTCCAAAACAGCCAGTGCCAGCCAGCCCCAAGGTAGACCCACTGCTGGCCAAGTCTGAGCCCATCACTAATGGTGGTAGTGCCTCTGGGACAACAGATTTAAGAAGGGAGGAAGAAACCAGTGCAACCTCAGTCAAAGAGAGGAGTGAGAATATGTGAGGAACAGTTCTGCAGACAGCAGAGTTAGTGCAGAGGAAAGGGGAGGAGGTGCTCCAGGTTTTGGAGCAGAAATTCCCCTGCAGCTCATGATGAAGACCATGGTGAGGCACATTGTGTCCCTGCAGTACATGGAAGTCCACAGCAGAGCATGAAGCCCATGAAGGATTCCATGCCAGAATGGGTGGATGTAAAGGAGGCTATGAACCTGTGGGAAGACAGTGCTGGAGGAGACTCCTGGCAGAATCTGTGGCATTGTGAGGGCCCATGGGAAGGATACAAGTTGGAGAAGTTCAGAAGGACTGTCTCTCAAGAGAGGGATCCCACACTGGAGCAGAAATGAGGGAGCAGCCCCTCCCTCTTAGGAGGAAGCAGCAGCAGAGGCAACGTGAGATGAACTGAGTGCAGCCTCCATTCCCCATCACCCTGCGCCACTTGGCAGGAGAAAGTAGGGAAATTGGCAGTGAAGTTGAACCTAGGAAGAAGGTAAGGGTGGGGGGAAGATGGTTTTAAGATTTGATTTTGTTTCTCATATACCTGACTCTGATTAGATTGGTAGTAAATTCAAACTAATTTCCCCAAGTCGGGTATGTTTTGCTCATGATGATAATTGATGAGTGATCTCTGCCTGCCCTTGTCTCAACCCACAAGCCTTTCATTTTATTTTCTATCCTGTGCCCAGCTGAAGAGGGAGGGATAGAGTGGCTTTGGTGGGAACCTGGTACTTAGTCAGGGTCAAGACCCTACAAATGTGCATGGTTTTCTACCTTAACATTTAACAGTTACACATTTACATTTTTATATATTCATCATATATACATCTGCAAATTCTACACTCAGATTTCAATTTAACCACAATTATAACATAAATTGCCTACCGTCAGGTAAACTGTCTGCTTCCACCCTGTACGTGTCCAGCTTAGAGGTCTTGTGCATACTTATTAGCTCCTAATCATAGTATGAAAATAATCACAATAAATGTGATCTTTTGTAAGCTGAGGCTTGGGTGAAAATTGGCCAGTAATAATAAACATGCATTTCACCTGTAATGTTGATACATTTCCACAGGACTGGAACATGATGGTATTAGGGAAAATTATTCTAGAAGATCATATTTTAATTATATATAGGTTAACTACAGATTTAAGTTACTGTTGCTGGAGAACTTAAGATGAAAATATTGCTGTTTTAAAACCAGAAGGAAACAAAGCATATATTATAGCCAGAAGGACGAATTTTCACCTATTAAAAGAAATGTGTAGCTACTCACTTCATTTTGCATTTTATTTGCACTTCAGAAGCTTTAAACTCCCTGTGGAGCAACACATCTGGGAAACTTCTTGTTTAGGAGGTTAGACAAATGAAGAGGCTTTAATGTTTTATGGCAGTCATGTTTAGGAAAATACTTTCATTAGCTCTACAGACAGATTATACATTTCAGCGCTGTTTTGTTTCATTTTCTGAAGTATTATAGTTCGGGTCTTCCCCTGAGAAAAGCTCTGAAAATGCAAATTAAGTGCCTTAGATGAAACTGTACAAAGCAGAAGAATTTGTATGAGTGGAGAAGATTATGCATACATCCTCAGGTAAAATGCTTTGTATTTCCCATGAAATTCCTTTCACTGTTCCAGGATAATACTGCTCCATTTGTGTCACAGTCTGTGCAGTATGTGGAAAGTATGAAATATGACTTCTCTCCACCTGCACCACAAACTAGAAATTCTACTGCTTGTGTTCCTTAGAGCATGAGTATGTTTGTTTTAATACAATTAGGTGTGACATGAAAATGTTATGAAGAATGTTAGCCTGTAATAAAGTTGACCCTCAAGTAATCCCTCTTTAACTGTATTTGCAACCATTTTATTCTTATATTTATTTAGAAAATCAGACCTTTTGAACAGCCACTGCACATCGAGTCTCTCTGCTAAGCTAAGCATGATGATAACAAAGTTAACATGTTATGAAAACTAAAAATGTTTAGGAATTTCTTCAAAAGATGGCAAGTGTGTCTTGTTCAAACACAGAAGTTTGGATTCCTCTCAGCACAAAGTGCCAGGCAGCAATTAAGATAAAGATTAGCAAGGGTCAGAGGAAAATCACCATGAAGGTGTCACCAAGCTGTAGTAGACAGGAAGGCAGGATTAAGGTCCTGGTCCTGACATAGAATTGCATGTGTCTATATGTAGGTCTTTATGTTTCAATTGGTCAGTGAAGCTCTAGTCATGCAGGCAGGTGTTAACTAGCTGTCCAGTTAGTTACCAGGTGCCAGCTTCAGAGTGAGCTGAATCTCTGTCAAGCACTTACAAAATATTACCTGCTTCCTCCAGAATTTTCTTTTTTTAAAGCATTGAGACTGATACCTACAAGTGCCAAGCTGACATGAGCAAACTTCATCTGTGTTTTTTTTGTCTCTGCCACTGAGGTACAGAATGTCTGTCACGTATTGAATGGTTCTACCTTGCAAAACACAGTGGATATGTCTAGACTGGTATCAGGAGTGGTTTCTGGTGTTTCCTGACTGACAAACTATGCCCAGGAATTACTTCTGAAGCTGCTAATTGACTTAAGCCAAAACTGTACCAGGACAACTGATTAAGTACAGGATCCAGATCCAGTGACAGGGAACACTGCCTGGGGCTTTTTAATTTCCTGGCATCGATAGAGCTACTAAGTGTGGTCATTCAGAAAAGCAGGAATTTCCAGTCTGAGCCATCTGTCTGTCTGTTTTAGGAACAAATGACCACTCTGCAACAAGGCTATCACAGCTTTTATCCCTTATCTACATTCAGTGGTCTTCTCTTGCCTATGTTTCCTAGTCAGCACAAAATAAGTCAGCCTTCGAATGTTATCAAATATTTAGTGCAAACAAAGGTTTTGGTAGCATCTTCCAGCTGGCTGGGAGCAGTTGAACCTACTGAAGCTGAAGGTTAATGTTTCATCAGTCATGCTCTGCAAAGTAAATGAGGCATCTGGCCATGAAGCTGTTACTGGACTCCAACCAAAGGCCTCCTAGGGTAACCCAGACATTTTTTGTCCTCCTTGGTCAAACTAGGTTAGAGACAACACTAACCACGTCATCTCTTATACGTCAGTAGCAGAGGGAAAGACTGTGGTAGCCAATTTTAGACTTTGCTTTCCTTCTCCAGCTCCCCTCACCCCCAAAAGATTTTGTAACTATAGAAGTGGAAAGTCAGGAAGGGATTGTGAATCAACTTGGCCATAAACATATTCCAAAACATACAAATAATTTTAGAAAGTGGGAATTCTTGTTTCAAGAAAGATCATCTAAAGCACAATTTAAAATACTGCTTCCTCAGCATAAAATAGTCCTTATCAGGCCAAAGCTGCAGTAACTGAAAACCTGCCTTGAGCTATGTGGTGAGATTGTCAAGCTGATTTTCCCCAAGTTCATGACAGTCCCACAAGAAGAAAATGACAGGCTCTTTGTCCAAGTTACAAGAATCTAACCTTACTAGCTCTAGTGCACGTTACATTTGCTTTACCTGAATGCAGCTGTTCTCAAGCTTTGTTGCATCTCAAGCAACAAACCCATTTATGCACCCTATAAATGCCTTGAAACCTTGAGACGTGCACACTAAGAGAATGGAATAGTTTTTAAATTGTGGAGCATATTTCCAAAAGGTCCTGTGAATGTCAAAAAATCAGTGTATTCAAAAAAGACTAGAAATAATCTTGACAGATATCCATTGATGGATAGTAAACATGATGGTCTAGATAAAGTTTTGGCTCAAAAGGTTCTGAACCAGATTTAGTAGCTGGATTTTAGTACAATGTGCCAGTGAAAAGGTCACTCTGTACTTGCCAGGGTTTTGGTGTTCCCAGAAAAATTTCTGGCCTCTGTTGAAGTCAGCCTTTAGACTAAGGATATAGAGTTATACTTACCTTATTTCCTAAGCAAAACAACATTGACTGTGTCCATAGATCCCTTTTCCTCACATTTCTTATGGTCCAGTAGTCCCACTAGTACTGTCACTAGATTCTATTAAATCAGTATTTATTTGTTTATTGTAATATATCAGAATATGTTTGTTCATAGTATAAGGATAACTAAGAGGAAAATGTTATTTGGAAGAATTCTGAGTCACATCCAAGCAAGTTGCTTAACTTGAAACACATTACGTTTTTAAAAATAGTTTTGATGACTTGAAAGCTCAGGAAGTTAAAACTGTTCAGCTCACTACACTTGGTAGTAAAGCTTCTATGTTGTATTTAAGGTCATGCACACGGCATTTGCCTTTGTTGCCATCGCCCAAATGAATGGTTCTAAAGTACAATATGCATAGAAATAACTGCAAGTGCTTTTGGGTAGCTCCTTCAAGATATGTATGTGATCTATACATGATCTATGTGCCAGAACCCTGAGGAAGAGCTGATCCTTTCTTTATTTCCGTAACCTTATAGCAAGGCTAATCAAATGTCCACTTTTTCAAAAATATATCCATACTTGCTTCTCAAAAACATCGTCATAGTCTTTGTTGTTGTCTTGTATTATGTGACCAGCTGGAGATGTCAAGAACTGTTCTGGCACCAGGCTTAACCCCAGGATTATGTTATTCCACTCCTGACTATGAAAAGCCAAAAACCCCACGTAAACTGAACAGCTTTTGTCATTGATTTCATTATTGTAATCCCTACTCCAGTTACTCTTGTAAAATAATGAATCATCAGCAACTTATTGTAAAAGAACATGTTCTTTCAGCACCAGCATGATTTTCATGGCAAGAGCCTATTCATTCTGAATTGTTAATATAATCTGCACATTTTTATGATTACACTTTTTTCAGAAGGTTTTATGTTGCATGCTGCCAGCAGTGGCAAAGAAGAAAGGCTAGAGATGTTTTCAAAAGTCAGATTTTTATAGTAGTGGCTCATGCCACTCTGTTTCTGTGGAGTAAATGTATGGATTTACCTACTGCTGCTTTTGTCAGAAACGCGTAAGTGGGAGATTGCACACACTGGTGTGACATCTCATAGATGGAAGTGTTATATGTAAAAGTCACACATGCATGTTTTGTATAGCTTGCATGATATAACTTATACTCAGTGTATAAGAAAATCTTGCATGTTTTTAAGTAATGTTCTGCTATTATTTTACATGACATTCAATTTCTGCTGTGTGATCAACATATATATGCTGATAGAGGATACCAGTCACACTCTAAAATATACTTGAGAGATTTAGGTATTTAAGGTACAGTAATTGTCAAAGAGCTGTAAGAACCTAATAGGCATAAATTGCTGTTGAGAGAGGCAAATTTGGTTAATAGGTCCCTGAGAGAATTTTGAAAATGTGATTTTTGCCTTTGAAGTTTACTATTATTCTAACCACTTGTCACTTGTTTTGACACTTGAGGTGAAATAGACCTTGCATGTTTCCATACTGCAGTCATCTACATCTGAACGGTCAGAGAAATAGGTTCTTTTCAGGTAGTTTTATTCTACTTTGCATCTGTACTCTAAAATTCCATGAATTAAATGTTATAAATCATACGAAACTTTTTTTTAAATTATAAGGAGGAATAAGAATGACTCGGTCAGTTGTAGTTGACTAAAACTTTCACCCTTATGTTCCATAATAGTTTTGAAATATATTCAATTCATAGCCCTTGGAAGATTTCAACAGACATATTAAAAAAAAAAAAAAAAAAAAAAAAAAAAAAAAAAAAAAAAAAAAATCAAGGACAAGAAATCCACGAATCCAGGACCAGACCAAATCCCATTCAAAGCAGGGCCAACTTCCACTCTAGGCCCAGATGAAATGATGAACCAGGCTTCTCAGAGACAATTCAGATCAATTTTCTGGAGATTGCCCAGTCTGTCTTCACAACAAGTTCTGCAGACAACATTAGAAGCTCAGCTGCTTCCTTGATCCTGGACCTTCCATCTGTGAGCACTTTTCTCACACACACACCTCCTTCTACCTCATTCTTCAGAGCTGCCTAACTTTCTGCTAACTGGTGATGCTGCTGCAGAGGTGAATAGCCTCTGCAGCCACTTCCCACCCCTTCACAGAAGAGAAGTATAGAATGGCTTGGGTTGAAAAGGACACTGAAGATCAGCTTGTTACAATCCCCCAGCCATGGGCAGGGACACCTTCCACTAAACGAGGTTGCTCAAAGACCCATCCAACCTGGCCTTGAAAACTTTCATGGATGGAGCATCCACAGCTTCTCTGGGCAACCTGTTCCAGTGCCTCACTACCCTCACAATAAAGAATTTCTTGCTTATGTCTAACCTAAAACTAACCTCTTTCAGTCTGAAGCCATTCCCCCTTCTCCTGTCACTGTACACCCTTAGTAAAAAATACCATAATCGCCTAAAGATCCCCTAGGTTAAAAAAGAGCAGGACAAAATTTATGCATTGCTTATATCAACACTGAAAAATGCAGAGAATCAGAAGGAGCAAGTTTAAAAAACCCCACATTTAAGCCCCTGAATTCCTGCAGTGCTTGACAAATGTGATCTTGTGAACCATTTTCTTTAAAATGTAGACAGAAAATACTCTATGTGATGAGATATAACTGTCTGATTTCTACAAAAGTTTGATTAGTACCTCTGTACTAGTACCTATTTATGCCAGTTAACATCTGCACTTGTAACAAAAATGATATATTTAAGAATAGCAATTTTTCAATTGACATAAAAACTTGGTGGGAGCTAAAGGTAGGTAGTTGTTGTGTCATGGGGAAAACAAGTTTTATGAATGTGTTAGGACTGTGATGGGACCATAATGAAAATCTGTACAATTTACATATAATTTTTCATTTATTTGATTGAAAATATTGAAAGGTTAGGTTACCATAGTACATGGTAAACAGAGAGAGTAGAGTCTTTACTTGTGTCTGAATACATATATAATGCTAAAGGAGGTTTCTGTTTTAGATATTTTTCTACTTTCCAAAATTAAGAGAAGTATTTAAACCCAATAAAAACCTTTCTGCTGTAAACAGGTTTTGTAAAAATATTTTTTTTCATTTATTTTATTTTTGAAACCAAGTATTTGAAACTAGAGACCTACAAGTTTCCCTAGCCTGAATATATTCACTGAGTCAGTAGCCTGAACGCTTCCCAGCCAAAGTGCACTCATCACTTACTCAATGCAGAATTCAACTCCTCTGACCCAGATGTCAGAAAGAGAAACTAATAAAGCTTGCACTACTTTAAACAGAAAAATCATGAACAGGAGAACTATTCTCTGCCTGCTTAAGAATAAGTCTCTTAAATATCTGAGGAGAAGGAAATACTGCATGAGTAATAGAAGTTTAAAAGAATTTCCTGGCTACTGTTTATACAACAAATATAAAAATAATAGGTTATATTTTAACAAGCAAAATGTGAGACAGCCTGACATATGGTGATGATGTTAAGGCCTGGACCTCTAATCCCAGAGTTGTGGTAGGGAAACCCTGAAATTGGAGTGTCTTTTTTATTCTTCCAACTCCAATAATTTACTTCTGAAGTTTGTGTAGTCCAGTGATTGTTTGCATGAGCAGAAGTCTCCAAAGGCTTTACTTTCCATGCTGCAGTCTCACAATGTCTTTTGCAGGCTTGGTCTGGAAATTTGCAACACCCTGTTCTTCCATGGTTTCATTGCTAATGGTGTGGTTTACTGATGAGCAGCTGTAAGTGTCTAACGATTTGGAGAAGGGTTGTGCGTGCCTCTTGCGCTGAATAAAGGCTATCTCTGTGCTACCTGCTTCTTGCTGACTGTATGTCTTTATAAAATACACTGTTGACAACTTTAGAGAGTGGTGCTTCTGGAAAGTCTGTAGCAGTTGACAGGCCGAATGGGCAGTGCTGCAATTCTTTTTCAGAAAGTTCAATTTTTTTTTTCTTTCTTCTACTTCTTTCTTTTTTCTTTCTTTGTCTTTCCTTTTCTTCTATTTTTTTTCTCCGTCCAGCCTGAGAAGTCTAAAGCTGGCTTTGTTCTTAGAAAGGAACAGCTCAGCCAGTGCTGGAAAAAATTCAGTCAATTTCTCAAATTAGAGGCTCACAAACACATGCTGCCCCAAACACAATTTACTTCTTATGCGCAAGGTCAAAATCTTAAAAGTGTCAAAGCTGACAAAGAGCTCATGACATCAGTTTATTTGAGCTGAGTACAGAACACATGATGTGTCACTTAGCTCACAAAACCAAAGCCTTTGCTCTCATTTAGCTGAGTAAGAACCAGTAGTGGTGGTGTTAGATTTTGGGTTGTTTTCAGATAATTTCACTCACCAAAAAAACTTGTGTAGGAATGGAACAGACTCACCATCTTCCACAGTCTTCTGAATGGCTTAACTGCTCCAGGACTTCAGTACTTGTAAGCTTCCCTACACTAGGGAGATGCAGGACAAGGAGGAAAAAGGAAAAAGAACAGAAAAGGCAAGATGAGACAGGGAAAAGGAAGGCAAGGAAAGATAAAATATTGAAAGCTGTGGATTAAAAAAAATAAAATAAAAGAAAAAAATAAGGCCTGCACACTTAAAGCTAGAAGACAGATAAAAGTTAGCACAATGCATTTTTTTTCCAAAAAATATAATGACTTTCTTCCTAATTTTAGTACTGAAGTTTTTAAAATGTGCAATTTCCTCAGTATTTTGAATGCTTATATTTAGCAATATTTAAAATCTAAAACTGACAGAAGAAACATAATTCAAGATAAGATCATAAAAGACAATTACAACAATTTCAAAGTAAAGTTTGCTGATATATTATTATGAGTAATTTTTGTTTCAGAATTATCCAACTTCAGCATTCAGTCAATGTTTTTTCTTCTAATGTTTTTTTGATATGTTAAAATGCCCTCCACTATTTATGTCTGTTTCCCTTGCATATATTTGTGGGTTATGCACTTTTTAGTTGGATTTCAATGATTAGTTATGGTTCCAGGTTTTGTCTTTGTTTTTTTTTTTTTTTTAATAAAAGTAGAATGTATAAGTAAGATATATCAGGACAAGCACTTTTATTCTAGATTCCTATCAAAAGATAAGGAAAGTCCGTATTTCTATCTCACAGTGATGACTGGCATTCACTAGGTTGCCATCATCTAATTCTTCATAAACTCATCCAGTCTGAGGGTGTTTCCTTGAAAGCAGTGCTGAGTTATCATTTAGTGAACCCTTAAATAAACAGTCATGAAAAAAATTCCTTTCACTATTTTTTCAAATGCCAGATATCAAGATTAACTAAGAAAAGTATTAACTTTATGTATACTGTAAACTTGAACAGTATCAAAAGCATCTTGTTGTCACTGAATGATACGGGCATACTCAATACTCAAGAAAAGAATTACTAAATCTTTCTTCCTTTTATACAAAAGGAATGATAACTTCACATTCCTTATCTAGCTTTGCTGTTTCTAAGAATGTTTCCTTCTGCTGAATCTAAAGGGGACCCTCATGTAGTATTTAACCTCCACAATCATTGTCTCCCTGTTTGCATAAATTACTCTCAATTTCATTGTTTATTTTATCATGGATATTATATCTTCCTACTCAACTGAGGTTCTTTTATAACAAAATTACTTCTCAAATATGAATGAAGAATTATGAAAGTGGAAGAATTATTTTGTCAAGTATTGCAACACCTTCAGATTCCTGAAGCACAATTTTGAATTTTATATATATAAATGCTCCCCTCCATTCTACTATGCTTACATTTGTTTTAGTTTCAGTGAATTGAACTTTTAAAAAGTCTAAGAACTTAAGATTTGAGGATACAAGATGTTCATTCAACCTCTTTCCGTCTTCTTGACTCTATACAAGCCTTTTAATTTTAGTGTTTTACATGGCAATGCTTAGCTATCCAAAAGGCATAATTTCATAATTTTTTATATTAACAGATTTACCCAAATATTTGCTATATGTGATGTAAGATAATATTAAAAACAATTTTAATCAAACACCACTGGACATTTTGCTACTTAAGAATTTCTCTTCTCTAGAAATTGCAATAATTATTTGTACCTGAATTTTTTATCTAAACAAAATAATAAAAAATAACACTTAAAAAAGGAATTTTCAATCAAAGATAAAATCAGAAAAAGATATTCTGAGTAAAACCAATGAAATAGCCAATATTGTTTCCAATAACAATATATGCAAAAATATATTTTGGGGCTGATGATACATTTAAAGTCTAGTGCATCTTACTATGTGAAAAAAAGACAGAAGTCATGTACCATCCTTTCAGAGGTAAAGTATATACCAGTATATAACAAATATGTAAATAGTAACTAATTAAAAGTATATTAAATTTGTACGTTTTCTAGTCACTTAAGCAAACTGACTCAGATTAGCTAACACCTACAATATTGACTTTTATCACTATCCAAAATGGGGGGCTGTACCTAAGCCACCTGTGGAAAATGTTATATTGTTTTAATTAATGTTTTAATAGACAAGATGAGTGTGAGAAAGGTTAGGGAATCTTGTTGAAGTCCTGGGCCAGAAAGGTGCCCAGAACTGCACCAGCAGGTTCACAGTGCAGACAATCCTCTTCCATTGCCCAGTAGAATGCTTGCTTACTCCTTGTACAGAAAATAGAAGACAAATATTCAACGTCATAAAAATATGAATAGTATAATGTGAATATTGACTGAATATTGAACATTGCCACAGAATAAGATGGACTTAACTAAGGGTAAAAGTGTTATGTGTACAGTGATATGGTTGTAATTATCAAAAGCTGGTCTGCTTTGGGAAGGCTGAGAGAGTTCACAACATTACTGAAAGAAGATAAGCAGACAACAAGTTGATCTAGGCATTCCTTACAACAATTCAACATAGTATGGTGATTTGCAAAATGACTAACTTCAGTTTGAAGTTGTCATTTTCTGTTTCTTTTGGGACATCTGCATTTATGTAAACATCATGTTGACAAATATACCTATAACAATATGCCACAGATCTTGGTCCCTTCTCAGCTGATAGTGACTGTTCTTCATGGTTTTCGTTTGTCATTTAAATCCTCAGGCTTTTTCACCTTTGTTCTAGCAGTTTCCTCTGCTTCAGCCTCATTCATATTCATGTTCCATTGTCCAAGTTTAATGAAAGTAGTAAAAGTGGCCTAAATTCCCTTCTCAAAGTCAAACCCTCTCATAATAAAGTGGAGTTTGATCAGTATTAATAATGGAGAAACATCCTATAAATGGATCTGGGAAGGACTTCAAGTTATCTAATTAACTTCTCAGCCCCAAGGCAAGGTCAAATGATACCTATACATTTTGCAGTTGTTTGCCTAACCTGTATTTAGAAACTTCCACTCACAGAGATATTGCAGGCTCCTCATATAATCTGGTTCTATGTTAAATTATCTTTACCACTAAGCAGTCTTTTCCCCATTATATCTTACTTAAATGTCCCTTACTGCAACTTAAATCCGTATTCTTTTTGTTATTCATCGTAGATATGGATGCACATGTCAGAGTTTCAAACCTAAGGTGGAAACTCCTTTCAAGGTGGAATTCCTTCCAAACAGCCCGGAGCTAACGCCC
>JAWWMO010000121.1:81947961-81969405 GCA_035047845.1 Dendrocincla fuliginosa | reverse complement strand
TTTTTCTAAATTCAAAGGAGAGGGATTATTCCTTGGTTAGCATAATATCTTAGTTTCTCTTGAACTAAGACACACATTATTCTCCTCTCTGAAGAGTTCTTTGAAATACTTGGCTACTATTTTCACTTCTCAAACTCTAGACCAAACAACTTCAGTTCTTTTTTCCTTATTGGTCTTGTTTTCCAGACTTTGTGCTTGCTTCTGGCAGAATTTCTTCTCATTAATAGATACCCAAACACAGTAGTCCAGCTGTGGTTTTAACAGCACTAAATAAGGAGAAAAGGATCAATCGCACATCTGATTGGTTGAATATATGCTCATGAATCTATTTCTTACAAAAAAATTATTTAATTTCCTTCAATTCCTTTACACAATATTTTACTAGTATTCTGTTCTTTCTTCCATCATCGTATCATCTACAACTTTAATACCAATGCTAACAAAACTGCTTTTCAATGCTCAACACTCAATACAACAGCAGTCAGCAGTAACAATGTGGACTTAAGAGAGAACCACATAAAAGTGATATGCATTTCCATATCCTCCTTGCATCAGAAGGAAGGGACTTCACTCTCCAGCAAAAATAATCACCTGGCCAAACAGAAGCTAACTAAAAATTAATCCATAAAACATGGAGCTTATATGCACAGCTGGTCTTCTACACTAAACTGTAACATTAACCATTTACTGTAACTGTAATATTAATCACTTTGTGCTCATGTGATTATAATGTAATGTAATATGATGCAATATTTTACAGTGATTTGACAACATTGCATTTTATAATACAATGTGGTAAGGAAACTAAGTTAATCTGAAATATATACTTAGATGAAGAAAACTGTATAAAGTATAATAAAATAATAGAATATTATAGCATAATGTTATTATAATGTAATATAATGTGTATATATATATACACACACACAAACATATGGACATGTAATACTAATACCTTTGAACTTCTTAGCATCATTAGACATCAAGCTTTAATGGTAAGCTAAACATTTCAAAGATCCTGAGAACAGCAGCACAGCTTGATGTAATTTGTACTATTAAATTGTTCCTACCTTCCAGAACCGGATAGTCATGTTCAGACTCCCTATTAGATCTGGTCCTTTCCATATTCTTGCTCCTGAGTTATGCCTAGGAGCTGTTTGGGAGACCCTTGATTTCCAGGTATAGCCACACCAGGGGCTGTTCTTATTAGTCACAGATACACCAATAAGGCTGCAAATTCAGACACTTTTCTCCCCCACCTCATGTTTTAGACAAAATTGTTCAGAGATTTAAACCATTCTCCTGGAATGAGATTTACAGAGTCATGGCACCCTTCTTTAACTATTGCACCTCATACAATTTCCATTTTACAGAGTAGCCCAGTACCCCTACCCATGATTGAATTGCATATTGAATGAATTTATATAAAACAACAAAGACTGTACCTGATTTTATTGTTTTTATTTAATGTACTTTTAAGAGACTGCTCTTACTCAAATGTTGATACTAAGAGAAAGAAGCTTCTACCGGAATATTATGTTTTATATCCCCATTACCATCCTCATCCTAGTCTTGATTATGATGACTGTCACACTCATTATGACCTACAATCACTTCCATTTTGTACTGTCATGTTGTTTAAATACCCATGTAATTGAGCACATTATAGTTGTTTTTAGGTAATATACATGAAATTTCAGGTCTCAAAGAGTTCTCACTTAAAGATGTGTGAAGAAATAATAGTCAGAGATAAACAAAAAAACAATAGAAACAACAAAATTGTGATAAACAGAGTTTTAATCAATGTCTGCCACAGCAGACCAGCTGCTAACATATTAAGTGTTTAGCCAAGGGGCAGATACTTCGACTACTTATTCCTCTGAATAAACCTAATGAACTGAGCATTCACAGGGTCAGGACCCTGGCTTGAATTTTGTTACAGCTGTCTGGGGAGCAATGAATTCCATGGTATTCAGGTTTTTAGCTAATTTCTGTGACTTTCAACATGTTGAGATATTTGTGGATGGCTGGATGTGAAAGTAATCAGCTGTGTTAACTTCACTGAGAACACTTGAGACTGCCAAATTAAACTTTGGGCTGAACAGACAGTTGATAGAAGTAATTCAGCTAAAATAATTCTGCTATAAAATTATTCAGATTGTATTTCTGTTCATTGTTAAATATTCACCTTTGTTTCTGGTGCCAGAGAGAGCCACAAAACCTAACTTTCCTTCAAAGAACAAAAAGAAAGAAGGTACTTAAGAACTGCAAAATTAATTTGAGTTTCTTATGCCTTTCTTCAATAAGACAACTATCATGATTAAGGAGTCCTACTCTTCCTGCTGGCATGTTTGTTGTAAAATAAGATTTATCCTTCCTTTAAGAGAATGTTAATGGCACTTGTTTTTTTCAATATGTCCTCATTACTTTTATGAATCACTCTGGAGATTAGCGAAAAACAGTACTTCTGCTGTACTGTGTGTTAGTCTTTACGCTTGGAAGAATGACTTGAATGTGATCCTACATGGCAGCCTACTGCAAAATAATATTGCTTAGAATTAGGCTAGATTCAATTTAGCTACTGTGAGCGAAAAATCTCTATATTGGCACTGAAACAATCTGAACATTTTTTTAGTCTAATAACTCTAAAGATACCATGACAAAGGGAGCATTTATGGTGGGATTTATGTCACCTAATTTTATGTGACTTGAAGTTTAAAACTAAAGTCTAAGGTAGTCACTCCCTTTATAGCAATCAACAGGCATCTTCAAAGGACATTTGCTCTGGCATGAATTAGGTATTTATATTTAGGATAAATTGATCTGATTTGATATCCAGAGATGTCTACTGCATTAAAGGACTATAAAGAGACCCAAAGAACCTTTAGTTTGGACTTGGACTTAACTTTTTTTTATATCTGGACAGATGAATCTCTCAGCACCAGTCAGAACACTTTTGTACCTCATGGATCAATATCTGAGCAATAAACCAATAGGAATTGTAAGAGAAGCTTCTTATTCTTGAAAAAAAATGGAGTAATGGTTCTAGAAAATATTCCTCCTATCTTACAGATGTACTTTCACTCTTTTGAGATTCACTTATTATATATAGTCAGATGAAGTCATAAGCATTAAAACACTGTTTTTATGACCAAACCTTGTTCAATGTGGGTTGTTTGTCTTTTTGTTCCCCAAATATCTTATTCTCAACATTAAATGAGAGTTGCAATTTGTTGTTAGCTTTTCACAGGCACGTGAATCTTAAATGAACTTCTGAATTAAAGATCTTCAGGGCACATAACACCAAAGCAGAAAGTGCAGTTATGTCCCACTCCCTAGTGCTCACTTGGTTCCCATTGATATCGTCCATTTAACATGCAAATCAAACTGGAGACTAGCAACCTAAACCATCTTTTTTCCTAATGTTGTGTTCCAGTTTATTCTGTCCCTGCAGTAATGGCATGGGTATGAAGTTACTGCTAGCTTACTGTAAAGCAAGGTCTCTCTCTGGCACGTCGCAAGTCTTTCAGTTTGACAGGCAGGGAAAGCCTTTCTGAAGTCTTACCTGGTGGAGTCCATTATTTAGTGATTTCTGTACTCAGTATGCTGTTAATTTCGTGATATAGAAGTTGTATTGCTATGCCACCAGTCCAACAAACCAGAAATTCTGTAACCAGACAATTTTTGGTTTCATTCATTAATTTCACATAGCTAATGTGATTATTAATGTGCTGGTGTATTGAAAACAAATTCTTCAAAGACATGTATAATGTCAGAGACACATAAGAGTAATCTAATTAAGCACGCTGGATGATCAAAACTGACTTGATGTAGCTCTTGGGTTTGCAGACTTCTGAACACTAGAAAGAACCCAATAAGTAGAAACAGAATAATGTGTCTAAATAGGATTTTCCCCATAGTATTTTTAATTATTCATCTACTTTTTGTTCTCTCTCTTTAAAACAATTTACCAAATATATTTTTTGCAGATTAGTTTTACAGTTTCCTGCAGCCCTTACTGGCAAGGATTGGAAACAGCAAATAGATAGCGTGGAAGGTGTCATAGGTGCTGCAGAGAACTCTGTGCCTGGTGTCTGTGTCATAATAACTATGTTTTAGTGAAGGTGGTGAGAAGCATATGGACCTTTAAAAGAAGTATTAAGGAGAAGGTCAGGTTGTCAGGCAAGTCCTTTTACCCTCTTTTTCAAGCACAGAGTATATCTTATGGGCTGGAATTATTGGAGCCTGTTTCCTGGGAAAGATATGAGTCTAGACTGATTCTGGCATCTGCTGATTTGGGTACATGAGTCACAGTTTAGCCCCATAATATTTCAAATTTCTTCTTTAAGGTCAGAGAACTTGGTGCTTTTGACCTTCCTGTGTGGAACTGACAGCAGCTTTACAGCTAAAACGCATCTGTAGGAATGGCCAAAAAGTTGTCAACAGTGTAATGAATTTGCTTGCAACAGAATCTGAATCAGGTGCTGTGTGAAATTTTTAACTAATTGTATCCTTACCTTGCAAGTGGACAGTAAACAGGTGCAGTATAAATAAGACTTGAGATAGGTTTCCTTCTATTCTATGAATTGCCAGAAATGGCATTTGTGCTTTCATATCCTGACCAGTGGATAACTGGTTTCAGAGACTAGACTTACATAAAGAAGCAGGAATCACTGCAAGCTGTGAAACACTGGGCTTGTGTTATTGCATTCACAACTTAGTCTGGAGTATTGTTAGCAGCAGCAATGATGTAAAAGAAAAAAAGTAGATTGATTGAGTACTGCAAGTCACTACAGGTCTGGGAAGAAGCAAAAGCAGGCTTTTGAGATGAGCACAATTGTTACATAGATTATTGAAAAATGTACAATATTGCTAAGGAGAGAGGTAGGGAAGGTGACTGAGTGGAAAGCACGCAAATTTTTTAAAAGCAAAGTAATAATATATATAAGAAAGTGAAAATGTGTATGAAACTGAACATTTTTTCTAACCGTGCTTTTAAGAACTGTAGTCATCCTACTTTTAATGTTCCTTGTAACTCATTAATTGCATTAATAACAGGTAGATACAGATAACAGGTAGTACTTACAAGAAAGTTACACCTTTAGTTCAGGTTAACAGCATGTCAGCTACTTATTTCTTTTTGAAGAATGAATTGCATTTACCATTACAGATTAAATACTGAAATAAGATACTTGATGTCAGAAAACATCAAGCATCAAGGGTACTTGTGGAGATGAAGGCTGAGAGCATCCACCCTATGGATACCAAGCCCTACTTTTTTGTGATTTACTGCTGTGGAGCAGCCCTTCCATGCTTTATGTAAGGTTGTTTGTTTTGGAACATGGTTTACATCTCTCTTATCTGTTATGGTTAGAGCACAAACAGCAAGAGGAAGGTTTGGACAAGGATACCTTGTTGCTAGGGTGGCCACTCTTGTGGGAAATAGCTCTCTTCATTGGTTCGTTATGTCTCAGGAGTTGGGTTTGCATTATGATATTTCATTCAGTCTTGAACAATTGACTCTTCAACAAATTTGTCTTGGCAACTCTATGTTTTCAGTTCCTCCACATACTATTAGCAAGAGGGATGATGCACTTAGCTTCTTTTTGTCTGTATGAGTAAATTTACTGGCTCAGGAATTGACCGTTCAGAGGTGGAGGAAAGCAAGGAATTGGAGAAGGAGTGAAAAAAGAGCAAGGAAAGGACTGAAAATACATAATGGGAGAAACAAGGAGGAAATTACAGTAGAAAAATAACCCTGAACAAGATGATATTCTTACAAATCCTGCTTTTTTTCTTATATTTTAATGACAATGTGAGGTCCACTACATGGACTTCTTTAATACAGCACTGATGCTTAGTTCTAAAGAATCCTTACTTTGAAAAAGAGTTTACAACTGTCTGCTCATTGTAGGTACATGAAGAATGAATCTTCTATCGCTAAGCTAGAGCCAAAATTTAATATCTGGTGTGGAATATATATCTAATCTCTCTGGTCTGTTTGGCTCACATACTGAGATACTGGTCCAGGTAATTTAACATTCTTAGAGGGAAGCACATATGACACAAGAATAGCACTCTTTGTTCTGATTTTAACCTTAGATTAACATTCTATCCTTACACAAATCTAAAAAGATACTATGCTTGAAAAACTCTGCATATATTCAGGAGGGTTCTGTTTTTTTTTTTTTTAAAAACCCAACAAAACCCTCTGTTATCACCTTCCTCTTTTCCTAACAACTCTCTGATTTCCTACATTGTGTGAACTCACACTTAGGTTTTAATTCATGTATCATATTTTATTTTTGGCCAAAGCTGTGAAATATTAGAAAAGTATGATAAAGCCATTTTGATCATCATGATTACTTCACAGTAGATGCTTTTCTTAGGCTTTTGTGCTTGGTTACTTCTTTGGCCTTCCTTAGTAATGGTAATTCCTGTTTTCGAAGAGTATTATTATGAGGAAAATTAAACTAAAGCATAATTTCATATGTTATCTTGAATTACTAATTTTTCCTTGACTAAAAGTTTGTACTGCTTTAATGAAAATGGTTTTGCTTATAATTTTAAATTGCACCAGTACAACTGCATTCTTTTTATTTTTTTACCATATTTTGAGCACAGGATATTTGCCTCTTGGCTCTGTTTTCAAGTGTTATACAAATGCAAAAGTATTCTTTTCTCTTCAAAAATGTAAGGACCAAGTAAAACCTATAAGAATGTATCTAACCACCTAAGTAACTTCACTAAAGTTTTAATATGCATTTAAATTCTGGTCTTTCACCATGAATTTTTGTGGAAATGAGAACATAAAATGTCTTCTTAAGGGTGTGAAAATGCATTGGATGTATAGTATATATAGTATATAGAAGTATAGTAAGCAACTCATGTTGCATTGCAAGGACGTTAGTTGGTCTTTGGAGTCCCTTGTTATAAAAAGGGAAAGGTTACAGGACGATATTAGCTTTAAAACCAATAGACAGTCAAGGCAATTCTCCCATCTATGTTTTCAGGAGTTTAAGGGTATTTAATCCTGTGCAAAAAAAAATGTCTTAGACTCATATGGAGCCTATCAATAGGTTATACCAAATTTACTATGGATTATAAGTCAGAAGAAGGAATTAAAGTTGATGAGAAATAGTATATATTTACGGGATTTATGTGACTTTTATGCAAGTTTGTCACAAAAGGTTATAGCAGGAACTCTTAACTAACTTTATGTGGATTGGAAGCTATTAAGATTAAGTAAACCATCTAGCAGCCATACTAGTAAAAGATATTTTCTGACTGACAGTCGCAATTTTAGTACAAGATTTATATACACAGTGAGCAAAATTGGTAGCACTAATATGTGGCTGTAAACTCTTCTTGGCATCCATAACTGTAAAAAATCTTAGGCAACTCAGCTGAAGTGACTGAAAGTATGCACTGAAGAATTGTTAACAGCAAAAATACCAGACACTACATTTACAAAAGAAGAGCTTTCAGTAAAAAGTTGCCATTGCAAAATACTTAGAACTGTTTATAATTCCCTGACCTATAAAGTGACAATAATAAATGACACACAAAGGATTTTTCTCTTATTCCTATAGTTTCTGGCAAACAAATAGCTATAATGACTTTTCCAGGGCTATGTCTTTAAAAAAAATCTTGTTAAATAGTATTTACACTACAGCTGGAGTTGCTCTGTGTAAATGTTTTACTGTTTAAACAGTCTAATGTTCAATTCAGTTGTGAATCATACTGTGAATTAGAAGGGGAAAGGAAAACTTTAATGAAATCCTGATATTTAAAGGATTAAAACCCAGCTCTTGCTGGGATTGCAAGAGAGTAGAAAGCTTCAACATATGAATTTCCAAACATTTTCTCATACGTTTCCTGCTGACAGAAGACAACTGCATACTGTAATTATCTGAACATGAGGGGGAAAAAAAATAAAGACAACAAAGCAAAAGTAGAAAGAAGCAGAAATTACAGTCGGCTCTGGCAGAGGTGCAGCTGAAGGGCAGGGAATGAAGGTAGGACAGCAGAATGCTTTTGCATATCTGGAGGGACACTTTCAAAGAAATACCTGACAGAAAGTTTCCTAGCTCCCATCTACATTGTGGTAAACCTCTCCTAGTATCTGAGACCCTACAAAATTATTTCTGTTGTCCAGAAGACTAGCTGTGATGGATAGACTTGACTCCAGGCTGTACTTTGGCTAAGGCTGACTAAGGAGAGACAGACATGCCCTGTGATGAACCTGGAAGCTGGAATACTCCTGGCTTACGTGTGGCTCCCTTGTGTCTCCGGTCTCACTGTGGATCACCCTAAAGTATATTACATTCCATCACATTTATCAAAATCTCTCAAATTATAGTTTTACTTCAATGAAACATATTACTGCTTCTCTCCTTTGAGTGAGGTGCATTCCACTCATCCGTGACACTAGCTGAGAAGAGTATCTACACGTCAAGCCAGAAGAAGCTGCAAAATCCTCTTTCTGAGACTGTGAAAGTATTCAAATTGGCTAGAGGCTGAGACTCTGCAGATAGAAATCTCTCAAGAAAACTAGCTGGATCCACAGCTTAAACAGCAGTTAGGCTGCTTGTGTTTGTTTGATATTTGCAAAAAGCCTCAAAATACTTTCTTTTATTTCAGCCGTGCCAAACTTTTCATCCTCAGCTCTTCTTTTCCCAAGGATTTCAAGAGACAGTCTCTACTCTGCTCTACTCTCTATAAAGAGAAACAATTATGTCCCGCAGATCCTCTATGGGGATTTTCCGTGGAGGTGTAGGATTAGCATAACTGACTCTTATCCCTGTTTGTGCAGTCTCTGATGCAGTAGCAGATTTGAGGAGGGTAGAAGAGTGGCTGGAAAATGATGTTCTCTGTCTATCCCCAGATGGCACCCGGTTCCAATGGACCCACTGCCAGCTGTCACAAAGTTAATTTTAAGTGTATTTCATTTCATTTTGGATAAACAAATATGTTTTTTTTTTTTTGAAAAGCATAATTTATTTAGGAAAACAGTGAACTTACATATAAAATTAAGTGACTAATTTTTGAGTTAGAGATACCATTACAAAATGGCTTAAACTTGTGTATTTTCTGGGTTCAAATGGGGAAAAGAAGAAAAGAGGAAAACATGGTGTTTGTTGACATGGGTTTATAGTCTGTTATTTCAAACTACAATATTTTATAATTCTCTAGATTTTCAAGCTTGATTTTCATAATGTCCTATACTATTCTTCCTGCTAATGCTCTAGCACAAACAACTCTTTTCCAGTTTAAACCAGAAGAGTTTAAAAAGTTTCTCAAAGAAGTTCAGATATCTAAACTGAAATTTTCTCCTTTTATCTGTTGGGAGGAGGCTGCCTTGGTGATTATTGTTTTACCCCAGCCTGTCTTGCATGGGTATGTAAGTGGGAGATACTTCTGGATAGGCACTGCAGGATTTCCTAACAAATGCTGAGATATATTACTTCCTCATAAGTCTTCCAATTCTCCTTTGGCTCCAAGAAATCCCTTTAGTTTGTCTGGAATAACTAATTTTCTCATTTCCTACTGCAAAAGAATAGCTACAAAAGTCTTGCAGTGCTTTCTAAGACCTAAATGTAATGTCAGTGTGGCACCGTCAGTCATACAAGATTCAGTCTCCTAGTATCTTTATGATGATTAGAGGATTAGGCTTTTAGCCTCTGTGGTATTCAGGAGCACAGGGCACGGATAGACATGGTTTGGGGGAAGTCACACAGGTGGTTTAAGAATTCAGTGCTGAGTCAAGTGGGTTAATTTAACTCACCATTTCTAACATTTGCTATACCCACATGTCATTTATGAATATATAGCTAAGGGTGACAAAGTGAATTCCCACTCCAATATCTTAATTAATATATGATTAAAAAATTAAGGTTAGCTAGAAAGTGATTTCTGGCATTAGCTATAACTGGGAAATCTGTCAGTACAATATTGTGAATTACTGAGAGCCAAATTTTTTTAATGGTCATCTCAAAGTGAATTCCTAGTCCTGTTAACACTTACTCTAGGTATTTTGCATTAGAGTACCTTAGTGAAAATACAAACCATTCCAAAACACAATTCATGAAATCCAATTAGCACTTTAGAGTCTGCTAAGAGATAAAAGCTTAGGCCAGTGGAGATGCTTTTTACAACGGAGATGCCTTATTTCCCTCTTTTAGATACTGCCCTGTGGCCTTTCAATACTACTTAAACAAGCAGAAAATAAGATTTTTTCTTTTAAAATCTATTTATTTGGATTTCTATATGGTTCATTAAATGCCATCATATGGTTCAAGAGAAGAACTGGAGATTTCTGAGAAAAGCTTTTAAGAGAAAAAATATCAAACCCAAATCTTCCTGTAGCTTTTAATAAGATTTTTTTTCAACTGAAGCTGGGAAGAAAGAGAGAAAGGACCCCTATTCCTCAAGTCGATTTTCAAGTTGCTAGCATGAAAAAGTATGGCACAGCAGGAGTTTAGAAACAGATCCAGCACAGTGCAAGACAGTTCATACTCTTGTGCACTGCGGCTGCTTTTTGATGGCTCTTATGTGAAGAAGGCTGTGATACCTTTTGTTTTTGAAAAATCTTGGCTTTGTCTCAAGGTAAAATGTGTACATACACGTATGTATTTTATAAACCACATTTTTGTCCAATTCCACTCAGAAGACCAAAATATGACACTGGAGGAAAATGGATAACTTTTGTCCAGAATTGCTCAGTTTTGATCATAATAGACATAGTTTTATTTAGTACATTCAAAGCAAAGTGGAGGGCTAGGGCTGAACAGCAGAAAAAATGTTTCAGTCACTAAACCATTGCTTTTCTTATTTTACTTTTTCTTAAGCATGTCTCAGAACTGGTCTCTTCAAAACATTTCAAATTAACTTTATATGGTATTTTTTGAAACTAGTGTCTTTTATTTAAAAAAATAATGGAAACTTTTAATGTTCTTGGATGTGTAGGAAAAACTTGGGGACAGCTAAGTTTCTAATTATTTTTATTATTTTTTTCTTGACGTTCAATTTTAAAAGTAAAATCTGAGGGCTTTTAAAGACCCAGGTTGTTTTGCGTGAGAAATATCCTTGCATTACAGTCTCTAGGTGTTTACGTTATAAATTATTACATAATTGAAAGTTAAATTTGCAAATTATTTGCTTGGCCTAATGAAGACTTATTAATATTCCCCAGTGCTAGAAGAACAGTGGAGCATGCACCTCACATGCAGTCCCAGAGAGTCCTTCGTGCAGCTCCTTCTGCTGATGGGAATCTGGCATATGCTCCTCCTGCACCTGCTGCTTTGCTGTTGCTCAGGGACATATTGTTGCTCTCACATCATCTGCTTCTGATCTGCTTTCAACATCTGCCAAAAGACACATGCAAGCTTTTCAGTAGTGGAATGGAAGCAAATACATTTTCTTTCACATAAAAAAATGTGCCTGTGCAAAAGAACTATCAAGTACCATACTTTGTGTTACCATAAGCAGACCCTTCTTGGGAGAACTTTGGTATCAGATTTGGACTGGCATCAAGGCCTTGTTAACTGAAGGTTTTCCATTGATCCTCATGGCTTCTGAATGAGGCCCCATCAAAGAGACTGGCATAAGTTCAAACGGTCTGATGAATAACAAAGGCATTTCCAAGGCGGCTGCTCCCATTCACGTGCAGTCTTGTCTGGGTCAGGAGAGGAGCTTCTCTGGAGACAAGTCTATGAAAAAGAAGAAAGGCAAGAGGTAGAAAAGCACAGTGTGATAAAAGCTCAGTCAATACAACTAAAATTTAAGAACCACAAAATTGTTTGTTCTTTACCAAAATTAAATGCAGTTGTGATTAAGTGCTTTTACTTGTGTTTCTTTTTCTTCTTTTTAGGTTTTGCTGTTGTCTATAAGGGCATAGGTAGAAACTCAAACTTAGTATAGTCCCTCAGCCCTGCCACTTTCCCTCCCCAAAGGACACCATCCTGGTGCTGATAGTAGAAAATAAAATAACTCACTGTAGCAATATGTGTTTTCTCTGTGTGGTAGAGTCATGTGTATCTTAATTTGAACCAGTTTGCTGAAGAAGTAGTGAAAAAGCGTATTTGAAGGAACTTACTAGCATGCTGAATGAGAGAAATTTCTGAAAGTCAGACCTTAAGTGCTCTGCACAGTGGTAAAGACATCTGTCACTGGCTTCTGTTAAAGCAAAGTGCTCAGTAGAGTTCTCTTAGGTCCACCCTCACTTTACTCTGTGACAAACCATAGAAAAGTGTGCTAAAACATTAATGTTAAATTACCTTTCCTAGACTATTTTTCTCACAATTTGTTTTTCGTTGTGATTAAGACCTCTCCCAAAACACAATAGAGAACTTCTTCCACAACAAGGTATGTAATAGAAATCAAACCATTCTTTGTAATACACACCATAGAAAATGTCACACTATGAGTAATTGCACGTTCAATTACATGCCATGAGAGTATCATGAGATTAAGAAATGTTCAAGGTAAATCCATTTTTTCCTCAAAATTATTGAAACCATGGTTGCAACTGATTCTATCTGGACACCTGAAAGGAAGAGAGAATAACTATCTATTTGGCATATTCATAATAATGGCTATGTTATGTTTAAATAGGAAACCTATGCTCTACTCACTGCTTAATGTGAGATCTGTGGGGACTTTTAAAGCACACACTACTCCTAGGATCAGTATACATTGAAATTCTTTTAACTATAGGATGATTGCTTATAGAACTCAGTATTAAACTGAGTAGAAAGCAAATGGAGTCTAATGGATATCTCTGCTTTTAATACAATCAAACAACACTCAGTAAAATAAATAACCATGGGATTTTGTAAATTTGTGTGTGTATATACACATTTCATGTATTTTATCTACACCAAAACACATTTGCAAGTGCAAGTGAGTGTCCAAAATTCTAAGGGTTCCATTCCCTTCCATGAAAAGTCTAATGTACTTTACAGAAATGAAAAGTATGATGATGGACATTTAACCAGTATGACCAATGGCAACATGACAACAGAGAAAAGAGAAATAGTAATAAAATTTTGCTTGAGAAAGTAATGATATGCTTTGGTTCAGGGGGTCTCAGACTTTTCTCCCTCCATGTGTTAACACCAGCAGTGCTGCTAAAACACAGCAGTTTTAGCAACATCCAGGACAGCAATTAGAGAACATGCACGCCAGAACACAAACTGCGACAGAATATTGGAAGAGGGCTAACAGGTCCTCTTGGTGCACATGGCAGGAATCCAGCTTACATTGCAACAATGCTCTGGAAAACTACCTTAAAGAGTATCTCACTTATTCACACAAAGATGGAATATTTTCTACTTCTTATCTAGTCTGCAATGCATTATACAGCCTTGGGCAGGCTGATAGGTTGCTAGGATGATACTTGACATGAAGTAATGTACAAACAAAATAGCTGACATTAAAACACAACAGAAATGAGCATGGATGTCTGGAGTTGTAGAACTTTAGCAGTTCTCTCCTCCTATACAAAAACCTTTCACTATTTTATTTGCAGGACTTCTGAATTTTTAAGATATCAATTCCAGAAAACCAATGCCCCATGGATGGGAAGAGTTCTGCATACTGCCACAAAAATATTCCTGCATGCTCCTTTTTTTCCTCTTTTGCATACACACACATGCACAGGCAGGCACAAGGGTCAGTTTTACAAGATCTAAATGATTACAGTACCCTTTCACATAGAGTGAAGTCTGAGTACATTTGAATAAATAATCCTGTCTCGTTTTTATTTCTTCTCACTTTCCACCTTTTCAGAGAAGGGTTGTCATGCATAATGTCACCAGACACTGTCTTTAAATGCCCTTTGGCATTTTAAAATATGCTAAAATCCCTCTGCAGATATGTTACAGTCTTTAAAGTAGTTATTGGGGAAGGTAGACAAGGCTTTTTTTGTGGTCAGCAGTATCCTTATTTCTGGCTGCCTAAAGACCAGTGCTGGGGAAAGGAACGTCATGCAAGGAAGTTTGAAAACAGCTAAGAGGAACACAGCGTTCCAAGTCTGAATATCTCCAAAAATACCTCTAAAGCAGCTTAGCATGAGTGAGAGTTAAAAGAACGAGCAATGAGGAGAGGGACTGGCTAAAGGACTGAGTTTTTCCAGACAGAGAAGTATAACTTGCATTTGTTTGTTTTTCAAAGAAAAATCCCACACTGTATCTGGATGCCAGACACCCTCATAAAGGCACCCACATAAATCACTCTCCTTCCATCTCCCTGTCTCTGCACAGTGAACCCTGCCCAGAGCGACAGACAGCTTCTCTTCTGCTCCTGTAAGGGCCTCTGAGCTGTCTCTCTGCTGGAGCTGTTTGTCTGCAGTGATTCATCCCAGGATGTGAACCAGGAAAAGCAGGCTAAACTGTCTCTTCTGTTGGAAGGGAGGGAAAAAAAGGGACCCATGTGTTCCCAGAGCATCTATGTGTCTCATTCTCTCTGAAACGGAGAAATAACTCCAGGGCTGGATTTCAGAAGACCACAGAATTTTAAACATCAGGGATGTTTTCAATAAACACTGTAGATGTTTGGCTCATAACCTTGTTCAGATTATGCATTTCAGTCTGCATACTGCAGAAATCTGTCTCCACAACATATGTCAGCAACCTGAGCAGTCAGTTTCACTGTATTTCTCAGTGCTGGAACAACACGAAATCTGCTCTCACTTCTTGCTGCTGGCACCCATGACTGTCACTTGCCTTAAGTTGCCAAACTGTGAGGGAGGCTGAGAGAAGGGTGAAGAAGCAGCCACAGGGTTGGCTTGGTGCATGTGCTCCAGGGCCTTCAATGGAAGCATAAACTTCCTCGAGCAGATTCTCCCATCTATTTCCTTGTCTCTGCTCCACTGTCTTGCTTCATCCATGCTGGACCATGACAGGATTTGTGATTTTTAAGAACTCAGGTGAATGAGTATACTTGCAACTTTTTGTTTACTCCTCTGATTCCTGTTTTGCCTCAGAAAGTGTTTACTTCCTTTAAGATAAGACTGAGATCTTATCATGATAAACATAATAGGCTTTAGATAAAACAAAAATAAAACAAAATAAAAGCTACACACATTTTCTTTTCATGATCTTCTTTGATCTGTCTGTACCATACCTGCTTCTAAGTTTAGGAGTCATGCTGCTTGGTAAGACACACCTTGCGGAGGATGCACTGAGGAAATCATTGCCCGAAATCCACCACTCTGCTATGTCAAAACCTGGAAGTCTAAGCCTTTCAAATAACCATCTAACAAGGTTTTGATAAACAGTGGTCCCCAATGGGAGAAATTGCTATGTGAGATATTCAGAGACTTTGCAAGAAAATTGCAAGAATATATATTAGTAGCTTATATATAAAGCTAACATAAAACACAAAAATCACAGTAAAACTCTTCAGCAGGGATGAAAAGCACTTGGCTATTAGAAGGAAGCCCAGTTTGCAAAGGGAATTTTTAAATTCCATGAGATAATATTAGATAATTGGACATGACTGGTTACCCACTGCATAGCTCTTTTAATCTTAGACAGAAAAAGAGTTAAATTTTCTTCTACTCAAGATTGGCCTAAATGTATTTTGCTTTTGGAAACATCTTAGTCAGAAGATGTAATAAAAAGTAGTTATTTCAACTTCAAACTACCAAACAGGTTTTTTTGGCATCTGACAGATGCACAATGATATTTTAGTTTTAAATATCATTGCACTGAATCTGGGGCTTCACCTGCAGTAATTATTTGTGTATCAGTAAAGTAACTAGTAACAATATCAAGCTGTTACATAAGAAATATATTCTTTTTACACAGCTTGTTTTGAAACTAGAATGCCAGGTTAAGATGATTTTCAGAACGATGGGGATGAGGATATACACACAAAACACACACCATTTTTTACTTAATTCTTCTGTGCATCACTTGACAGTAAAGGTACAGAGACTCAGTGTGTCATCTGCTTTTCATCTGAAGAGAGAGAATGACAGCACACAGCCAGTCAGCCACAACTTGGAGACAACCCCTCTGCTCCCCATGCCATTGACTGAACACAGATACAGCACTGTATGACATGCTGGAGGAGAAAGGGAGTACACATAGTGACTTTCAGAGGTGTAAGGTTAACCTGATACACTCAGATGTGGAAATTGCAAAATGATTCAGGAGGTGCCAGTTGCACTACAGAGAATCTGAAGTTCCTCCAGTTTTACAGTGAGGGAACTGTGTGCAGAGTTGGCAGGCTCCTGTGCTTTCCCATGCAGGAACAGGGGAGCTCTAAGACCAGGTCTGAAGATAATCACTGTATGGAGACTGCAAGTTACTAATTACTGCAATATATAAGTTGGTGGACTTTTTTTTTTTTTCCTCCAGCTTCAAGACAACAATAAATGTGCAGAAGGGCATTTCCCATTCCCTTCTGTATTACTGTTAATTTCACCGTCACAAATTTTAGAGCATTTTCTTTCTTTCTTAATATGTTATCACTCCTTGGGTACCCTTCTCTTGTTGACCCACAACCCCTGCAGCTTCTACAGGGCTAATTAAAAGGCAAGAGTGTGGTTTGCTAAACATAATGAGGAGCTCTATACATAAGTCAAGATCATTATTACTTAGGGTTAGCTAGCAGAGTCTGCCAATTTTGGTTTATAAAACCATAACATACAGTTTATATGCATCACTATAACTGCTCTGTATCTAGTAAATCCTGTTAATGTCTGTGGGTCTGTACTGTTTAAATTCATTCTGTCCTTAAATTGGAATTTATACAAATTCCAAGGTTCAGTCTTCCCATCTGCTGCCAGGGGAGATATTTGGCATGCATTTTGCACTGTGTTGTTTAATGAAATGACAAGTGGACTTTCCAACCTTTTAAATGTATTACAGAATTAATGACCGTCTCAGGAAAAGAATCTGATAGAATCTGACTTTAATTTGCGGGTGGGGGGAAGAGGATGTAAGAGACCAGCAGTACAAAGCAATGCTCTAAATATGTGATTGTGTAGTGAATCCTCAGGAATAAGCTATATTTCATCTGAAATCTCCACTTCCTGAAGAGGAAGAAAGCTGGATTTGCTTGCAGTATGGACAGCAAGGAAATTCCTAGTGTAGAAGAGCAGGGGAAAGTTCATAGAGACTAGGTTTGGGATCTTTTCCTTAGAAGGTGGTGTGTGAGGGAGAAAAGGACAAATTAACTCCATTTGTTGCACATAAAAATGGTCCAGCACACAGCCAGGTACTTCCGTGACCAGGGAGTGCATCTGCAGCCAGTCCCTGAGCAGCAGTAGCTCAGGATGCCCTGTGTGAGTATTTACCACCATGATTTTCAAGTAGTCAGCTTGTCCAGAAAAGGGAGCTGGATGGTAATCCTCATAGCAAAGCAAATCCCCGTAGTGTCTTACAAAAAACAAAGCTAGGAGTTGCTTATTAGGGCAATGGAATTATTGTACATCAGGTTCCATAAATCCAGTCTTAGCAGTTATCATGGAAACTTTCTTGTGGCAGTCTTCTCTGTTGTGGCACCTTGGGGTCAAGAGCCCTCACCATCTGCCATGGTTTATCCTTGGGATGCCTTTAGGAGAGCTGTGAGAAGGGCCTTAGGGAAACCTGGATTCCATCTATATCACTGTACCCTCCCATCCATGAGAAACAACCTGATGTTGTTTCAACAACCCTGGAAAGAGGATATGTACATGTGAGTGTGTGCAGGGGGAGGTAAGGCATAACCCATCATATAAAGGCCAAGAGCCAACTACTTGAGCTGGTGATCAAAGTCAGAAATATTGTCCACCTCTTTCAGGACTCAGTTTAATGAAAATGTCCATCCAGTACCAGCAGTGGCAGTAGAGGAAGCTAGTCAGGAGATCCTGTGAGCCTTGCCAGTCTCTGTCATCTGTCCTCCTATGAGCTCCTCAGCAGTCACAGCATTTATATAAAGGATGCTAGAGGTTGGGATGTCAGAAGATCTTCAGGATCAGACTTGGCAGACCATAATTTCTAAAGCAGGGCATTTTCTTGCTCACTGATACTCACTCATTTTACAAACACCTCTACAGAATGCTTACCCTGAGGTGTCTCCTTGTGAAAAACTGATAGAAGGCTAAATCTCAGACCCTGCCTATCCTGGGTTAGAGGCAGGTGGCATGTTGGTTTTCCTGTTTCTTGTCATGAGTTAAGGCAATGCAGGAATGATGGAAAGTGAAATGAAATTAACCATTTATTATCACCTCCACTGCTTCAGGTTCGTGATATTATTTGTGGATGAAGGAGTAGCTAGTCAGAAATTCTTTGAAAAACTTTTTTTTTTTTAATTTTACCAGGAATTTAACAAATCAGGGTGTTTTTTTATCAATGAGGTTACCTCATGACAAAGATTAGAATTTGAGAAACCATGTCTTTTTGATTATTTCTCTAAGCCTTTTTATGCATTTCTCTTTACTTCTACCTTTCTTTAATAGGGGTTTTATTACTGAATTTTAACATGAGGCGTCCCTATATTGAGGTATGAAATCTGCTGATAGTTTTTGGACTGAAAGTAAGATGAACTAGGATAGTCACTTGGAGTCAAAATAAAGACATATTTTATGTTAGGTTAGTTCTGAATGTCACTTGACTTGCATAAATGAGCATTTGCCCATGCACCAGGCTACTCTCAGAGTAAAAGGTGTGCTACTCTTTAATACAGAATTAGAAAAAATAATTAAAAGTTATCTAATTGATGTCTAAAATAAATATAAAAAAAATCAAAGCAACAGGTTTTTTTTTAAATACATTAAAAATATTTATTATTTAAGAAAAAAGTATGGAAAAAAGCAAATATTATACAATTTTCTATTCAGGAATTTACTGTTCCTATCCCCTGTTTAAGTCTGGAACATTTCATCTTCAATAAATATTTCTGTTACTACATGGTCTTCTGGAATAGTCCCAGTTTAAATGAAAAGACAAGCTTCTAGATTGCCACCTCATTTATACAACGTTGGCAGGAAAAAATAAACTGGATCAGTTTGACCTCATTTTTCTAATTCTTAATTTTGTGGCAATACACATTTACATATTACTTCAAGAGGGCTTTTTCAGGACTAGCCTCTGAAGAAAGGAAGTACAAGTCTGAGCATTTTTGCTTTGCCAATTTCCTTTTAAAAAAAAAAAGGAAAAAGAAAAGGAAAAAAAAATAAAGAGGAGCAGAAGTGCTCAGAAAATTCCTGCAAATTCCATCCAGGTGTCATGAACTCAGATAACCCTTTGGAAGATCCATTTTAAGGAACTAGCTTTAAAATAAAAAAAAAAAAATGCCTCGTGTCTTTGGTTTTCCCTAAATGTTATGTGTTAAAATGTGAAAGCATTATTCTTAATCTTTTCTGAAAAATGGGAAGATATGAGTAAGAAAATCAGGCATGAGGATTTGGGATTTTCAGACCTAGGAAGCGAATGGAATGCTTGAGTTTCTTCTTAATTCTGCTGCCTTTTTTTTTAAAATTAAATAATAACATTAAGGGGTAGGAAAAGTTAATGACACTTGAAAATAGACAAAATGAACCACTGAGCTTGAAGGGTAAATGTCAGTGGCACAAAGTCCAAGTGGTAGGTGCGTACTGATGGTGTTCCTCAGGAAATGATCTGGTGCCAATAAATGTTCAAGTGCTTACTAAGTGCTCTCTCAGTAAGTTAGTTCACAAATAAAATCCATATGAATGGGAGTGTCAGTAAACTGGAGGGCAGGGCTGCAACCCAGAGGAATCTCATAAAGCTTGAGAAATGGGCTGACAGGAACCTCATCAGGAGCAAAGAGGGGAAATTCAAAATCCTACCCCTGGCGAGGAATAGCCATTAGCACCAGTACCATCTCAGGGCACACCAAATGAAAAGTAGCTTGGCAGAAAAAGACCTGAGTCCTGTTTGACAACCAGCTGACCATGAGCCAGCAGTGTGCTCCTTTAATGCTGCATATCAGGCTACAGGGTTCAGACCAGTGCTTGCCATTCGACTGAGGGGATCCTTCTCTTCTGGTCAGCACTGATGAGATATATCTGGAGTGCTGGATCCAGGTGTGGGCTCCCCAGTGCAAGAGAGACATGGACATACTGGAGGAAGTTCAGTGGAAGTTCAGCTATCCAGAAGCTGGAACACTGGAGCACATGGTACCTGAGGAAACACTGAGAAAAGTTGCCGTGTTCAGCCTGGAAAAAAAGGGTTCAGAGGAGATTTTGTAGCAGTCTTCCACTGCCTGAATGGGAGGTATAGTGAAGCCAAAGCCAGGCCTCTCCTAGAATTGTAAAGCAAAAGGACAAGGGATAGTGGTCCCAAGCAGAAGCAAACAAAACTTTAGACCCTGTATAGGGAAAAAAAGGTTGGCTATGCAGTCTATCAAACACTGCAACAGGTTACCTGAAGAGATGTGGTCATCTTCATTCCTGCGGGCATTCAGAACTCAGCTGGATGCAGCTCTGAGCAATTTACTGCAGTTTTGCACTTCTGCCAGCTTTGAATAAGGGTTTGGGCAATAAAATACGCAGAGGTCCCTTTTAATCTACATTATTTTTTGATTGTATGTTACCTTGTTAGCCATAATGACTATATATGTATATATGAAAAAATCAGATTGCATTACAATACAATTGCATTACATACAATTATAGTATGGACAATGCTTACAAGACAGGAAAGAAAGATGGGGTTAAGAAGAAATGCATATAATACACCCTCAGTGAGTACACTGGATTTTGTACCATACATGAGAGATAAAGAGGTGTACTAGATGTTGACGATATAATATCAGGGATCATATTTGTGCACGTGTGAGGATACCTTGTCAAAAAATAAGCAGGAGGGGGATGTGGGTTAGGTGATTTTTCCCATGGTCTGATTTCAGTCCATATTCGGGTGCATGCTATTTAGGCTGTTTAGAGATGCCGTACCACCATAATATGAAAATTGCCTTTACTCTAGATGTAATCACAAAATGTGCCACAAACATTGTGAATCTTATTTCTGAATTGAACCTCTTGTGTTTTTCCCATGCTTGTTCTGATACTTCTTATGTTTTACAGGTGTCCTTTACACAATGAGGAACCTTCATCAAATACTGATTTAATTACCACTAGCAGCATAAACAATTTCTGCAACAAAGTCAAAGGTCTCATTTTTCTAAGCAGTTACTAAGGGAAGAGATTATTTTAAGCTTGGAAACATATTTTCCAGCTTCCTGGGTCTGTAGATTTCACAAAGTATGTAAATGTGAAACAAGCACAATATAATTCTCTGACAGCCTGCCTTTAGCAGAGAGCAAATCTGCTAAAGCTTATGTATAAAGAAAGATCAGTGGTCTTCATACAAACATTCAACAGTAATTAAAGGTCTCTCCTCATTTTATACAACCTTTATCTCCAGCTATCTGAATGGCATAACTGAAGCCATTCATCCTTCCCTTCCCTTCCCTTCCCTTCCCTTC
>JAWWMO010000121.1:81899423-81947508 GCA_035047845.1 Dendrocincla fuliginosa | reverse complement strand
CTTCCCTTCCCTTCCCTTCCCCTTTCTCTTCCCTTCCCCTTTCTCCTCCCCACCCCCATTTACCTCCCCACATCCCTCCTTCCTTCTTCACAATTTTTGCCTAAACAATCCTATTCTGATTTCTACACCAGCTTGAAAGGCTAGTCTTTGACCTGGGTTTATAATTGTGAATGTGAGACAGATATAAAAAAAATTTTACTTAATTAACTATTGACTTTTAAGAATAAAATGACCTATCCTTCAAATCCTTTTTCTCTCCTCCACTTCTCTTTCCTTCCCCTTAAAAAAAAAAAAAAAAAAAAAAAAAAAAAAAGAAGAGGGGATAAACAGTTTTCTGACAGTTTTTCTTGCTTAAATTCATCAACCTCTTTCTTTTTAATCAGCTCATGCAGTATGCTGAAGGGATAGTGCATTGTGACTTCAGATTGTAGTTCATTCTGAGCAGATTTTTGAGAAAAGAGGCATTTCTGAAAATGTGAATCTTTACAGCAAGCAGAGACAGGGCCACAGAGTTCAGATCCAGACATGCATCACAATGTGAGTGCCGACCTAGTTAAAGCTCACAAAAGAGATCTGTCAGCTGGAAAAGTTGCTCTCAGGGTCTGATAAAATGCTCATGAACAACCAAGGGTGCTCTGAACACTGCCAGTGTGTCACTTGCTCCTTTTCTTAAATTGAGAAAAATTCTGAATCAGGGACACTTAATAAACTCTATGAGCACAGAATCAGCACTGGCAGGATTAAGTGTGTAGCACTGCAGTTATACATTGCAGTGATTAAATCTTCCTGCAAATTTTATTTGTTGCATGTTTACTGTTGCAGGTCATATGAATACTTGAAAAGCCAAGTGCTTATTAGATGTTTTGCCTTTGCAAATCTTATTTCAGAACATAATCAGAAGAGTGGAAGTACAGTGCAAATATTCAAAATGTAATTATCTAATGAGTTAAAGAAAGGAAAAAGAAGGCTGATTTTTCTTTGATAATCTATTAAGACTTCATTAAAAACAATTTATAAAGTACATTTTTCTTTATCAATGGAGAAAATCACTTTCTTCTTACTTTTTAAAACAATTTTGTCCATCAAAGAAAGAAACAGAATGTTAGAAAGCAAGACCCTGTGAAATCAACAAGAATGATTTTTCCATTTCCCACCTAGAAAAACAGAGGAATTAAGAAGAACTGGCTTGAAATTTTTCATGTTACTTTCATTTCTAGGTTTTGGCTTTGCCTTTGCCTTTCCTTTGTATACCACACTTTCTGAAATTAAAGAAGTGAAAAATAACAAACCTTTAAGGTAAAACACCCAACTCTGTTATAAAAAAATACTAAATTGAAAATAGTGGCAAATATTTTCATAAAAAATTTGTAAAAGTGATAATTTTAATTCAAACTTAAATGCATTTTTTAAATAAAATCTTCTTTGGATAAGAAAAATATACATAATATTTAGTCAAGTTATTTGAATTATTTTTTCTTGCTATCTAAATATATATATATGTATTTTTATGAATATGTGTATGTATGTATATATGTACATATAATAATAGTTTCTGTGGTGTGCTTTTCACTTCTGTGTTTGCTCATAGAGTCAGAAGCAGGTACAGCCTAAATGACTGATGGTTGCAGTTATAGCTTAACCAGGGAACAAAATTAATTAATTAACATTAATTAATGATTGACTTTTAAGATTTAGTAAGGTCTGTAACCTGAAGGATTGCAGCTTAATGATTACCTTCTATTTTGGGACTAACAAAGTGGTTGCTCTCCACTACTGAGCCATTCCCTTTGTACTTTTAAACTACTGGGATTACATTAGCAGGTCTCCACTTCTTTGAAATATCCCTAGTTTTGCCTAAGAAGTGTAAAATTGTGAGTGACTCCAAGAACGTTCCTCTTCCCTCAATAATAACCACAAAAGAACATCATGACTGCTAGAATGAATGCATACAGGAGTATTTTGCAGTAGAAATGTTCTCACAATTGTCCTTATGTTAAAATGTGGTAAATGAGATTCCTGTATTAGCAGCTTTAAATCACCCCTTAGAGGACATCAGTTAACAAACAAGAATAAAGGGTACCTGGATTAAACTATGATTAAACTTTCCATTTCCATTTTCAAAGTTAATATAGATGTTGCCACTTTATTTTCCTTAATCCCTCAAGGCAATGAAACTACTCATTGCAGATGTTAGAGGAAGAAAATCAAATTTCTTGCCTGCGGAAAAGATTTGAGAATAGCAGCAACTAGTAATGAAAAATATTACATTGGTTTCCCATCTCAAGGAGAACATTTTCTAATACTTTTCAAGTTTCATTGGACATGTCCCAGACTCCGAAGTTTCTCCCTCTGCCCTTAGGGGCTTCTACTCTTGTTCAACAAATTTCTTTATCAAGATGTTTTTACCTGTCTAAACTCCCTGTCTTCATTTCATCCCATTTCTCCTATTTAACACTATTTCCAGGCACATCTGGAAGAAAATATTTAGTATGCAGTATCCATGAGTGATTAAACGTGAAAGAGTCATAAACAACACTAATAGACAGTAAAATCTATTCTGCTACTTTCTCATTTTCTAAGATATGTTTAGTCCTAACACATAATTGCAGCTGACATTTAGACAGACACACATTTTAAACCTAGGGCAGGTAGTGAACAGAGTGAGATTAACAGTTCATTACCAAATCCTTCATGCTGGCATAAATCAAATAAGATATGCTAAGGAGTTGTTGTGAATTCTTAAAACCCTTTCTCCCTGGATAATAATGTACCAATCATTGAAACATCGCTGCTGGCATACACAATAGCTCAAAATTATGTCAAAATAAACCTGTTTAATATGTGTCAACATTTTTTCCTTTCATCTTTTAATTTCCCTTAATTTTTTTCTTTCTCAAAAATGTGTGGTGTGATGGAAGTAACATAACTCATGCTGAAAGCAAGAGTTTAAAAAGAAGAGTGTAGTTCTATTATTAACATAAACATATGTTTCATATGGGTAATAACTTACTGCAAATCATTTTATCATATATTTCTTTCTGGAATCGAAATCCTAAAAAGGTAAGTTGTATATGTCCTAGGAAGACCATTTTTAATTTCTCTTTGTTTCAATATCACAATTTTTAGAACATGTACACTGTCTTACACTACAATAAGATTCTGAGGTTTAACTTTTAAGTCTATAAATGAAATGAATGTGTATATAAACAGTTTTGCTTTTGCTATAATAAGTTAATACAAATTAGTGCTGTTTGGATGTCATATCTAATTAACTGTCCTTGAAAAAAAAATTGAATGTACTTTCAAAAATAATTTTTTCAGTGCTTTTATCACATTTTTTGTTGTGAGGAGCTATGAAAGAAAGGAAATATGTTTATCCATTCAGATTTATTTCAGATTAAAAACAGTTCATCCATCATGATATGGAATTCTAGAAAGTACTTCACACCTTTTTATACTTAGGGAAGTAAACAGAAGTAGATGTTGAATGATCCTTTAAAGAACATGCTAATGTACTTCAACATATATGATATTTTGTCTATGTCATGTAAAACTAGGCTCAGGTAATCAACTCTAAGGTTTTTATCCCCTGGGTAGTTAAAACAGAAATATAACCTGAATAACAAAATAAAATCCTAGAGAAAGCTATATGTTTCATTCAAATTTGTATTGCTAAACAATTTTTTATTATTTCCCTGAAAATTCAAAGTATTAATTCCCTCCTGATCTCACATTTTCTTTTCTGTTCCACTCAGGCCAATTATTCACAAAATTTCAGAAATGTTGTGAGGGATCATTCAGACATCCCTACATATCAGGATAAAGAAATTTGACCTTGATTTTCTCAAGGAACATACAGTAAAAACTTAAAGGAAAATCATAGGAAATGAGACCTAGAGAGGTTGTACTAGGATAGCTTTTCCCTTTTGATTTTTGACCCATAGGCCCTGCTTCAGGCATAATTCGAAGGAAAATTTATCATTTTAATATATATGACTGCCTGCAACAGATGTTGAATGCACTTTTCTCCTCTCCCATTCTTACAGATGGAGTGTGCGTGCTTATGCTCCAGCATACTTGCAAAGGGAACAGACTGATCCCCGGCACAGCATTTTTGTCAGGAAATTATCACTAAGAAGCATCGCATAAAACATTTCTTTTCCTGTGTGGAAGGACTACTTATGTGTACATGAAGCATGAACCCTTCTCTAGCATGTATATAGTCCTGAATGGGAGTGTGTGTATTTATAAGGCAATAATATTTAAAATAAAGAAACAGAATTTGAAGGTTAAGGTAGCTGCCAGCTTCAGACTAACAGCACGTGTTTCTACTTTAAAGGTCCTTTACTGCAAAATAAACACATAGAGGTTGTAGGTGCAGTTCATCTCAATATCTTTAATTCTCTAAATCCTCTAGGTTAGATTTCTTCAAGAGATATGAAGAGACCTTTGCAAAGACTGATTCCTGACCCTTATCTCAGTCACCTATCTAGGGCATCACCTTGGGGTGAGATAAAATATATTTCTACCTTTTTTCCACTGACTGCAAGGGAGAATCTGATGACCACATAGTTCTGACACAACTGTACACAGTGGTGTACCAATTCAAGCACACACACACACACACAAAAATAAAAATATTATGAAATGGCTCAAAAGTTAGATGGAATATGTTGGCTTATGATAAAAAAAAAAAATAAAACAAGAAAGTGAAATTTAGACCTAGACTGCAGCACACAGTATAAATATATGTTAAATAATTAGAATTAGCTATATATGGCTACTGTGAATACACACATCAATTACTTTTTCAGGAAGGAAATGGAACAACCACATTAAAAATACCAGATGAACTTTTGATCACTTATCAGATACAACTAGAAAGAAAAGAGTCATCAAATTCCAAGCAAGTAAGGTCTTCTCCCAAAGTCATGTTATGCAAATTCTCCTGTGAACCACAGATTACTATAGAGATTCCAGGCAAAAGCTGTTTGTGATGTCCATATAACAGAGTGCACATCAATTGACAGGATAAAAATCTGCAGTGATAAGATACTGAGCTGGGACTGCCATGCTGTTACTGATGCCAAGATAATAGCACAAAAGCTGTGCTGTGCTGAGCTGGTGACGTGTCTGGAATGGAAGACATGGACTAGTGAAGTTATAAAAGTAACACAGTAACCTGAAGGTGGGAGTGCTGTATGGAACAAAGGAAGAAGAATTTCTGAAAAATGCTCTACAACACAGTTTCTTGGAAAGAAAAATTGACATCAGAAGCTGTGAGTTACTGACAGAAAACAGAGCACGCAACTCAGGTTGAGGCTCTGTCTGAAGAACAATGCTGAGTATTAAGACATGAACAGAAATGAAAGCTGTAACAGTGTTAGCAATTACAAGTGCCAAACTCTGGTGACATATTTAATTAACATGTAAAGGATGCTTGCACAGGATTCTGTGAAAGTCAGCATGCCCAGGTATATATATCACATATTTGCTTAAGGAGCTTATAAAAGAATCACTTACTCTCCAAACTTAGGTTTTATTGGAATGTAAAATAGTGAACTAGAAAAAAAAAAATAGAGCAAACACTCGAACAAAAACAAGTAGGACTCAGAATAGAAAATACCACTACTCTACTAGCTAAAACAGATGGCAATATAAGGTTTAAAAACAAATTCTCACTCTTTTCTGCTATCTCTTTATATTGAGGAACTTTTCTTCCACAGTAGTCATCTAACAGCATTTTCTGTGCTTTCTCAGACTGCAAGCACTGCATGGACTCCTTTTTTGTGAAGAACAAGCTTTTGTCCTTGCAGAAATCCTTCAGCTTGCATTCACGACCAGTCCTTGCATCATCCATCTCCTGCTCTGCATACATCCAGAGATAATCCATGTGATGGGCACAGCCATCAAGGGTCTCAAAAATATTCTGGCCAAACAGTCATCTTCCACCTCTGCTGTTTAGTCAAACCCTTGGATGAAGGGAAGAAGTACCCTGTAAGGCAGAAAGAAGCGCATGCTCTACATGGTGAGAAAAGGCTTGATACTACCAGCAGTGTAATCTTAAATTCCAAAGATGGAATTACTTCAATAACCAAATGTTACAAGCAATTATTCACTGAGAGCCCTTAAATCATCTGGAGAGGGCAACCACTTTCATTTGGACTTTTAACATACGGGAATACATTGGTGTAATAAGTCTCTCCATGAGATTTTGGAAACTCTTTTCTACCTCTGACATGACACCATTAAATGCTCCATGTTACTACCTACACGACTCAGACTTGTGCTTTGCAGGATTTTGTGGTTTTTATCCACCCTCAACATTTGTCTTCACTGTAGTTGCTGCCACAAATTATTTCCTCCTGTGTGTATGTGGGTGTAGGTGTGAGAGAGTGCACTTCCTTCCTATCTCATTTTAGTTGTCAAAGAGCCCAGCATAGCATTTTGAAAATTGGAAGCACTGTTAATAACATGTACTTTATTACATTCCCTTTTGTACTCCTGTATCTTTCACTGTAAAGTTTATTTACAGTTTTCTTATCTCTTCTTCCAGCTACAGCTGACTTTTGAAAATAAGAAATGACAGATCAGTTGTCAATATGGAGTTACTAGATTGTCACCCCTAACACCAATAGAGCAGAAGAATTAATCTGAAATTAGCATGCATGGATGGGATTCAGCTGCCTGTATTTTACACCAAAGCTGTCTAATAATTTATCCCATATTGCAGAAATCTACAATGTGCCAATGTCAGCATTATCTTTAGTAACAACAATTTTAAGAATGTGTACTTTCACTGAGGTTATGAGTAACTCATTTTCCTGTTAGGGCAAGATATCCCAAGTGCTGATATTCTGCTAAAGAAAACCACCTTAGCCTGGAACATCATCACACCTTAGTTGACCTAGACCCCACAGTCTCTTTTTCTAGGTTTGAAATGTCTGAGTGTCTTTCAGTGTCCTGCAGGGTAAGAACAGTCCTAAGACCCATCTAATTCAATGGAAGATGAGTGCTGTCAACACACAGGGACAAGAGTATTTTCAGCTTCAGAGGGCCAATCCAAATCTTTAAATTGCCCATTTCTTTTTTCTATTCTATATTCAGAATTCCATGCAGTTGTCACTCCTGAAGGATGGGATGCCATCCAGAGGGACCTGGACAAGCTCAAGGAATGAACCCACAGAAATCTCATGTGATTTAACAAGTGCAAGGTGCTGCACCTGAGTCAGGACAACCCCCAGTAGCAATACAGGCTGGGGGATGAACAAATTGAGACCAGCCTTGCCAAGAAGGATTTGGGGGTGCTGGTGGATGAGAGGCTGCACGATTCAGCAATGTGCACTTGCAGCCCAGAAAGCCAACTGTATCCTGGGCTGTGTCAAGTGTGGCCAGCAGTTCAAGGGGAGGTTGATTCTGCCCCTTGGCTCTGCTCTGGTGAGACCCCATCTCCAGTATGGCATCCAACACTGAGGTCCCAAGCATGGGAAGGATATCAACCTGTTGGAGCAAGTGCAGAGCAGAGCCAGCAAGATGATTAGAGAGATGGAGCACCTCTCCTATGAGAGAGAATTGAGTTTGTTCAGCCTGGGAAAGAGGTGGCTTAGGGGTGAAGTAATTGCAGCCTTCCAGTACCAGAAGGTATCCTGCAAAACAGCTGAGGAGAGACACTTAACAAGAGCATGTAGTGACAGAACAAGGAGGAATGGATTCCAACTAAAAGCTGATAGGTTTAGGTAAGATATTAGGAAAAATAATCTTTACTGTAAGAGTGGTAAGGCACTGCAACAGGTTGCCCAAAGAAGTTATGGATGACTTGTACCTGGAGTTGTTCAAAGCCAGGCTGAATGAGGCTCTGAGCAAACTGATCTAGTGAAAGTTGTCCCTGCCCATGGTTGGGGGGTTGGAATGAGATGATCCTTAAGGTACTATCTAATCCAAACCATTCTAAAATTCTGTGGATCATTCATCTTGTGTTTATTTTCTACTTACTCATATAGTGAAGTCATGTTCTTTCTGATGTGCTTTTTTTTCCTGAAGCCATGGGTCAAGTCTCCCAGTCTGTGACATTTTGACACCATTTTCGTCATTCCACATGTTCTTTGTGGGCACTGTTTTCATATTTGTTGCAGATCTTAACCCACTAAGAAGATTCATCATCACCAGCTGGCCCTGTTTGAAGGAGCACAGCAGCAGATATTGAGAGCTAGCTGAACAAACCATGTGCCATCAAACGGCCCAACTTCTTGAATGTCCTAGACAGTTAATTGCACTGCTCATCCACTCAGGGCTTCCTTGTGCTTGGGATCATAGCTCCAGTTCTGGGAATTCCATCCATGCAAGACCTGGGTGGCATCTCCAATAAGAGAGAGTTTGCTTCAGTAATGAGTAAAGACAAGGCCTCTGGGTAAAGAATGGTGTCATGGTGTGTAGTATTTTGTAGAGAATAATTAATAGTATGTACTGTGTTCTCTCTTTTTTTTTTCTTAGGAACTTTTTGAAATGAGAGAGGTAAAAAGGAGACCTTGCATATGACACATTGGTTTTTAGTGAGGCAAAACAGAGATCTGTATTTTCTGAAGCTACAGTGCACTGTGTTTGTGGAAGGATGCGAAAGTTAGAGTCTTGTTGGCCAAAAGTCCTTCTCATTTTCTTCAAAAGAGATGTGCTATCTGGAATGCAGAACTATTGGTTTATAACTCAATCTATAAATTTGACTCACTAGATGATGGTGTCATGGACAAACAATCCTTTCACAGTTAATTTGTCTTATTTTGATCCTCTTTTGGCACCACTAGTGGCAACTGCTGTCTAAAAAAAAGTACTCACACACACTGATGATTCATTTTTGTAAGGGTATCTGTATATCACGTGTCTTTGGGCTATTTTTTTTTTTGGTGTTTAAAAGACTCTTAACAGCTGTGTATGAAGTGTAAAGCAGACCACAGGGCAAAGTATACAGTCATCTAATACAGTGGAGTTACTAAAGAGCACTAGTACCCCTGAGCTCACTCTAGCAGTTTTATTTCACCATTGATGGAACAGAAACACAACTGAGGTACTTGCCAGGGGGTCAGAAATGGAATACAGAACATGGAGCTGCCCTATCTGATCATGCAGGTAAGCCAGGACATTGTTAGGTGGAAGCAAGGTGTTCAGTTAATTAGAGTGACAGCTACAACTTTCTTCATGATTTTGTGCATGAGTCTCTGTTTCAAGATTAAAGAAATCAAAGACCAGTAGTTCCCATTCAGACATTCTCAGGCAACTTGCTGGAAATTACAGAGGGAATTTAAAATGAATGAGTAAAACTCTATTAACTCCGTGCGTAAAATCTTTTCAATGTTAAAATGTCTAATCACAATTCAGTTTTCCTCATTTACTTTCCAACTTGAAGTTAACTAAATTATAATAGTTGGGAAAACAGCCACACAGAAGTTTTTTTTTCCAGCTTATCTAGCCAGTTAAATATACATTTAGTTAAGCAGGCTTGTTGATGCTCTAGAGAGTTCCTCTAAGTTTTGAACAAGAAGTAAGAAATCAGATATGCTTAACTATCACAGCTTTAATTCCCTTTCAGCCATTTCTGAATAATGATCACATCTGAATTAGAGAAAAAGACCAATAAAAGGTATTTAGATACTGGATTTTCTTATAGATTAATAAAGTATCTGAATATGGTTATAACTCTTCTAAAAAATGCCTGAAATAATAAAAAAAGGATAGAAATATCCAAAAGAAATATGTAGCCTCAGCTTCCAACAAAAATTTTTGAAAAAGATCAAGAAAATTTCTACACCTGTTCTGCTTGACACATTTTGTATTTATTTTCTCTCAAGTTGACTCATTTGATGTTAATTTGTAATGAATTTCAAAGCATGCATAGGCAGTTAATTCTAATGCACATAAGTGGATAAAATTACATCAGAATTACTATTGGTTTAATCATTCAAGAACTGAGTACAAGTTGATGCCATGTCATGCATGTCATCCTAATAAAGAAAAGTCCTTGAATTTCAGATTCTCAGGTTTTGTATCTCAAATCAAGTGCTGGATGCTGTCAGTGAGTTGTTCAGAGTGAGCCTGTAACAGCTGTGCAATTCACGAATATGACAACAAAAAAATCAATGTTTTGGCATATAAGGATTCTGTGAACATATTGATTTGCTAAATTCAATTATTTAATGCAAGTTACTTAGAGTTCGTATGCACCAAAAGTAGGAATGGAAGAATATGAGAAACATAAAGTCTGGTATAAAAGTTTATTATTAGATGTCTTCTCATAGACATTAAAGAAAATTTAACTTACAATAAATATTAAGAATGTTTTGATAATGAGACTGTTGAACAGTCTTCTAGGGAAGTGATGAAAAACTAGATATCAAAAACATCTAAAACTGGACAAGACATGGAAACTTGAATTGATTTGTTTAGTTCTCATTAGAAATATGGAGAATTAGAAAGTTTTGAATATGTCTTAAATTGCCAGATTATGCGGGTTATGCAGACAGATGCTACAAATACTCCCTCACTTCTCATGCAGATGTACCTTTTCTGGATAGACACGATTCATTTGAGATACAATTATCCCATCCTATATGGGGAATGCAATATAGCTTTATCTGGGAAAATGAGATACTGAAGTCAATGCTGAAAATGGACATGGATTAGCAGCCTAGCTAACTCATTTTATATGGGTACTAACTTATGTTGTATGTGTAATGAAACCCACCAAAGGGAAAGGGAATATCAAAGAAAGGGAACCTCTCATATCACTAACCTGTATTTAAGGTTTCCTGCAATCTTTTCTTCTGATTTTTTTTTAAATTATATACTTTATGTTGTATACAACATGAACACACAGTAGTTGAACAAGACATCTGGAAAAAAATAGTATAGTGCAAAATTGGCCTGTAGGTTTTTCTGGAAGTGTTTCAAACAAGTTGGAAACAAGTATTGATGTTCTTTGTTGAAGCAAGCAACCTATAAAATAAAAAACAGGAGAGAGGGGAGAAAGAACGTGTTTGAACAGTTCAAAAAGGCAAATTTTGAATTCATAGTAATGTTTATACCTTCATGTCCTTATGTCCGTGTACGTAAGGGTGATCCTCATGTGGTAAGCATTGATAAAATAATATTCAGCATAAATCAAGCATATTCAGTATTAAGTATAAATCCAGGTAATATTGAGTGTTATACCAGGTAAGGTTCTGGCATGTGAGGTATCTGTTTTGTATAACATATTGGATACTTTTATCTTTCTTTTATCTTTTATACAGTACTTTGCATAAGAAATGCTTTCATAGGGAAAGGTGACACTTATTCTGTTATTAGGTTAAATTGCATCTAAGTTAAATTGCATCTTTGTCTTCTGAGATTGCTTGATTTTGTATTTTTCAGTTTTTTATCTGCTAACATTTTGGTTTTACATTTTGGATGCTGAGGAACAGATTATTTCTCACTAAAATTGCCTAACCATCAGTGTAAGAAAACCCAAGAATACAATATTTTTTTATAAGGCTACAACACAATTTAAGTGGTCACACAGTAAAACATGTTCATAAGGTGCTACATAATGTAAGACACCTGCAGGACATGAAAGATTTTCAAAGTTCAGAAGAGGTTTTGCATCAAACTGAATGTTCTCAGATGTGTTTAGTCTGTTACTATATTAACTGAGAGGAAGCAACCTATTTTATAAGATGTATTGGTTTTACATGATGAGGTTTTGTCAGTGACAGTGGTAGGGCCACTTGCATAATAGATTTAAGAAATGGTAAAAAACCCCGATGTAACTACAGCTGGGAGAGAGCAGTGAGAATATGTGAGAAAAGCAGCCCTGCAGACACCAAAGTCAGTGAAGAAGGAGAGGAGTTGGTTCTCCAGGCGCTGGAGCAGAGATTCCTCTGCAGCCCCTGGTGAAGACCATGGTAGGGCATGCTGTCCCTCTGCACACAATGGGCATCCATGCTGGAGCAGATATCCACCTGAAGCCCATGGAGGACTCCATGCTGGAGCAGGTGAATGTCCGAAGGAGGCTGTGACCTTGTGGGAAGCCCACACTGGAGCAGGCATTTGGCAGGACTTGTGGTCCATGGGGAGAGGAGCCCACAGTGGAGCATGTTGGCTGGCATGACCTGTGACCCCATGGGGACCCACACTGGAGCAGCCTGCTCCTGAAGGACTGCACCTTATGGAAGGGACCCACGCTGGAGCTGTTCACAAAATGCAGCCCATGGGAAGGACTCATGCTGGACAAGTTGGTGGAGGACTGACTCCTGTGAGCGGGAGCTGGGGGAAAGTGTGAGAAGTCCTCCCCGTGAGGAGGAGGGAGTGGCAGAGACACTGTGTGACAAAGTGACTGCAGACCCCATTTGCTATTCTCCTGCACTACTATGGGAGAGAAGGAGAGGAAATCTCAGTGAAGTGGAGCTTGTATAGATGGGATGGGTAGGAAGGATGGAGAAAGGTGTTTCAGGATTTGGTTTTCTTTCTCATTACCATACTCTAATTTGACTGGTAATAAATTAAATTCACTTTTCACCAATTCAAGCCTGCTTTATCAGTAATGGTAATTGCTGAGTGACTTCTCCCTGTCCTTATTTCAATCCACAATCCATTCACTGTATTCTCTCTCCCCTGCCCCAGCTGAGGAGGTGAGTGATAGAGTGGCTTTTGTGGGCACCTGGTGTCCAGCCCAGGTCAACCCATAACAACAGACCACTTCTAAAGGACATGTTTGGTGACTCTTTCCATTCCTACTATTCCATTTCATGTTGTAATTCTAAGGATGTACAGTTCACAGAATACGGTAACTCAGAACAAAAGTTACTATATACATCTCCTTTACTTTTTTCCAGAAGTATTATAGAATCATAGAATAATACTGTCCTTCTAGTGGTGTCCTTCTCTTTCTTTGTCTTCCACTCTAGACAAGCTGGAAAATGGCAATCCCTGTTTCTTATTTTCCACCCCTTAGCCACTGGAAAGCCACAGTGTAGCAGATTCCTATAAGTTACACTATCTGCTTGATTTAGGGAGAATTTGCCAGCACTTTGTCTTCCTGGCACTTGGAGTTCACCAAGGAAGGCCTTCCGGTACTCTGACCTCCTGGACTAAAATCCAGTCTGGACAAGGGAAAAGAAACAGCAAAGACTGTTTTATGTATTTTTAATGCTAGAAAACCTATCACAAACAGATAGCTTATTGGCCAGATGTTTGGAAAATTATCCTTGCTGAGAGACAGTTTGTTAGCTGTTATTTATGAAAATTTCATGGCAAAACCCACAGTATTTTTCATAACACAGTATTTTCTGGTTTTGCTATTTATCTGGATACAAAATAGCTGCATAGAAATAGAAACTCCCTCTTCCCTTGGAGTCTTCTCCACAGTTGTATCAGGATGAAGAAAGAAGCCTCTGTGGTACACATGATGGAAAAGTTAAATGTAATATTTTAAATTGAATACTGCATAAAATTCAATGAGGAACCATGACTGCATACATGGAACAAGTAGATTTTTATGTTATTGTTGCACTGGAGGATATCTAAAGTCCCTTAAACTTCCTCTTCTATTATTGTCACTAGATTTCTGATTCCGCGAAACAGTTCAATTTATGCCAAACTGTAAAAAGGAATCATGAAAATGATATACAAACATTGTGAAGAATGAGAAAATTTTGAATTGTTTTAGGTAAAGGAACCAGATGAACTACTAAGATATGAAAAATACATATATATAAAATATTATAACATCATGCTCTGATTGTATGTTCAAATAAATTATATTTTTAAATCAACAATGCATAGCCACAATGCAGGTCACATATGGACAACTCAGAAACCCAAGGGTTTCTTTCTTACAGCATTGCAATAATTATTAAAACAGTACTTAGAAATTAGTACTTAAGAGAAAGTTAAACCTAATAACATTAACAGCCAAACTATGCAAATGATAAATGGTGTCATGGAGTGAAAAATACCAGTGTTATTGCAACTACAAATTAGTTATGAACATGAACTGAAAAGTTAAAAAGCTAAAAATTGTGCCATATTTATTAGGGTTCTCCAGATGCTTATTGGTGCTTGCAGTGTAAATCCTACTGCTAAAAGAAGCTGGTAAGAAGCCACTTTCTATTTGCTTCTAAACAATGTCTGCATTAAGCATACTGACTGAAATTCATACACAAAGGCGTGGTCATTATCTTGAATCTCTGAACAAAGGAATCTGTTGGAAATCTCAAGAAACAATGATAAACAATATTAAAAAAGATAATATGCCAAAAATAAGGGGGGGAAAAATTGTGATTTCTACTGAAAGACCTTACTTTTTTTCTGAGATTCATGTACCCACAAACCCTGCCACCAGCAAACCAACCAGAAAATCTAAACCAACACTTAAAATGGGAAAAATTATGCAATTTACTTCCTAGGTAGAACTGTGCTAACCAACTCAGTTCTCCATAGGATCTATTTGCACTAAGAAATTTTAAGTAACTACAGCATCTGAATATGTTTCAAACCAATTACTTAATTGTTCAAGAAAATTACTTTTTCTTACACTGGATGGCTGAAAAGTCATTGAAAATTGAGAATTGAGATCAAGCTGACTTTTTTGTCAGTACCTTTTATTTCTCCATAGTGGTCCTTTGGCACAATGCATATGTGAGCAAGCTTTGTGAATGAAATACAAAAGGTGGAAGAGTATAGAAGATGACTGAAGAGTGGCGTAGGGGATGGTTGAAGATCTGAGATACTCAGGGTGAGGTGCTAATAATAGCACAGAATAGCAAAAGAGATGAAAGTATCATCCTTTAAAGCAGAAATGAAGAACTAACTTTCAGTAACTATAATCAATCATTTATATTTGTCTGGCAAGGACACTGTTTGCTTCAATTCATGCCTGTAGGCTTGAGGTGAGGTCATGATCCACTAACATTCCATTAGCAGAAGCTTCAGTTCACTGTTGTCTCTAAAGTTATTCTGCACAATTTCATTATCACACTATTTTTTCTTCCTGATAGGGGCCAAGAAAATAGTGGAAGCGTTACTGGGCAGTTTGAAGCTTTGTAATACCCTTACATTCCTTTTTATTTTTACTCTCAAACCAATTACTTTGAGAGGTTCAGATTTCTTAAGACTTCAGATGTGATAAGCATAGTCTGGGACATTTATATACATCAAGAAGCTTTCTTGTTTATTTCTTCTGTCTTCTTCCAAGTTTCCTTACTTACAACATGGTTCTTTTCCCTCCATGGATTTATGAGATAGGAAGGAGGTTTTTTCTAAAGTCAAAGCCAGTCTTTCTCTTTTGTTTACTTGTGAATTCTACACATTATGTCAGATATAATGAAATGTATGTTTTAAAGTCTGTGTATATCAGTGGTTAGAGGGTTTATATAAATACATGAATACATTAATTTGTTTTTTTCTGTAGAAATGGTCAAATCTTTACTAAATCTAAACCCCCCTAATATTTCCAGAGATTTGAACTTTATTAATTAAAGAAAATGACAGATGAAAAATTCAATTACTTACAAGGGAACTTTTGATTGATTTTCTGACAATCTCAACTAACAGCTGTGATATTCTATACTAGAATTTGATATGAATTCTAATTGTGTACTTCTATATACGCAACTAAAGAGTGACACAAAACCATATGAGTCCTATGTAGATGCTAAATTATCGAATTTTTAATGTAAATAAAAGTATCCCAGTAACTCAAAATACTCCTGAGTTTGATCCAGAAAATTGTCAGGCTTCACTTTGGACTGTAGCTTTTAAAAGTAAAGTTTTAAAATAAAATTTTATCAAGTGGATTTCAAATCAAACACAATGAACTTAGTAAAAAAAAATCTAAAAAATCTCTAGAAACAAGACTGAAGAACTCTAATTTGTATAATTCAAAATTCTATTAGTCTGTATACAAAGCATAGAGAGTAGAAAACTTGATGAAAATAAGTACTAAGTTCATTATGCTTGCAGAAACATACAATACGCTGTGTTAAAAATCTTGGTTATACATTTTTCTGTGTCTAAATGAAAATGACTGTCAAATGTTTATGAGGCTGAATTTATTTAATGGAAATCATGGATTTCATATGTTATTTTTTATTTCACAGCCATACTTTAAAAAGGGAAAATAGTCTTGGCTGAGAACTGGAAAGCAACATACCTTCATTTATAGATTTTGAAGAGTGTTTGAATTGCTTTTCTTTGGAGGTTTCCATTTTGAACAGGATTCATTTAGCAAATGTACTATGGTCCAGATTAAATCCCAAGGGTCCTCAAGTGCAACATACATTTTAACAGGTTACTTCAAAGTGCAATGATAATAAATACATACATGGGATATATTAAAATAATAGCAAAAAATTAATAGTACCAAAAAGCTAACCCTAACTCAAATGAATAAGCTAGGAGCCCTAGTCCTCCCAAATGTCACCCCATCACCAACCCTGTCCTCAATTTTAAAGAACAGAGGGAAATCAAGACATGTATTTATGTTATGCGTTTCTAATCAATAGAACCCAGATGTACAAAATAAAACTGTGTAAGTAGTGGTCTACTATTAATCCAAAGGGAAAGAACATGTTGGAACAACACTTATATTGGATAGCATTACACACTAGGAAAAATTGCCATTGCCAGGAGATGGCAAAGAAATCCATATTCCAGTTATCATGTAGATAGATAAGTAGAGACCTAGACAACTGCCTCTTGTCTTGGATAGAAGTGAATAGTGCATTATCAATAGTGTGGGAGTAAAGTAATGCCTTGGGAAGAACAGTAAGTCTTAATGTTTCAGAAATACAGAGAAAGAGTGAAAAACTCAAGATCTTTTATTTTCTTTCTAAATGAAGATAAAATTATATAGATTATTTACATGGTCAATTTTTCTGTCTCTGGATTATTCATACCTATTATGCCACTTTACTGTGACTGTCTTGTGTTTGTCTCTGAGTTCAGACTGGCAGTCTTTTTCTCATTTTTTGTGCAGATGAAAGTCGCAGTTTCCGTTTTAGTCCTTGTGTGATTATTTTGTCTCCACTGTTCTATATTTTGTACCTTACAGTCAGATAGATGGGATGACTTGCTATTCTGAGTTTCTTTATAGATTTCATCAGTAGAATAATCCTTACATTTGCCCTCACCATTACAGCTCTGACCATGTTCCCAGAGAGAGTTTAGTTTGTAGATGCAATTGATACCAAGCTTGCCATTGAAATAGCTATTTAAAAATTCCTAGTAGGACCATTTCTGTCATACATGCATGCACATAGTCTGTATGTAATTCTAAAGGGATGCATGGATACAGGCCAATGTTTAATTTAAAAATATAGGACACTTCATATATGTATTCTTAAACAAATCTACTTGACGTTTGGTTGCATTATCAGTATTGAAGTAATATTTTTTAAGTAATCTATTTAGAAAGATGGAAATAAAACTCCAACTAGTAAATACTGTTATTGTACAGTACAGCAATATTGCTCACAGGTGGCTAACTCTCTGAAGGCACTACAGTGGTAATTCCAGGACATGTTACTACTTCAACCTAAAATCCTCCTTCCTCCTTTTTTTTATTTTTTTTTTTTCTCTGACATCTATGATCTGATGCATGGGATGTAGGGATAAAAACCCATAAGTATCTAAATAAACTCAAATTATCTGATATTTCTTTCAGTATTTCTGATGATTCTGTTCTTTTTGTCAACACTCAATAAACAGCATGAAAATCACACCATAGTTTTAATGCCTTATCAATAGGGCCGTACAAAGTATAGTTCTCTGCCAAGACAGTATTGTTACCAAGCTACACTGATGGCTGCCTCCTCATATGGTGCAGTTAACCAGCTCAGGCTAACTGAGTGCCACAGTGCTCTTTGGACAACAAAGCTATGGTGTAGCAAAACAAGTTCTTTGGCCACATTATCCATGGCAGCAGAAACAAAAGCAGTGCCTGGGAAAATGAGAAAATATTTTTATTAAAGGGACTGCAGTCAGAAGTATAATCTTGGTAATGGCAACAGGTAATGCTGCATGAGAAAGGAAGACAGATATGCAGTAAGACATCTTACTCATGAGAAAGGCAACAGAAAGAATAAAAAGCACTTGATGCTGGAAGCCTGCAGAAGAGCAAAACCACTAAATAGAATCCCTTCCATTAATTTACTAAGCTGACAACCTCTTAAAGGCTGGTATTTTTTTCCTTGCTGCTTAATGCTTTTCCAGTTCATGCAACCTATTTCACAATGCTCATTATATTACATTATGCATAATGGATTGCTGTGCTATGTATCCCTTTTGGAATTTACAGATTCTGTTTTCTGCATGATAGACAGCATTATGTCTGTGTGTTGCTTTTTGAAAGGCAATGTGTTCCAAATTCTTACTATGCTACCATCTATCCGAGAAGTCTCATTTCAGTGAACAGATCCATTTATTAGCATAAAAACTTTCTGCTAAACTCTTTCCTTAGCATTCCCTATTTTGCTCCAATATGACTGTCGCTATCAGTTCTCTCTCTTAGCATGTTTCTCATGAGAATGATGCTGAGATCTCTGGTTAACATTATTTAATAGAGCAAGATGAATGGGTGTACATGAAAGAATATGATTTAACATACTCTGCCATTTGAAACAGCTGGCAAGCCTTGCTGGCCAGCTCCTAATTCTCTCCTCTAGTTCTGCTCTTGGCTCTATACCCTCATTCTCCACATAAGACTATGACTTTCACATGGTGGAACTCTACATAGTCACTCATACAGGGGATGATATCCTTGCTCTTCACTAAACAAAATATGGTTTTAAAGAAAGAAAAAAAAAAAAAAAAGGATGCCCTAAAGATAGACTGCAAATATAGAATATATATAAAAGCAGCATCTTCAGAGGAAGCTACTAAGATCTGGCTTGTGTCTTCCCTGGTGTAATCAAAGACCTGTGTTTCAATTCAACCAGGAAAAAATACCACTTTCACAAACACCATTTTAAAGACAGTATGTTAAAACCAGTATTCTTTCTGTGATACCTAAAATTCTACAATTTTCCCAAAGTCATAAACCACAGCCTTGACATTGTATATTTTATTATTAATAAAACAAACCAAAGCCTTGTGCTTGTTTCATCTTCAAAACATGTCATTTTCTCTTTACAGGAGGCATTTTTGAGATAAAAAGCACACTATATTGCCCAGTAGGTACATCCAAATCCTTTTACCAGATCTTCTACACTAAAAAGTTCTCAGATCATTAATTCACAATTTATTGCAATTAATATTAATTTAAAGGGACTAAATTTGTTAGGAAAAGTACAAAATAAAGCTTAAGATTTATTGTTTAAGTCTTCTGATGGTCTTCTTTACCAACATGAAAATAAATATAAATGTTATACAAAGAGTTAGATTTCTGAATTCTTTTACTCAGAACAGCAGATAAATGCCTTCTTTGCATAGCCTTCATAAAAGAAACTAATTAGAACCTTTCAGTTGTGTTCACATTCTGACCATAGAGTAGGAAAAGCTACCAGCAGTCTGACATTTCTAAACAGTTGCACAGAGCACCAGAGAAACATACTGAGTGCCTAGGATAGGGAGGGAGGTGGCAAATCTTTTTCTTAGGAGTAGACTTATAGAATCTGTATCTAAAAAGAGAGTTCTTGTACAGTCCACTTGGGCTCCTTTATTCCAGTTTGTTTACATGCTTTTGTGTAAAAGTACCAAATGCTGATGTGGACCATGCATGCAAGTGCCAGCAAGACAAAGATCCCATTTGTACAAAAAGCTGTTTGTGTATGACAGTACTGAGAAAAACAGTTGCTTATTCCTAACCATAGCACTGCTCTCTTCTGTTTGCTTGCTATATGGAAGTTAAAGTATTCAAGTGGGTTTTTTTTTCTTTACAAAGCATAATTTGCTGCTCTCTCAGGTTTCCATACACTTCTGTTTGAAATAGCACATGGCTTTGAGGGCATCTTAATTATTTTTCCCCCAGTTTTTCACTGCAGAGATTTGTATAGCAGGAGAAGATTTGAAATGCAGCATATATTTATCTCTCTATATATCTGAAGCGCAGCAGATAAAGTTCTGCTGCCTGATTCTCGATTGTTTTATAACTGAGGAAGACATTTACATCTTGGCAAAGTGTGTATATGGTTTTGCAAAGTCATATGAGTGGGTTTTTTACATTCACTTTGCAAATGTGGAAGTTACCTTAGCTGAAAATAAAGAAGACCATAATAGTACAAATTTTAATATTATTTTACTTTAGCAATAGAAATAGTTATACATTTACAATAATTACATTTGTAGGGGGGAAAATAATACCTTTGATCACTGTATAATCTAACAAGTGGAAACAGGGAGTGGAAACAGTAGCTTGCAAGTGATATTTCTGAGATGTGCATGGAAGTGATTCATAAGGTGTAACAGTAAGCCTGTGAAGATGAAGAAACCAACCAAAGTACCTTTTAAACCTGAGGCTTTTTTACTGTATTGTAAAGTGGAGTTTGCCTTTTTCCCTGAGTTACCCCTCTCCTTCCCTGGACCCTTTTTCTTCCTAATTAGTATGCAAGCCTTTACCAGGCTAGGTGAAACCCCTCTGATCGGTCTGTTAACCCTTCCCCTTGAATCCTATAGGCTGTGAAGCCCTATAAAAACCCTGGCCAGGTGAAGAAATCCCTCTCTACTTTCCTGCCCCTGGTGTGTGCGTGTGTCTCTTTGCTGGGACGTCTGGAGACCGTGTGGCCGCCAACCACCTCCCCGCCTGCGAGGGGATGGGAAAGGGGGGAGCGAACCCCTCCAGCTTGCTGCAATAAGGAAGACATTTAACTATAGGTGTAACATACTGAGACTGTAAATTGATGTAGGTAGAGGAGTGAAAGCTGAGCATAGTGTATTTGCTGCTTTCCAAGTAAAGGACTTCTCCAAAAGGAATCCTGATCTCAGGAGTGACAAGTCTATTAACAGCAGCGTTTGATGACGTTACACCTGAGGTAGCCTTCTGGAAAGGTAGCCCCAAATTTCTGAAATCTTGACAAGATCCTGTAACATCTACTCAATATATTTCCTCTTGAAAACATTTTTTTGCAAGTTGGCTTGTTGAAAATGGGGAAATAACCTCTTTGCCATGAACAATGGCCAACAACTGACTCTAGTCTCAGCAGTCAGTGCCCAGCATTTTTCCGTTTTTTTATAAACCAAAGAATTCACTAGAAAGGAAAAGAACCTTTAACAGATAACGTTGCTATTTTAAGCCAGTAACCATATGTGGCTTTAAGGCAAATGCGTCTGTGAATATCCCCAGTGTCAACTTACCACCCAGTACCTCTATCTGTACAGCACAGTGAAAACTGGGGGAAGAGATCAGATCTCTTTAGCATCACTGCTAAAGAATAAAACAAAACAACATCACAATTTACACAAAACATGCAATAAATGAAACAAATACCAGACCATCTCTCCTGCACAGGCTACACAATTTACTTTTTTTTCCCGAAAGTTATTATACATATCTGTTGCTTAGTATTTCTCTTCCATGCCACTCATTGGTTCCATGCCGTCACTCAGTGGATTGTACCTTCATGTTGTCAGATTTTCAAGAGATTTAGTTCTCATCTAGACAGTAGGCAAGCCAGCTTCCAAGTACTCATTGTCATGTGTCAAAGAAGAAAATGATGGTGGGTTTTTTAAAACTTTGAGAATTTTCATATACATATGCTGACTTCAAAGGATAAGCTCGTTATTTACAGTTCTTTTAGTTTGTCATCTTTTATCATTCCAGACTTAGAATCATGAAGCTTCCAGTCAGTAATTTTCTTTGAGCTTGGATATAGTGTTGGTTTTTCCCTCTGTCAAATTCTTAAAAAAATTCAAAATGCATCTACAATCTGATATACTCGGGAAAATGCATGCCTCACAACCTCAAACTTCCTCACTTTCTTGAGCATTTGGTTTGATTATTGGGATGAATTTTCCTTTGGGTATCACTGCCACATGAAAAAAAAGAGTAGTCTAGGCACAGAAATCATTTGAAGAGAGACAAACTGAAGCTACAGGTCCTCTTCCACATTTAGTATCAGCGAGTCTGTCCAGCTCTGCTTCTACATCCCAGGAGGCAGTGGTCTGTTTCTCTTTTATATAGTGTGGTTCAAGCCTGGAGTGGGTCTACTTTAGTAAATATGTCTGAGTTCCATTCTCTAGCTCTGAGAGCAACAAAGTCAGCTTTCTGCCCATATAAATAAACATTTTTTTCCTTCAGGTTGCCTACAAACCTCTTATGGGAGACCTTCCTTGCCTGTTTTATCCCCCATACAAGGCCAAGGTATCATTTGAAGGAGTAGTCACTGCTATAGTGAAAACTATAGTGAAAACTCTGCCAGGCAGTTCCACAATCCAGACAACAGCAAGCCAGTAACTGAGCCTGGTCAGCCTTACACTGCAGACTCAATACACATGCTGACAACGGTGCAGACATATTATACATTTCATAAATAAAAATTTCATTTAGGTTATCACAGGGAAATTATCCATAATTTGAGAAAAATCACATTATGTGGGAAATAATGCTCTCTGCAGTCTTAAAACTTTCAACCTGCAACATTCTTCCATAGTCCAGTTGACAAGCAATTTATTTATTGTTATGGAAATTATTTTTAGCTATGATTATAAACAGGAGGGGTTCTGTCTTCTCCAGTATCTTTTTGTTTTTTTTTCTAATGGGACCCACCCTTTGAAACATCTTTCTTTTTCATTGTGGTCATGCTCAGCCTAGTCTGGTCCAACACACAAACAAATGCTGCTTTCTTTTGGAGATGATGGATTTGGTAGCAACCCAATAACAGGGCGTGCCCACACTGAATATATTCAGGAAGAGGCACAGAAATAGCCTATAACTGAAAAACACACTTAGAAATAAAACAACCTGACCATGGTTCTCATTGGATTCCTCTCATGACTGCCTAAAAATTGAAAAAAATTTTGCAGAAGAGCTACTACATCAAAACAAAATATGAATAGAGTTAAAAACTATAAACAGCCAATAAAGGAAAAGGGAAACATCAGCAGTTTGGAACATGTAACATTCCTCAGAGGGTTTGTAATGTGGGAAGAAAAAAAAGCATTACAGAACATTAAAATAACACCAGTTTGTGTGGAAGCATCTGGGTTTTACATTCAATGATTTAACTGTAGATGTAGTATTGGTGTTAATATTTATTAAAGTGTTGATCCTGCAGGTGTAAGAAAGAATTAAGTTTGGAAATCCATCCCAAAAATATTATACATCCCAATGATGAAGAGAGAGATTTTTGTATGAATCAGAAGGACAAATACCACTCTGTTTCTGTGAACTGTTGCATTTGGTATGATTTATAAATTGTGTGAAATTCTGAGATGAAAGCTTTCTCTATGTCTGTCATATTCTGAGATGAAAGCTTCCTGCATGTCTATCATATTTACTCTGCATCTACTGCTCTCACATTGTCATTATGTTTAAATCTCACATACATGTTTAAATCTCTCATGCATATGTCAAAACCCAATTTATCTTGATAGGCATGGCTTGCTAATGGTTCAAATTGGTTTACTTTTTTTTTTTTTTTTTTTTTTTTTTTTTTTTTTTTTTTTTTTGATTACTAAAGCTGCCACAGTTTATTTTGGGATGTTTTCAGATGTTTTCCTTGGCAATCTTAAACTGAAACAATAGGGTTATAAATGCTGGTTGTCTCACCAGCTGAGGAAGCAGTTGGGGTCCATTAACCATTAGCCTTCTGAGAGGCTGAAATGTGCTGGAAGCTTCTACAAAGCGCTAGTAGCACGCATCCCATTATTTTCAATGCTGTTCAATTCACATGGAACTGAGCATGTGGACATCAAATAAAATCAGCAGAGAGAAGGTATACATGGTAAGAATTACAGCTGTGCTAATAATACCAACTACGCCTTGTGAATAGCTCCCTTGAGCCTCATGCAGCACAAATTGAATTGATCTTTCTCCTTCAGTGGCAAGATCGAAACCTTTTCTCAAGTACTATACTTCTTACGTTGTTAACTGTTGCAGACAAGAAAAGTCTAACTCAGCAACAGGAAATATGGAGAGGAGAAATATTTTAATAATATTTTGCTGTTCACAGTGCTCACATAATCCACTTTAACGATCAGAATCACTACTGTTACTGAGCATTACTTGCTAACAAGAAGTCATGATAGTGCTAACAACACAAATGTGAAAAGTAAGATTTGAGCATAAAAAGTGACATATTGTCAAGCACTGACTTCCTCCTAGCAAGTCTCGTATGGAATTTAATCTTTCAAGATGTCCTCTTGTCACAGTGGACCTTTCATTAGACTGGAGAAATTAAAAACTAATTAGAAGTAGCAATTTAGGTCCAACCCAAATTCAACCTGCATTTGCAAACTGAATTACTGTCAATTTAGAAAACAAAATGTCACAGGATAAGGAGAATAGAGTATTGAAAAAGCCAGACAATTGAGTGATGCAAAATAACAGGCACCATGATTACAGGAATTCTGCTAAATCCTCATTCATTAAAGCAAATTAGAATGCCATCCTCATCTTTGCCCTTGTTGTTACACCTGTCACAGAAGTGTAAAAATCAATTCCAAACTAATTGACACTCTGGGGAGAAGAGTCTGGCAGCCAGCTATCCAATATGAGGGAGCAGGAGAACACTGAGCAACTGTGGGTCAGAGATGGTAAAACAATTTCTTACGTAGTGCCTGAGCAGGGCAGCAAACTTTAAATTGCAGTGACAAAGTCTACCCTTTGGCATGAATCTTTTCTTCATGGCCATAAGTTATTTCTCCACTGTGAGTTGTGAACATGTATTTGCTCGGTTTAAATGTCAGCAATCAGACTCTTTACTATTCTTTTTCTTGTCTGCCTTTGCTCATTAAGCTGTTTAAGGAGAGTTGTACTAGAGGTACATCTGAAAGGCCTTGCCATAAGCAAATCTGAGACTCATATATTTGTGTAGCTTCCTCTATGACACGAAGTACCGAATCAAGGAGTCTGGCTACAAGACATGAAGGAAAAAACATATCATGTCTTCAGCAGTATTCTCCTAGTGATTGTCTTATTGGCCTTTGAATTGCATCAAAATGACTTCATAAAATACACACACACACACACACACACACACACACTTAAATACCAAGAAAGCTTAATGAGGAAAAATACCATCAAAGAATTAGAATTTTATTGGAAGAAAGCTTGAAAATAATAAACATCTAGGTAAAAAACTTCTGGATGAAATCATGAAGTAAGGTGGTTTTATACCTATGTTAAAGCAGTTTCATCTCAATCTAATCCCATTACTTAGATGTTAAATCTGAACTCTTGCAAAAATAATCCATGAAGAAGGCAACAGAGGAAGGTATTTTTCATGATTCATGAGTAGGAATATTTACTATTTTTTGTCCTGTTTTCATAGAGAAATCAGAAGAACTGCATAGAAAAGCAGCTAAAAATCTCTGTGCCCAGAGGAAAAACCAGTTGGTGTTAACCAGAGTCTGCTCTCTACAGTGCTTACCCTCTGTTTCAACGGGGATAGAGTTGCGCAGGTAATAAGTGCTATGGATAAATCAAACCCTACAGCTTCAGATGGTCAAATCCATATTTTGAACTGAAACAAAAAAGAATGCACATATGAATGTTTTTCACAAGCTTCAGATAGTTTTTAATTTCAGGTTAATTTACTTTGCTTTTCTTAAACCTCTGACGAGGTTTCAATAATGCACTCTAATATATTGTTTTTTTCCCTGTCAAGACCTGAGTTACTCAGAGATTTCTCTACATGATAAAATCATAATTGGCTTTATTTCACAGCCTTACCCATTCTAACTTTAAATACTGCAGATTTGAACTAATTCAATTCCATACCAGACTGTAGCTTCATTCACATTCAAAGGCAAGCGAAAAAGCAGGACTGTATTGAACATTGGCACATCTGACTGAGGGATGGACAGTCTAGCTGATTTCATCTGCTGAGTTAGATGACAACTACCAGGAAACAGTGACAAGCAAGCAAAGCCTGAAGGACACCTAAACTAAGGGAGATATCTGGAAGAGAAAGGCATGGTCCTAAAACTTCAATTTCATTAGGATTTCCTCCTTCTAAACCTACTGTTGTGTATTGCATCTTCCTGAAATTCCTTTTGATTAAAAAAAACCCAAACCAACCAAACAAACAGATAAAAAAGGGCATTTTTTAAAATTTTTTTGTACTTTTGGGGGTACTTAAGTGGGTTTTCCCTTCTGTAATTACTTGTCATGTTTTCGTGAATCTAAGTGAAATGTTAAAAGCAAGATGAGAGTTAATACAGGATTTCCCTTTCTTATTCTCTACTACTAGCCAGTAAACATTAACAACTCAGTATTTCTTTGGCCTATCATATGAAGTACATTTTTTTAATCAGAACAATGAAGCAACACTCTGGCACACAGCTACTGAAACTGCATAGTGTTTACTGAAAGTGGAACTATTACTTAGACACTGGCAGTAAAGTAAAACAATAAGAAACCTCTCTGCAGTCTATGAAATGGTTTTATAATGGCATTAAAAGAAAATAAAATTTTAAAAGAGCACTACCAGATCTCCATTAGTGTCTCGCTGAAAATCCTGAACAGTTTGTCTATCTGCCAGGATTTAAGACCTTTATTGAACATACTTGGCTTTATTACAGTGCACCATGATTTTTCAACTGTCAGCTGAAACAACATGTGTGTTTACCTGATTATCCAGATATAAGAGATAGATTTTTTCATTAAAGGAGTCTTTTCAATGTAACAAACTATGCCTTATTTCTACAACTGATGATAACTTAACAGTCACTAGCATGTCTCCCTAAGATTACTGTCATTTTACAGGAGGATAATCTAATAGCATAATTATAGACAGTGCTATTTACAAAGTAGTATTATAATTGTGCAACACTTTCCATTGCATACTGAGTAAATAATACAACAAAATGCTTCTTCTCATACATAAGATTACTTGCAATATAAGAAATGGAAGACAGCTGCCAAAATACCTAACAAATGATAAGTTTTCTCAGGAACTCTGCTCAGGCTCTGAAGCTTGCACTTAGAGAAATTAGGTAATATTATCTTCATCTGAAGAATAGACTTAACATACAGAATGAACAATTAAACACCAACATTCTCCAGAAGGCTTTGTCATTCTATAGTTTGAAAATTTACTTCTAAGCTACCACCCCAATTTTTCAAGGACTCCTTTGACTTGGAGAATGATTTCAGCAGAGATATGAGTGCATGAATAGGGTCTTTGCAAATGCCTGTGGGATAAATTTCGATGAAAAAAGACATCTTTCTCCACAATTGCCATTATCATTGGAGACAATGAATTTAAAAGGCCTTTTCATGTATGACCAATTGTATAAAACTTTCCCAACACCAAAAAACCTGCCCTTTGCAAAAAGCAGTTTTAAACATCACGAAAATAGCAGCCAAGTGGGCAGTGCCACACACATTTAAAAGGTTTTGCTGTGTGGGTAGATATTAACAGATCTTAATTATTTGATGCTAAAGATTTAATAAAACATTGATACAAATTGAGCAAACAGTACCAAAAAATATTAAATGGTATGACATTCATATCTGGAAAATGTTGGAGACATTTTTGGAGACAGAGCTCCTTTGGGAGAAAAGCAAAGAAAAATAAGCTTGCAGTCTTGGTTGAGCTGGCTTTAGTGATCTGAAATCCACTGAGCTCTTCACTATCCTTGTTTCAATTCTGTAATGGTTTGGAGGAGGTTTATAAACAATTCCAAGATAATTTAATTTTTAAAAAATAACTCTAGCACTCCGTTTACAGTTCCTTTAAAAAACATTTTATCCTTATAAACAAACCAAAAGGTAACTTCAAAATATTGGCAGAAGCATTTCATCTAACAGACAAGAATCAAGAGACTGTTTTGAAGAAAACAAAGATTATTTTTCATAGGCTTCATGGCAAGTTAATGTGTTTTTTAAGCTCACAAATACCAACTCTCCTCTCCAGCACTTGGAAGAAGCATCTTTTGTCAAACACATGGTTTGGTTTCTGTTATTGAAATAGCACACTTTGGCTGAGCCATAGCTTGTGTAAGCCCCCTGAACAGCACAGATGATGCCTGGGGCTTCCCAGCCCATGTATCACCACTACACTGGGGCGAGTTCAGTGGCAGAAGTAACCCTTTGAGAAAAAATAAAGAGGCAAAAATGTTCTTGTTTTCTCTTTACAGCCAGACTCAGCATACTTTTTAATAGTTGGCGATGACTTGTGATGCTCAGCAATTTTCTTTTCTCTCCATGCAGTTTCATATTATGAGGTGTGAAGAGCTGACCCAGGCTTGCTGACCACCACGTGTCTATGCATGCCCATGTAAACCTTCACGAGCTTGCTTCAGACTGCTTCTCAGTTCAGAGCTTCCACACAGTGTACAGAAGGAGCAGATTTGGGAGTACCTCCAGTTGGAGAGGAATTTAGTGATCCAGCTTATCAGATGCTAACCTGGAATGTCACCATGACCAACCTGTACCTCTACTAGGAAACCAAGCTGCTCCAAGCCTTATTCTCTGCTCCTGAGGCCAGCTGGTATAGTCCAGCAATATACTGGATAAACCATGCAAACCACACAAGTCTTCCTATCAATATGATGGCAACATCCAAACTCCATTTTGGGAACAATCTTGGAAAGCTGGAAGAATGTTACCGAAAAGAAAACTATGCTGAAGACAATGCCAACATTAGAGACATTTACATTACCATGCAGAAGCCTGAGCCCTGGCACTGTTAAACTCATTGGGAAAAATCTAGACATTATATCCACAGATGGATATATGCTTAAGTAAATGTTTTTGTATCTACTGTGCACACTAGATATGGCTATGAACTTGAGAACAAGATCACATGTGTTCTTTCATGACACTGTAGACCTGCCATGTCATACTGTGGACAAGATCTGTCTATTCATTTTAGTAAATTTTTCATCAGAGTGAAACATGCATGGAACATTACAATTTGGGATAAGTGGTTTTAAAGAGAAAGAACTTTTGTGCATTGAGACATTTGGGTAAAAAAAGCAGACTTTCCCTTCTTTGTATCTCCAGAGGAGCCACAGTAAATGGGAAAAAAATAAAAAAAGTAAAGAAGAATGCTGGATGTCCACACACCAGCTTCAAACCTGAGAGAGAGCCACCTGCTCCAGTGGAGTCACACAAAGTGTGTCTTCAGTCACACTGCATGCATCCTTCTGCAGCGTATCTCTACATCCTCCATGTGTTGCCTTTTTCTTTTTTTTCTTCTGTGCTTCTTGTCAGAAGAAAGTACATATGATGCCTTTCTCTTCCAAGCTCCTTGTACCCGAAGTACTTTTTTTTTACCTGCAGTTTGCTCTGAGCAGTGGTTCTGCAGCAGAAGTGTAAGACTGTCTCTGGACAGCTTCCTAGATTTCTTGTAGTGCTAGTTAATTTCTCTGCTCAAGGGTCTGTCATGAATTTAATCCTTTCCCCAGATAGTTCAACTGTCCTTACTTTTCAAAAGCATTTCTGGAGACTGTATCTGTTTTTCTCAAGAATAATTCCTGTGTGCTGAAATCACAAATACAACAAATGATCTTGTCTTTCAGCTAAAGAATTTAAAAATCCTTCCAAAGTTACATGTAAATATCAGATATCCCTGCTCTGAAAAGTGCTTTGGTTGCCCCTCTAGTTCTTGGCCTGAGGTAAAGTAAACCAGTCTCATTTTAAGACTTAGTTTTTCTTGAGTCACAGTTTACATGAAATTATGTTTCAATTACTTTTTTATTTTTTCTGGCAATTGTGCCTTGTTCATTTTATACCTCTCATCTACCTCATTAAACAGTGAAAACAATATTTGTCTTTTCTTTTTTAATCTCTGACTGTGCTAAGATCTGTTAAGTTCTGAATACAGATACAGTGTTTTCCTGGTTGGAAAAGGTCTAGAAATGCATCATCCCCACTAGCCATTCTCTGTATGTTGCCTTTTCCTTTTTCTTCCTCTTTTTCATGTTCCCTTTTCTGCTCTGGGTTTTGATTGCCTGACCACCATTTCAGCTACTGACTGTGAGAGGCAAGTTCAAAGGGTGAAGCCATCTCATACACTTTCTTATGGATTGGGATTCACTGGTTGGATTGTCTGCTGGTTGATTGCCATGGTTTATGCTAGACCACTTCATTTAGTGAAGGCATTAATCCCTCTCTCTGTCCAGACAATCTTCTTCATGGAACACAATTATTGTCAGGGCTCCTGTATGTTTGCCAGATATGGCTGAACTCAAACCAGAGGCTTAAAACTCACAGAGAGGAAAAACACACATGCACAATCAGGTCAAGCTAAAACATGAAACCTCTTATCACTGGCAGAGGGACTTCGCTTACAGCCAGCATGCAAATTAAATTCTTCCTTCCTGTAGCCCCCAGCCTTTCTTTCACCCTAAAAGCAGAAGAAAACATTGAAAGTGGGGTGTGACTGATGGATAGGCCCTGCTGACCATGGGCAGCAGTGAAATTATGCCTCAGACTGCCCCTCACTCCATGAAGATACTTTGCATTGTTTCACACTGTCTGTTGGAAAAAATGCACTCTCAGCTTCACGGAAAACAAAAGCCTGTGTGAGGCCATGAAAAGCCTCATGGATTTTTCTGTTTTGCTAATCCAGTTGTTGAATCACTCTGACTACTTGCTTAATCTTACCTTCATTGTGCTATTTATCCTCAGGTTCAGGCAGGGGGTGGATGCCATTAATTGTGTGTCTGACTGCCATGCTAACACTGAACACTGGGCATGTTTGCTGTACCCTCTAAACAATATGGTTTTAAGGATTAATGCCCTACTCTGCCCCAAAACTTGTACATGTCTTAAAAACAGGATTTGGCCATGTTTTCACTGAAGTGTAGTACAACACAGTTCACACAAGTACACATAGCAGCCAGAGAACATTCACAGCAATCAAAAACTGATTAGCCATCAAAATATGTCCAGCCTCACCATGTATTGTCTCCTTTCTCAGACAAATAGGTGTCATTTAAGGTAAGGTCCTACAATGGTTTTAACAGTCATAAAAACAGTCCCATAACCTGTGCTCTCTAGCATGTTAATGACAGATATGATAATTCAGCAGGAGTAAAGAACTGGAGTGCAGCTGTTATTTGCTTATTAAATGTCTCATAGGAAAAGATACAAACACAAACACACACACAATTTAAGTGGCTCATTAATCTGAAGACCTGCTCTCCCTCTGATGGGCTGCAGTGCAGTCTGAGCCAGGCAATGCAAAAAACTTCTTCTTGTCTGAGTTATTTGAGAGAAAAAGACTTCAAGTGCTCAGTTAAAAAGTACTACTTCTCCACATTGCCCATAGGGCCTAAGTATTATGGATTTTTATACAAAAATATTGAGAACCCTTCCTTTTTTCTGTCAGCTAGTAGAGTGTTTCAAATTACAGTACTGAGCCACGTCTATGGTATTCCCTCTGTTAGAGTCAGTTCTCAGGGATGAGACAGCTCTCAGAATGGTTTCAAAAGTATTGGGCAAATATCTATATTAGCTGGGTATACAAACTACAAAACTGATGTGCATGATGGACAACTGACTTAAAAAATCCATTTCCTTCATTATTCCACTTTGCATAAGCTACTGAAAGTCTTGAAGTCAAAATATGTTCATGAAATCAAGTGATATCCTGGAAAATAGTCCCTTGTATTTATTGTGCTTGAAACTAAAAAGCAGCCAAGTGAAAACTCTCCAAATCCCCTGGTAATAAACTATCGAATTAAAATTTGCTTTTCCCATTAGACATTCACTATTCTTAATTATGCCATCTCTGATTGCAGAGTGCAGTGACACAGTAAAATATTTAAATAATTCACCAGTTTATAAGCATGGACTCCACAGCCAGATTACTTGACTATTACAATATAGTGAATGACATACCAAGCTGATAACTTCAGCCTATCTCCTCTTCAAATGTCATCAAGAAAACTGAAATACCATAGAGTTTGTCAAAGATATTGACAAGGATTACTGAGCTGTCAACCAACACCAAAACTTGCAGATTTCATGTCTTGCTCTTTTCCTCATGTTATATCTGTGCCACTGGAGAGATGCACGTAAGGCAAGTAATGAGTTTTTCCTGGGATGTTCCTCACACAAATAAAAAATGCAACATATAAAAACATAGGTTTCCTGATGAAACTTATGAAGTATTTTCCAAATTGTGATTACTGCAGTTTGAACTCTGCATTCAGCAACATGGAGTTTTCTAATTTTGGCAGTACACATCATCTGTTCTAGCCATGTGCGGGACAGAACAGGTAAGGTCTTTTCCTTTATGGATATCATTGGAGAACTGCATTTTTCAAAGGTTTCTAAGTCCTGACCAAATGTAGGCTAGGTATCACAAATTCTATAAGAAGCCTGGAGAAGTCTCACAATTGCTAACTCTTGTTCTCGTGGAGAATTTCAGTTGAGCAGATGTCTGCTCAAATCACAACACAGCAGGGAGAAAACAGTCTGGAAGCTTCCTGGAAAGTGTGGAAGATAACTTCCTCACACAGCTGGTGAGGGAAATGACTAGGGAAGGTGCCCAGTGGAACTACTGTCTGTGAACAGAGAGGGATTGGTGGCTGATATGTGGTCAGGAGGCTACCTTGGTCACAGTGATCATAAAATGATCACAAGTTTTCAAATCTCAGAGGAATAAGGAGGGGGGTCATCAGAATGGCTACTCTGGCCTTCCAGAGGGCAGACTTTGGCCTTTTTAAGAGTTTGGTTGACAGAGTCCCTTGGGAGACAGTCCTGAAGGGCAAAGGAGTCCAGGAATGCTGGTCATTCTTTAAGAAGAAAATCTTAAAGGCACAGGAGTAGGCAGTCCCTGTGAGCTGACAGCTGAGCCAGTGGGAAAGACTGGCCTAGATGAAGAGAGAGCTTTGTCTGCAACTTAGATAAAAAAGGTGAGAGCATGATCATTTGAAGATGGGAAGGGCAACTCAGGAGGAATACAAGGATGTCATGAGGTTTTGCAGGAAGAAAACCTGAAGAACCAAAGTCCAGCAAGAACTTAATCAGGCTACTGCCATAAAAGACAATAAAAAATGTTTCTATAACTACATCAGCAACAAAAGGAGGTCTGAGGAGAATTGAATGAGGTTCAACAAGTCAAAGTTCTAGTTCCCACAATTGGATCATAACAACCCCATGAAGTGTTATGGGCTTATGGAAGAGTGGTTAGAAAGCAGCCTGGCAGAAAAGGACCTGGGGGTCACCACCAGCTGAACATGAGCCAGAGCCAGCTGTGTGCCCAGGTAGCCAAGGAGGCCACAGGCATCCTGGTCTGTATCACAAATAGTGTGGCCAACAGGACCAGGGCAGTGATTACCCGTTTGTGCTCCACACGGTTGAGGCTGCACCTCTAATTCTGTGTTCAGCTTTAAACCTCTCACTGAAAGACCTTGAGGTGCTGGAGCATGTCCAGATACAGACAATGAAGCTGGTGAAGGGTCTGGAACACAAGTCCTATGAAGAAGGAGCTCAAAGAGTCAAGGAAAAGGAGGCTCAGGGGATCCTTATCACTTTCTACAACTATCTGAAAAGATATCAAGGTGGATGTCAGTCTGTCTCTTCTCCCATGTAACAGGTGGCAGGACAAGAGGAAAGGGTCTCAAGTTGCACCAGGGGAGGTTTAGATTGGAGGTTAGGAAAAATTGCTGCAAGGATTGTCAAGCATTGAAACAGGACACCCAGGGAAGTGGTGGTGTCACCATCCCAGAGGTATTTAAAAGATGTGTAGATGTGGCACTTAGGCATGTGGTTCAGTGGTGGACTTGACAGTGTCAGGTTAACAGCTGGACTCAATTGGCTTAAGCGTCTTTTCCAATCTAAATGATTGTATAGTTCTATGATTCTAAGAAATTAAGAAGATGTATACCTAGGAAAGCTTGCTAAACAAATGAAGTCATAGCAGTTAGTTTTTCTCCCCAGACTCAAATGCATTACAGATGGACAGAAATGGCAAGCAAAGCATTAAAATGGTCACAGCACCCAGATGAGCACCAACCTGAAGCTTGCTCTTTCCAGGGATCAGTATAGTGATGTGCTGCTTGAATAGGAAAAGGCATTCACCAAACAACAGACAGTTTCAGTTCAAAACTATATACCTTTGCATAGGCATTTTCATAAGCACTTTAGATCTTTTAGAACTTGCTTCACTGCAGTTCTGAAAATGTAACAATTAGGGGGTGTAGTTAACACTTTGTTTATTGAAGCTGCTTTATCAAGGATGGTGAGCGCAAAAACACTTATCCAAATAGCTAAGTAAATCTCTGCTATGCTTTTTTTTAATGTTGGGTATTAGGCAAAAAGTAATTGCTCTATACTCTTAATCTGTGTATATTTTCCTGGCAGTCTTTTTGCTAGGATAGCTTAAAAATGCCCATGCAAGTCATTGCAAACAAGGGGTTGGAAAAAGGCCTGCATGAATTTGAAATGAGGACATAAGGGATGTGGTCAAAGCCAAGGCCATGAAAGAAACCCAGGCGTCCCCTTTTCCAGGTAACCTCAATGAAGTTACTCCGGACTCCATCTATTGACCTGAAATCAGATATCACCACCCTTCCTTACCAACATGGGTGGGTTGCCTCACCATTCCTTAATTTAGATCTTTCCTCACCTTTTCTTTACCTTACCTCTATCTTACTAGGGAGATGACCCAGACAGGCTTATCGCTGACTTCAATGAAAATTGCAATTGCCCATACCTAAGCATTTTGTAAATGCTTCTCAAGCCATAATGAAAAGTGGAACTTCTTATTCTAACATCTCCATGAAAGATGAGCTTTTCTTCCTTTTTACAGGCAAGATGTATTTTGGCATCTATGTATTTTACTGTTTTTCACTTCTGCTTATATTGATAAGTATATTCGCAGTTTTTGTACTTTCTCTGAACCCTGTGACTCTTGGCAGCAGCTGTATATTTCCACATATTGCGTCGACAGCTATGTCAGAATGAGGTAGAGTTTAAGTAATTGTTTTGCTAGCTGAAAGGCTTTAGACAGCAAACAGAAATAATTGTCTTTATCCGTCAGGGAAAAGGACAGAAAACCAGATCAAGTATAAGTTTAAAACTAAAAACAGATTAAGTAACTCAGCAAATAAGGAAGAAGTGATTTGCACATTATTTGCAGTGTGCTTACAGCTGAATTAATTTGACAAGACACACATTTTAACCATACAGAACTTGAAAACATATCTAAGCCTTTTCCATATACAAACACAATGAATTGTTGGCTTTTAGTTACATTTTAAGCTAAAGGAAAAACCCCTACCTGGCAAACTGGCAAAAATATGGACTTATGGGCTTCATAGATTTCCATACGTAATTAATTCTGGTATAGTGTTGCCATTGTTGTTAAAGATATATAACACTTCTGAGAGGCTGGAGACAATTCTTCTTCAGTAAATGTGATCATGACTTGATGCTACATTGATAGCCCTCCTTAATCTGGTCATAGGTATTGTTCATTTACAAGGGCAATGAGCAATTAATATTTAGACAAAGGAAAGGCTTTGTTTGCATTATGTTATGTATAATGCTGTCAGCTGGACAAAGGAGGATGTTAATGCTGTTATACAATCAATGTGATAAATTATCAAAACCGCATTTGATTTTTTTCTTTAATTTGTTAACTGCTTCATAATTTTCCTCCTTTTGTTCCCACTATTGGGTTTATAGTTTACTACTGTTTACCATTTCCTCTGCTGATATTTATTTCTTTTTCCATAGTTTGCAGCAGTAAGTAATTGCTTCTCTGAACTTATCTAAAACAAGTTTCTCTCTTTGCTTCTGCTTCTTTGGAGATTAGACTGATGTGATGGGACAAGCTCAAAATTTTCCATTTACTGTCATTGATATTTCACCATGCAGGGGTATTGCTGCCTTTCTTTAACATTTCCTTTGAAAGCAAAGTACATTCCAGCAACCAGATCACTCACGAAACTTTAGATTTTGATCATGAGTGAGTCTGGTTCAAGTCAATGTGACTCAAATATGACCCAAAAGTCTGATTTGTTTGCATGTTATTGCATCTTTCCCAGTATATTCCCTGCCTGCTGCAGACTTATTAAAAGTAAGCTTTTCCAGCACTAACTGAAAAAGTTATTTCAGTTTCTGAAAAAAATGAAAAAACAAAAAATCTTCATAACTATGTAGAGGAGTTGAATCTCCTGCTGGGAAAATAAGTAAGATCTTTTATTTTGATCCAGATCAACCCACATATGAAGTATCCCAAAACATTTGGTTATGTGTCCATTCTAAAGGAAATGTACAATCTGTTTCCCTAAGGTACTGCTTCATAGCAAGTTATGTTTTACGGTCTCCAAAGGTCTAAGACCAATGGTCTGCATCTGCCATCTTTCAATGTGGAGCTTGTTGATCAATCTGCATTATGCACCCAAATATGTAGAACAGTAGCCTGAACAGGCTGATACACAGAAAGTTATGTCCTACTGGCCCTTTGAATAATTTTCCTATATCAGTATTTCCACTCCTACTCTTACCTTTGAAGACGAGAGCCTAATGCCTGCATGACTGTAGATGTTTTGATATGGCAGATAATCAATTGGGAACAAAATAATATCATGTAGCCTACTGAGTGGTCATCTGATAGCATCTATTTTTATCTCTATGAAAACCAGATGTCCCAACAACACCTTTTAAATGATGCACACTTTCCTCTCTGGTTTACCACCTTGGAAAATGTGGTAAATTAATCACGTCATTGCTTAAGTCATTCAGCAGCCTTGTCACATAATGTTTGCAACAGCACAGCTTTTTTTCACAGGTGTTAAATGCATTTGACAACACAACAGACCTCTTGGGTATATTTACTTCCCAGCTAAAGAGCCTGATTGCCTTCAGATTGAGAGAGCTGAAAACAACTCACGACATTGTGAGTCTCATGCTTTTGGGTGGTACCCATGAGCAAGCACAGTTGGCTCCAAGAGCTTTCCAGAGTGCCCTGCTGTTTCTACTTTTTGGCCACGAAGGACAGCTATACTATTTCTGTTGGAAACAGTTTTAGTGGCTGCCAGAGAAACTGCAGTTTTTCAGCAGTCTGTGAGCAGGGGATCCCTTAGGCAGAGCAAGGCTGCCACCCATTTCAGCAGTGTATTCAATACATTTCTGTTCTCCCCAGAAAACTGCTGCCATATTTCTGGAAACCATCTTGGAAGGTCAGTGTCATCTGCTTTGCAGGCATACAGGCATACATGCATGTAGCTCAAAGTCACAGGGAATAGGCAACTATATAAACTGAGATTAACACCTCTGTCAACTGACCACCTCCACTGAGTGCTCAGGGTTTCAGGGCCATCACACAATGCCTCCATGCTTACATAGTAATATCCTGGCAGTACAGTATGGCTTTTCCCTTAGGCTTCTTAAAAAGAGAGTTCACAGAGAAAACTTGTTCAAAGACTCATTGCTAAAGTCCTGAAATTCCAGGTAAATCCCTTTGTGGAAGCTGACTTCACTTCTACTTCAGCTCTCCCATTTAAAATGTGAATGTCAACCTCTGGTTGAACTCTATATGTGCAGAACATACAGCCCCTGCATATAAAGCAGCTGATGCAGTATCTATACTGCTTTAACACAATTTCCCAAAATGTTTGTCTTACCTTTTCAACACAAAGAGCTGCTGGCATGCATGCTCTGCAGAGTATCTGTTTACCAGCTGTGTTCAAAGGGTTTGATAACATGTTATAAAACTTCAGCAGACTGAATAGCAGCTGTTCCCTATCAATTTCATATATTTGGTACAGAGAAGAGAGAGGGTTTTACTAAGAAGAAAAATAGAATAGCCAATAATACCACAAAAAATATTTTAAAATAGGTTTTTAAATAACCATAACATCCCTTAGGGGCCCAAAGGGGCAGTTGTAGTCTATGGATTTATCAATTATAATTTCTGCAAAGGGCAAAATAAAAGGAAGGGTCTTCTTTGAAGCTAGATATGACAAGGGAATGCAAATCTGAGGGCCAGATAACAGAACACTGTGAATTCCATGCTGGTGCCCCACAAAATCCCCTCTGTAGACATGATTAATTGGAATTATGTTTCATAAATTTTAATGTGAGAAACATGGTCTTCTAGACAAACAAGAATGCAGGCATATCTTCTGCATATCACTGGCATTTTAAACAGCCTCAGTCTCCCTCTTCTGAAATAAAAACAAGGAAGGAAGTGATTACTGCAGGATTTGTACAACTGTGTAGCCCAGCTGATAATGCTGATAATAATAAAACTCCCTCTGTGTAGCTGTGTTCTCACCAGGAGAACTCAAAGAGGTTCTTTGTTTGCTTGTTTGTTTTACAAAAGACGTTTGCACCATTAGTCCCTTTTTCCAGATGGTGAAGTTGAGGAATGGAGGAGTAAAATCTTGCAGGAATGGCCAGGAAAATAATTCAAGCCTTCCAGCCCCCAAGGTCTTATCTCTACCCACTACACCATCATTCTTGTTCTTTCATACAGTACAAGGAAATGTTCCAATGGAAAATCTACAACTTAGTATTTCCTCCTTCTATGGATTAAGTACATGTAAGGAACACTGAAGCATAAACCATGGGGCAATTTAGGTGCCTAGGAACATGTCAGAAGAAAAAAAAAGATGCTTAATCTAGTACAAAATAGTCAAAGCTTTTATCCAGGTAGAATATTTTTCCTTCAGAGAGTTTTGGCTGATAATCAAATGCTTTGATTCAATGTGTTAATACAAAAAACCCAAAAAAACAAAAAAAAATCCCACAAACCAAACCAACCAACCAACCAACCAAAAACCCTTCAAAAAACCTAAAAAAAAGCCCAACCAAAAAACCCACCAACAATCCCTTCAAAAAAATCCCAACCCCCCGAAACACTGACCAGGGGTATTCTTTAAAACAGTATTTTGTTATGTACTCTGCTGATGATGGAAATTACACTGTCAGATCTCAGGTTGTATCCTGCCATTAATGGCAGATATGGAAAAATATTAAATAAGGACACAGTAGGTTTTTGAGACAAAGAAATATGTTTCTGAGATAGTTACCAGGATGCTATGAGGAAAGGGAAAATAAGAAAAACCTTTAGGATCACTTGCAGAAATTCATCTGTGACACAGATGTTCTTTGGCCTAGGGACTAAAATACAGAAATTAGGTGGTATGTGTGTTTTAATATTCAGCAATCTATGAAACAACTGCTCTGACAGGTGTTTATCCTTTTATATATGACACCATCATGACTTGTGTAAGTTATGGAAATAAGAACACAATATTTCTAGCATTAAAAATTAATAACCATAGAAAGCAACCATACTTTTATATAAAGCAGTCTGGACAAGGATGTGTGAGATGAATAGGTCTGACTTGCCATTGCATGATTCATGACCAATGAAGAATTTAGAACACATCTCAAATGTAAAATGCTGTGAAAACAATGTGTCCCCTCAAAGCTATCATTCTTGATAAAATTTTCACTGGGCCAGTAGTGATCACTTTTTCAAACAATCAGCATCTTCAGTTTTAATAGTGCTCACACTGCTGGCACAGGTAGAAATAAGCACTCTTTCATCTCAACAGTAGCCAGACCTGAATGATATCATAAAGAAATACAGCTTGGCCTCCCCCTATTCTTTACATGTCAATGAATATAAAGAAAAAAATATTGACTGAAATCATTGTAATCTTCCAACAAAACAAAATGCAACTATAATATCATAGATACTTTAGAGAATATTTTGGCCCTCATTGCTTACTTCTGAAGAAAAGAATTTCTGTCTGGACTACTCAATTGATAAGGCATCAAGTTCCCTTTATATATTTCATCATATTCCAAGACAGATCATAACATAGCTTATTAATGACTTATTAATGTTTATTTATTAACAAGTGTTGACTTGTTCATTCCATTGGTTTAACCACTCTAATAGCTTTGCTGCTCATGACAAACTGCAATCAGACTTAAATCATACTAGAAGTTAACTAGGTGATGTATAACTTCAAGAAGAATATTTTTCCATTTCTAGAATTTGTTTTTAAGTGATGAATACTTACAAATGTGGTTGTTCTAGCCTGCAAGTGCTGGGTGATTCAAAACCCCTGATCTCTGTTGAAGAAGTCATGCCATTCTAGGTTTAAAAGTGTGCAGAGAGCTGCAATTGCATCCACCAGGTGTTTTATTTCTTTGTTTCTAACAGGCCTACAATTGCCATTGGCTCAGCAATGCTTACAAATGGATTTTGTGCTTTTGTTTTGTTAGAAAGGAGAACTAACCATTGCTTTCCAGTACTCAACATTTTTGTTAGCATACTTCTTAAACTCTCTTTTAATCCAAGAAATTCCAGACACATAAAAAGCAACCTCAAATTTTTAACTGAGCTCCTCAACATTGAAAGACACAATTGCACATTTCTGTGAATGGAGACTAGAGGCTCACAGATGAGTCATTTCTTGCACTGCTTTAGTTCAAAGGTTTGAATCAGTTTTGTACCCAGTCTATGTTTCCTTGTGATACAATATATGCATTCCAAGAAAAACTTGAATGCTAAGGGCACTCTTTGTTAGACCAAGTGAAATAGCAAAAACCCTGAGTAGACCTTCTTAGGAAATAGGTAGAAGAATCTAAACTTTGTTTCATTGTATTTCTTGCTATTGCTTGAAAAAGTAGGAAAAAGCTGTGTGTACTCCCAGTATCTCTCTCACCTTAAAGAGATTTTACTCTTCAAACAAAGTTTATTTACAGCATACCTACTGTGAGCAACAGATGGGTTGGTGCCACCTGCAAGATGGATATGGTGCATATAAAAAAGACCATTGACTCAACCAGGGTCTCATGTGCCCATCTAGTAAAATGCATGAGAGAACTCATTCTGTGAGAAGCAATGGATATTAGAGCAGCCAGGCTTATGTTGTTCTTGTTGGGTCACAATTATTCTGATTTGTTTGCATGATGATGAAAAAGCAATTGCAAATGAATGAAATTTAAACCATATCTAAAAGCAAAAAGGACAACAACACGCTGTTCCCTGCCCACGGATATCCTCATTTGGAAGATCACTGAGGCACAGTATTTCAAGCTGTACTGGTTTATCAAGCCAGTGAGACCAAAACACAGTGTGCTGAAAGCTGATACCATCTTGTTACCTGGGTGTTAAGTGCTGTTTAAGCTCTTATGCAACCCTGACCTTTCCCGAGCAGAAAGTGCTGGGTCCGCTTCCTTGTTTGCAGAGCATACGGCCATGCACAGCCTCACAGGGAGCAGAGGGGACAGCAGTACTCTGTGTTAGTCTGGCAGGAATAGGTTCAGTTTGGCCCACCTGATGGGTTTTGTGTGTGAAGGTTATTGCTGCTACTCCAGACTTTCTTGCCCTACCTCCCCTCCACTGGCAGGTATGTGTGAGTGTTACTACAGTGCTTTCATGGCGGGTGACCATAAGTGGCCTCAGTTTTCTCAGCCTGCTGCTGCATCCTCTGATAAGGAAACCAAACCATAACCCCATCTGTACCATGTGTTCAACCTGTCCCTGCTCTTTTCTTCCTGCCTCTGCCTTGTCAGTGTCCCCTCTCCTCCCATCTCACTCCATCAACTCACAGTCTACCAGGAAAACCACAGATAAACTGCTGACTTCTTATCTGCTGTACTCTGTTCTTGATTTGTTCTTTATTTTCATCTTTGGTTTGGCTAGATTTGGTTTGTAAGACTTTAGAGGCAAGGAACTCAAGGAGTTTCTGAAGATCAGCTTTCACAGTCTGCCATAACATGGGATTAATTTTAATTACTTCTTAAATGAAGGTACCATTTTGTCCTATCCCACTCATCATCAACATCTCAGCATATGGAAGTAGATAGTAAATGAAGATTGTAAGAGCTTCTATTTTAACTTCTTTGTTATCATTCTGCTAAGACACAGACTCTGAAGCAATTTGAGCATTAAAGATGCACAGATTAAGCCCAAGGCACAACTTTGTTCTGAGGAAAACTGGAATACAAACATTTAAATAGTTGTTCCTAAAATTTTTTGAGCCTTATCCAATAAAAATTCTTGAGAAATTGTATGAAAAAAGCACATAAATGAATTATGTAGCCACAGTTATAAATAATGATGAATGAGCAAGGATAAACAGCTGCTAATTTCATCCTATACTCTAGGGCTAAAGCAATTATGTTCTCACCAGGTTTTAAAAGCCAGCTGATTAACTTAATTATCAAGAAAAATACTCAACAGGCCAGTGAAATGGGACAAAAAGTTACTGTTTGCCTGTGCCATGCAGCAAAGCAAGAGCCTTGGAGGCTTGTTACCTCTGTGCAAAAGAAGCAGCTGTTATAACATCTCATGGCAACGATTCTGAAGACATAGCAAACAAATTAAGTCTGTCTTTTATACCTAAATTTGTGGTGAACAATTAAGACCTAAACAAAACAGATAATATATTAGCAAAGACAAGACCTTTGGCTTGTTGAAGAAAGTTGTCATTAACAGGTTCATGCTTGGAAATTATTCTGGACTTGGTGACAGATGATAGAACAGCACAGGAGAGGACTTCTAATCCACTTTGGTTGAGTGTGATTCAGTTAATTTCTTCACTGAAAAGAGTATTTAGCATAGGACATAATACTAAGCATTTGCAAGACAACATGGTTTCATCTCAGTACCTATAACTAAGGGTTATGCATTAGATGCTGATGTTTAGCCCTAGAGTCTTATGGTTGGAGGATTTAATTTTGGTGAATCTGCTATTTATGGGTAATATTAAGACAAGTAGGCTGCATTTTTCTGTGCAGAACAAAGAAGCTGTGGTATGAGTGATCACTCTGTGTGGGATAGAACAAAACGTGTCAACCTGTTAAAGAACTAGGGGTTTTCGGATAGCAGAGCACCCTGTGCACGATAAACCTCAGTATCACTTACTCTCCTGTATAATATTGCAATAGGGGAATAACCCTCAGAGTGTTACTCATCAACTGCTATTGAAAAAATGGTAGAATCCTTCACACCTTAGTAAAGAAGATATGGAGAAAGGGAGAAAAAAGTTAAAGACCAGTTTCTAAATCCATGCTTTTGAGTTGATAAATGTAGACCTTTTCATCCTGAAGTTTTAAACACAATTTAAAATGCAAATTAAGCTAGAATAATTACTGTTTTGCTGGTATAACTTATGAGCTTCATTTCCTTCACTGAAAGAATATTTTCTCAAAGAACATTTTGTCTGATAAGCTTGTCCTCTATGAATTTTACTAACATAGATGTATTTGTTTTAAATCTAATCTTTTTGTACTTCTAATCAGCTTAGAAATTTCAGTAAACTGAGAGAGTAGACTAGGCTCATATTAGTCTTAACAGTCATCAGTTCCTTTTGATAATTTGGACCCTAGGTAGCCCTTGACCCATTAAAAAAATATTATCACTCATAAAGCCCATTGATTACAATATCCAGAAGTTTCTCAAAATGAAGTTTTTGTGTGCTCCCACTTAAACTGTGTTGAAGATACCAAGATATTTGTTATGATTTCAAGTCTGGTATAGTTCTGCATTATTTGATGAAGGTGTTCCTGATTTTCAAACAAAAAAGCTCCCATGCAGACCTGAACACTTCAAACACAGAGGCAAGGTAACTTGTTCATAATGCCCCAAAATAGAAATTCTATGGGCAAAATGGAGGAATGTCAGACTAAAGTTCAGGTCTGCCAGCAATAAAAACTACAGCTGAAAACATACTATTTAAAATATCTTTTGACTCTTTTTCAAATCAAAAGTTATTTAATTCTCCCAATATATACAGCTTTTTAAATCTAACTTTCCAATATCCATTCATATCGAAATAATTAATATTTTATTAGAGAACAAATGTATTAAACTTCCAAATTCCATTTTTCATTTAATCTATCACTATGACTATATAATCTTATTTTCTTCATGCTGATAAATGTCCTCTACAGATTCTTTCCTTTTCCACATTTCACTAAAAGAAATTGGAGATTATACTATGAAGGAACTGTGGCAGACTCACGCTGTGAGAACCAAAAACTGAATGCGGACCATTTGGAGTGCTGTGCAGCCTATAAGAAGTATTGATGCACTAAACGAACGTTCTGAAGAGCACACCATAGGACAATAAATATGCTGCTAAAATATTAGTTTACCTATCAAGCTGCAAAAAAATTCGATGAAGCTCCCAGGTCCACTGAGAGCTGAATATGCTTTATTGTGGAGAGTTTAAAACAGCCCAGAGGCTGAGACAGCTCCAGTTTGTAGCCCCTGAAGAAACAATCACTAAAAACTTAACACTCTATAAACTGTTTTCTATAACATTAGCTCTAAAACATTGATTTAATTTTCTTCTCTTTACTGCCTTCAGCTTTTGAATTTAACAATATTTTCAAGCTACCTGTTTAAAGTCATTGCCTTTATTGGGAACTTTATTGAAGTTGGTTACAGGTCTAGAAGATCTGTGGTATGGGCTGGTGCTGTTGAATTTAAGAACTGAATCAAAATGCAGTTAATTAGGAATTCAGACTGCAAAATGTCATGCAGTACTCCATAATTTGACTTGATAGATTTGGAAAGACAACAGACAAGGAAAGGCTGCAGGTATACATATGGAACAGAGAGGGAGAAGGCAGGTGCGTGTCTTGTCTTTCATGTGTTTGGAAATGGTTTCCAGGACTATTTGTCCCATCTTCTTTTCATGATTCAAAGTAAGGCTGACCATCCTATACTTCACTGTTTCCTTCTTCTTGCTCTTCTAAAAGATGTACCTTCCCTGATTGTCATAAATCTTCAGAAATTCAGCGCTAGTGTCATGGTGTCTTAGGGCAGGTCACTCAATATCTGATAGCATCCTATCAGGTCTCATGTTTTTATGAATGTCCAGTTATAAGTGTTCCCTAAGATGATCCTCTTCCTCCCAGAACTTCTCTTCCTGCTCCAAACTTTTCAACAGGAAGTGCAATTGCTGAGTGTAAGTTGTCAGAAAGGACCAGGCAAAATGCACATCAAATATTTTAACATTTTGTCCTTGTCACCACATACCTTACTCCATCCTCTAGCAGGCCCAAGTTTTCTCTGATCTTTCTTTTGTTTTACCTTTGCCTTTTGCTTCATTTACCCATAGAAGCCCTTCTTGTTACATCTCACATCTCTTGATGGATATTACAGCAGGTGCACCAGATTTTCCTAACCACGTCCCCCAATGTCTTTATATCCTTCTACCTCTTCTATGCTTTCTTCTCACATTTAACCTTAGTCGAGAGCCCCTTGGTCATCCATGGAGGTCTCCTCTGACATATTCTTGATTTTCTGCTTGTTGGATTGGGAGCCAACAAGGCTTAGAGGAGATGATCTTTAAAAATCAATCAGTTCTCCTGTACCACTCTCTTTTACAAGACCAGATCCCATGGGATTCCTCCAAGAAGATCTCTTAACATGCCAAAGTCTTCTCTCCTAATATCCAGGATAATGATCCTGCTTTTTTTCCCTGCTTCTTCCTAGCCAAAGGATAAAGAATGAAGGAGAATAGAGAAAGGGAGCAGTGGGAAGAAGAAATGAAAATTCCTACTTTTCTCCTTTACTGATATTTCTCTTCATACTCCTCCCTTCTTGGTCTTCCTTGTTTCTAATTGCATCAAACACTTTAGAAACTTAGAATCATTTAGTTTGGAAAAGTCCTCGAAGTTCACCAGGTCCAATCATTAACCTAACACTGCCAATTTCACCACCAAAACATGTCCTTAGTGTCATGTTCAAGGATGGTGACTCTACCGCTTCCCTGGGAAGCCTGTTCCAATTACTGACTATCCATTCCATAAATAAATTTTTCCACATATCCAATCAAAACATCCTCTGGTGCAACTTGAGATCATTTCCTCTTTTCCTATCACTTGTTACTTGGGAGAAAAGACTGGCCTCCACTTTGCTACACCTCCTTTCATGAAGTTGTAGAGAGAGATATAAGCCCCCTTTTCTCCAGACTGAACAACCCCAGCTCCCTCAGTTGCTCCTCATATGACTCCAACCTCTTCACCAGCTCTGTTGCCTTTGTCTGGACACGCTCTACCACCTCAATATCCTTCTTGTAGTGAGAGACCAGAACTGGACACAAGATTTGAGATGAGGCATCACCAGTGTTGAGTGTGGGGGGCCATCACTGCTCTGGTCCTGGTAGCCACACAATAGATACTTTTAATATTTACATTACTTTTAATGAAGTGAATTTCATATTTGTACTATATGAAGGAATTACATTATTCTCATGAATGAAAATGCATGGGGAAACCAACTTGTCAGATGCCTAAATCTGTTTGAAAAAATAAAATTCCATCTACATAATTTCTGCTTTTAGAAAAGATTTTAAGACCAATTCATCTGGGCACAGAAGTTTTATTTGTCTGATGACAATTGAAAGATTTTTAGATTAGCTTCCAACAGATACATTGCAATAAAATATGCACAGCATTGTCAGCTACACCCCTCTTAATCCATGGCTCAAATAAAATGCATTCCACATGAATGCCAGCAAAGCACTGGGAAACTTGCCAAACCAAAACCATAAGATATTGTACATTTAATTCCTTACAGTGGAAATTCAGGGGAAACTCTCTTATGTTATTTAGACTGTTTTACTTGAAAATGATGCTAATCTCTTGAAAGCTGGTTTTGAAATTATGGCTTCCATTCATATGGCATCATGAAAAGCAGAAGAACCATTTTACTAATGTTTAAGGGATATAGTCTGATGACAGGTAAGAATTTTTGTAGAAGACTACAGAAGAGGTTATTTTGGGGGATGTTGTCGCCCCTCCCCATCCCCTACCCCTTTCCCTTCCCCTTCCCTGTGTTTCTTTTTACATCCCAATTTGCTGGACACTTTTTATATTTCATTGTCTATATTCCTGAAAACATTTTCCCTCCATTGACATTTGTGTCTTCACTCTATTCTGTGGTAGTCAAAGTCTGAAATACCAAAAACTACTCCAAAGTAGATACAGATAAGAAGAAAAGAGAGGAGCAGTAGTGGCACACAGTGAGTGTAACAGATGTCACAAGCAGACTGATCTGTAAGGAAATAGTTTCCTTCATTTTTAACTAGACTTAACCAAATTAGGAGAGAGAAAAAATCATGGAACTTCTGCAAAATTCTATTTTGAAAATGCCATCAGATAGAATTTCTAAAGTAAAATGTGCCTAGCAGATGCAGCAGCACGTTGGTGGGACTATCCACTCTGCTCTGTTTCCTCTTCCACTTGCTTTAGCCAAACTGCTGCCTGACATCCCAAAAGTATGGGCTCCAGTCAGACCTGGAGCTTCCAGAAATTAAATGCTATGGTGTTCCTGACAAAACCATACTTTCCAATGAAATACAGATTAACAGAAAGTGTGTTGTTATCCTACTCCTTCATAATATTGGCTGTAAGACTTCTCTGAAGAAGACATAATTTGAATTATGCCTTTGTATTTGAACAGGGCCATATTTCTGAGTAAACCATCAATTCCTTTCAGTAAGTAGCTTCAACATAAGAAAGGAGGTTATGATATCTACTCTCACTGCAGCTTCCAGCCATTTTATGTTTTCAATGTCCTTCTCTTATCTGATTCCTCTTCCTTGACCTATTCACTTTCAACTGATTAAACTACAGAAGGCATTAACTAATCATGTATTATGCTCACGTCTCCTTGCAGGCTGTCCTGCAGTACATCAGTACTCTTCTTGAACTCAGGTCAACAGGACAGACCCAGTTTCCACTGCCAGTAGTGCTAGTATGTCATATGGAGTACGAGTCATCCACTTCTTTTCCTGGGAATTTTTGAAGCATATTGTATTTGTCAACTAGAAGCAACCCCAGCTTTACAAGAAATTACATTCTTTTCAATCTAACAGAGCCATGGCCCTTTTCCTTTTTTTTTTTTCTTTTTCTTTTTCTTTTTTTTTCTTTTTCTTTTTTCTTTTTCTTTTTTCTTTTTCTTTTTCTTTTTCTTTTTCTTTTTCTTTTTCTTTTTCTTTTTCTTTTTCTTTT
>JAWWMO010000121.1:81859337-81899323 GCA_035047845.1 Dendrocincla fuliginosa | reverse complement strand
CCCTTTCCCTTTCCCTTTCCCTTTCCCTTTCCCTTTCCCTTTCCCTTTCCCTTTCCCTTTCCCTTTCCCTTTTTTTTTGACTTTGTTGTAACACCAGTCAGTTCACAGAGTCATTAATCTTGCCACAAATGGATCTGCAGTAACTGATCTCTCTGTGCACTGTGTCTATAGGTAATGCATGAGATTGAGGGCAATGCTGACCGCTCATTTTGCCTCTCTTTGATACCAGCTTGCTTAGCTAAGGCTAGATTAGTAATTTCTCTGTGTCTGATTTCTCAAAGCAGAAAAGTCAGACAAGATCATGGCTTTAGTCATGGTCATTGTCAGGGAAGAGTCAAAATTGGTTGTAAGTAACAGGAAAACTTTAAAATATATTCCATTTCCACATTTATTTCACTGCTGCAAGTACTAGTGCTAAAAGCATTCCTTACATAGACTGTGGTATTACTCAGATAAGACAAGATAAAGAGATTCAGAGTTTTCATGAGGCCCATAAATACATGCTTATTTTCATGGTATTCAACTCAGCCATGGGAGAAAATCCCTTTGGCACTGTGAGAAGTCCCCCATTCCAAAGAAATCCTCTTTTTTTTTTTTTTTTTTTTGTCAGATCTATGTGGATTCTGGTCAATTCTTGTACATTCTTTTTGCCTTTTTTTTATCAGCAGTATCATTAATTAATTTTTTGTATGGACTATTTTTTCCCTGCTTTTAGTATTCAAACAGAGCAATAGAAGAATATGTGAGCACTTCTTGCAAACTCAGAATAATTAGAAGCTGAGATTAAGCAACTACATATGAAGTAGAAAATTAATGGTGCAATTGATCATTCTGCTCAGCAATCTCTACCAAACTGACAAAGCCAATCTTTAAAACTTTGAATACAAATAATAGGTGTGTAAAGCAATTTATTAAGCTAGACAGAGCGAACTATATCTTGAAATCCAGAACACTTTTTCTTTTTAAGGGGACATGTATAAGAGAAAGGCAATAGCATAACAGAATTAAACATAGGTAATTATCTATCCACAGGTAACACTCTGCTGTGAGTTTTGTAAAACACAGAAGGATCTGAAACAGGAGTCTATGAGAATATTTATGAGAATATTAAAGTTCCTTGCATTTATTTCAAAACAAATTGTAAGCCAGGTACAAACACTGCATCAGAGAGAAAAACGCAGACTGCAATTACTAAGCTATAATTTTTAGCTGTTTTCTTTAGTCAGGGACCATGTTGAAGAGATCCAACTATTAATTTTGATATTGCTTTATTTTATGGTGCAGACAACAGGATGTACACAAGTATTAGAATGAAAATCTCTATAAATTCAAAATCCCTTGTTTGTTTGCTGTTCTGCAATAAGTAGCTATTATACCATATTTTATTAAATAATACATATTATTCTTACCTGAAAAATATGAATTTTCTTACTGTATTAGTATTACTTGAGTCAAGAAAAAGCTTTTGAAGCTGTATTGTACTACCAAGGGAAATATTTGCATCATGTTTAAGCTATTGTTTAAACCATATTAAAAAGCCAAATATAAGAAAAGGAAAAAATATAATTCCCAAACCCCATGGAATGTCATTATGCAATTTAATTAGCTTCAGAAAGTCTCCATTTTTCTGTGTTGCTCCAGTCTTGTTCAATGCTTACAGGAATGCACACTTTTCAGATGAATCTCTCCAAGTGAGTCATTTTAACATGCTCCATTTCCGAGTTGGCAACTGAGATGATAAAGATTTTAGCTACACTCTTCACTTTTCTCTTGGAATAAAAAACATGCAGGATGTGACACGCAAAATTAGTTCTGTTCTGTAGAAGGTTCTATAAAGATTCAACACTACTAAGATCAATCAGTATGAATACATGAAACATGTTGGAAATCCTTGCTTTTGACAATATTCAGGTCATGGAGTTCACAGAGCAAGAAGATAGACAGAAAAATGTGAGGGACATCCATCAAAAATAGATTTAAAAAAAAGTGTGTTATAGCTGTGAAATATTCTACAATGGATTTGCTATAGGTTTGTGAAACTCCACCTAACAGAAACCAGATCTACTGAGATATGAAGAGGACAGATGTCTTGACAGCATTGTTCTCTGCCTGCTGAATGATTTGCTATCCAGGAAATATTAGTCAAGTAATAGTTGAGCTGAAAATATTTTATATCATGTCAGAGGCAGAACAGCTCTGTTTAACACAAGCTCTTACACAGTGTCATTTGCAGGCATTTTGTGGAACACCACAGGTTTACAAAGAGGAAGACTTCCTTGCCAAGAAGGATTTACTCACCACACACCTAACCCTTTTACAGTGGTGACTGCCCTTGCACTGATCTCCTGGATGTCTTTAACAATCTATCTGAAATGATGCTACTGTTCAAATTTGAAATACAACATGATAAAGCCGAGGTTTCACATAAATAGTTTACCTCACTTGTGTTTACCCTAAGGTTAAGACAGAAGAGAAGGTTGTGTCACTGTCTTTAAAGAGGGGCTGGTGTTTGGAAAGCTGAAGCTTTGAAGTTGTCCTTTGGTTTAAAAAACCCTTTCCCACAGGCATGTTGCACATTGTTGCTACTTAGCTCAGCATCCTTCTTGGAAAAGGAGGCTTGAGCAGCAAACAGGATACAAAAAAGCAAAGTTTCTTCTGCCTGCCATAGCTGGCCACAAATAGCCAGCTCCACACACATGGGGATTGCTAGAAGCCTGGAGCAGGCACACTCACCTCAAGAACTTGGTACTGCAGTGCTCAAGGAGCTGCCCATACCTGGGGATGTGGGCAGAAGGGGAACAGGCACAGGGCAGACCTGTCCCTCAGGAGCCAAGGGGATCTGCTCAGATGCAGAAACTGGCCTGTGTCTCGGTGAGCTTCCTGAAACTGGATGCTTCTGGTGGAAAGGTGCATCTCAGCCTTGAAAATGATCAAAATAATTTACAATATTTCAGTGGCAAATACAATCACCTAAACCAAACATTAGAAAAACAAAACTGTCTGTATGAAAAATTAGCCTATCAGTGCAGCACTGTTGTTTTGTTAAACCAAACCAAAAAACCTAGCTAAAAGAAGTAAGCTATGGGATTGGAAACAGAAGTGAAAGATGACACAGGAAGCAAAAACCACGGTTAAAGACACTATAGTCCTGAACATAAGTGTGTATGAATTGCATTGTATCATCTGGAAATACTGTGACTGCCAGTTACTTCATATCTCTTATCTTCTTTATTGTCCCTGCAGAATGTTATTACATGGATTGCCTTTCCACAATAGCAGCCTCCCATGCAGTGCACAGCAGTAATATACATATTTTTCATTGAGGGATACAACAGACAAGAGAGATAACATGATAAAAAAAAGGAAGAAAACTCCTCTCTTTCCACAGGACATTGTAACTGATAAATGTTAACAGGGGAATATTTCAGGCAGACCTCTTGGGAAAATAATAGAAAGAAAATCCATTATGTGTGTTAAATGTAAACCCTCATATTCTTGGTTTAGGAATCCCTCAAACTGTAATTTTTCTCAGGTTTCAACTACTAGTCTTTCTGAGGGAAGGATGGTGAATTGACAGAATTATCCAAGTCACATATTGGAGGCTAAGTAATCCTTTTTTATGATTTTGCATAGATATATGTATGTTCCCCTGTATGATCATGGTTTAATAGCTGAGCTTAAATACCTACAAAATTAAAAAGCAGCCGCCCGAAAGGCCAGTCACACAAACTCAGCACATTATTTTTGGAGGATATACAAGTAGGCCATTTTAATAGGAAAGAGACTATATAGAAGCCTGCAGGAGGACCTGGGCATAATGAGGAAGGTGAGAAATCTCAGCTGTGAAGCAGAAAGTTTCATGGATCCTGCTCATTGGGCCATTCTAAAAGGGTCATGTATGTGTTATGTGAATGTGGGCACGTGTCAAAGAAGCAATTTGTTTATGAAGAAATAATATGCAGTAATGCCATACCTAACCTCAGGGTGAAGCTTTCCTTCATTTTACAGGAGAATTACTCCTGTACAATAACTTTCTATAAGTATTTTGATTTTTTAAAACTTTCACTTCAGCTTGCTTCAAAATGCAGCTACCCAGACTCCAACATTATTTTCAAAAGTTCCTTACCACTATGCCCCAAGTTCATAATCTTTTCTGATTCTCAGAAATCTACTAAAACTTTTAACTTCTTGTAACTCGCATCTCAGAGGAAAACAGTTAAGTTATTGGGGTACTTAAATTTAGGGAAATCTTTCAGTCAAGTATTTTAGCAGAAAATAACATTTGAGCTGGTTGAATTTTTTGTTTTAAAGGCTAACCAAAAAATTGGTCTCCTGAGATATGGAGACCTACTTTGTAAGCTTCCCTTGGATTTTTCCAGTTTTTCTGCTCTTTCTCTATAATTTTATCATCTTATGACCTTTTCTTTGTTATAAAATAAAATGGAATGAATAATGTCATGGATTAGTTTCCTTCATTTCCCCCCCCAAAACAATAACCTTTAATTTCCTCCATTTTCCCCTTTGCAGTTCTAACTTTTCTAAGGATTAACAAGGGAAAAAGTGGAAAGAAAAAGTGGAAAAAAGTTGAGTATTTTAATTTTATTATACTCAGCTGGTAAAATAGTGGTAGTAGGCACAAGTTCAATATTTCATTTTTGAAACTGAGACCAAAAGTCTAAATATTTAGATTTTTCACAGAACAAAAGCTCTGATCCAAAATATTTCACTTCATAATTTCATAGTAATAAAACACTTCAGAGTTCTTCATGTGCACTGGTGTGTGACCATGGTTTGCTCTGAGTACAATTCAATCCATTTTAATGGTCTTCTCACACTGTGCCTCCAGTCAAATGCAGCTCTGTTACATCCTACTGTTCCATGGATATGGTCACATGGCTGCAAGAAGGTGCATTCTTCTCCTTGGGCACACGTCCCTGGTTGGGCTTTATCTCCAAAGAGGGAGCTTCGCAATACAGTTCCCATGAAGTACCACATGGGTTAGGCCAGAACCAAGACAGCTGAGAGGCACAATGTGCTGCAAGTCAGTGTAGATGTATCAGGAGAACGCAGTAGAAAAAGCCTGGATTACTACTTTTCTGAGCCTGTGCATAGCTCCAGTGAACAGAGGTGGAAACTGCCATTCCTGATCTGCTTTTGTGGGTGCAGAAGGAGAGTAAATGTAATGGAAACTGAAGAAGGAAAAACTGGTATTCCCCAAAATAATCTCCAAAAAGTGAATCAGCATTCTATGTTACGAGATCACTGACGTAAAGAAATCTGATGTTTATTGTAATTAGCTTTGTCCACTCACATTTCTACCTTCAGGTCTCAGGCAATGTACCAAAGCTGATCGTTCCCTTGTTCCCCTTGAGCTCATGTCCATGTGCTCACTAGGACAGTGAGTGCCCTCAGAACCATATGACTCCTCTGGGTGGCAGGCAGCAAGACAAGCATCAATTCCATTTGGGGTTAGACTTATTTTTTCCTTTTGATGGAAATATTTTCACCTATTTTGGGTTTATAAGTGCTTTTCAATAACAATTCTGTATATTTTGAAATTTTTTTTAATTAAAATTAAAAAAAAAACATTTCAGGCAGAAATTTGGTTGATTACAAATAATTAACGTTTCAGAGGTGTTAAACTTTTGTTTTGGCTTATTTTTTTGTTTATTTTGTATTTTTGGGGGGTTTTTTTGTTTGTTCGTTTTTTTAATATATATTGCTATTTCTTTAACTCCACTGATATTTTTACCTAGTTTCATTTAAAGACTATCTTTCTAGTTTAATGCAACAATACTTCATTTATTTGTAAACATTCCTGATTTTAAAAAGCTCAGTGACACAAAAAGAGAAACAGACAGAATCTTTGTAAATTTTTGGAAGAAAATATTTAGCGAGACTTCAGACTCTAAAATATGCGGGTCTTTTCTGAGACTGCTCATATACTGACAAGTACTTTTTCTTATATACAGTTTTGTGTTGAAATTTTAATTTTTCCTTGAAAATTAGCTTAGAGAATTCATCTGAATACTGGCTTTTCCTCTGCTCAGCTTGGTCCCATCAGTAGGCTGGGACCTAGACTGTAAATGGGACAAGAATTCATGTCTGTCTCCAGCCACAAGGCTGACATCGGAGAGACGCAGAAGCCTCAAAACTTTTCTAGATAGTCCTTTCTATCACCAGATCCTGCTCTTGTAACAGCATAAATATTTGCTGATTAGCTTCAGACTTTCCTTCACGATTACAGTACAGTTGCAATGCCAGCAGGGCAGGGGGACATGTAAAGCTTGAGAATGCCCCTCTCCTGTTTGTCATGAATGTTAGCTGAGACTGCTTGTGAAAACTCAGTGTATCAAGGATTAAGGAAGAAACTTGAACATTTAGGATAAAGAAAGTGTGTTTTCCTTATACATTAAACTGTGAGAAATCAGATCCCCCCAACCTGGTGGGAGAGTTATTGTCATAAGTATACAGGATAGCATATGATTCTTTGAAGAGTCCAAGACTGAGACATGGAAACCTGGCTGCTTTGAGAGGGAAGCCAATGTTTCTGCATGTAATGCTAGCTGGAGTAATACCCCCCATGGCAAGTCCATATACAAGCACTTAGTATATGGCATGCCCTGCTCTACAAACTCGAGGCCTCTCCATTAATCTGATTATTTCTCATAATGGAAAGCAGACTTGTCTTCAGCTACAAAAAAAAATGTTTTCCCACTTACAAACCTTATTTTGTAAGACTGCCCTTCATTGCTTAAATGTGCCTCAGCTACACTAGCCATGAAGTTTTGAGTTTAAACAAAAATGAATAGTCTGGGTGAATATTTTAAAATATCTGAGCATTACAGTAACTGTATGATTCATAATTATCAGCTTCATCTGCATTTTTTTTTTCCTTTTACCCTTGCCTGCAATGAGTCATGAGCATGTCTGGATTGCTCTTCAACCATGAAGGAGTGAAATGTACTCCTAATGGACAACACCAGGGTCACACATACCACGTACAGACCCAAAAATAGAGCTCTAAGTCCTGTTACTATGAAATTTTACTCCTTCCAACAGCTTGCTTGTTCCAATCAGCTTTTTGCTCAATGAATAGTTCCATTCACCTCATCAGGGAGGTACAAGTGTCACAGGGAGCAGCTCGTCATGCTGGCACCAGGATGTGGTTCTCTCACAGGGATGGCCCCATACTCACAAGGTACTCTGTAGCCTCCTTAAGCTGATTTCCCTTACAGTTGCTTCTGGATCCTTGCAAAGGCTCCCTTGTATGTGTATGATTAAATGAGTCTTCATTCATTACTGCAAGGTCTCCTTCCAAAGAGGAGTTTTCAAACTGCGAATTATAAGGCTCCCAAATTCCACAGCCATGGCATCATTTTAAGCTGTCACTGTGGCTTGCGTAACACCTCATGTTTGCTGTTTGCCAGCCTCAAGTGTAGGGAGCTCAACAAGATTCCTTCTCTGAACCGTATTACACTGCTTCCATTAAGAAAAACAAATTTCAGGGCCACAGAGATGTTATGACTCAGTTTAGATCCTGAGGAATTTTGTTTCACACAGCAAACACTTCCCAGTCTGATGTCTGAAAATCCTCTCTAATTAGTGCTCCTTCGCAAACTAAGAGGAAAACTATTGTTACAGTGTTGTCTCATTTCATACATTTTTATTGATGCTATGTTGATGTTCTGTAACCTTGTGTACTTTTAAAAAGCAAGAGATACTCCTTTGTTATGGCTAACAGGCATAGCTTTCAGGCTAATGAGTACTCTGATCTCATGGAAGTCAATGGGCATGAGCTTGAAAGAAACAAGCTGTTCTTAATTGGGCAAAGTCAGGTGCACAGGCTTATTTAACATTTCTCTTACAGATACTGCTTATAAGCCTCAAGCAAGAAGCCTTGTTACACCAGCAGAAGTGCAAGACAGTAGGTGCAGTTCACATCTCACACTTCCTGACCCAAGGAGGTGGGTGGCAGATGAATGTGAAGACATTGTGAAGACAGCTATCCAGATATATTCATTAACAGCTTTTGAAAGGAGGTAGCAAAGAGCATCCATCTGCATCTTTTCTTCAGTGCTTTAAATGGATATTTTTCTCAGCACTTTATGAGACAGAGAGAGCAGCGTGCAGGGCCACTGAATCAGCTCACAATGAGGACAGTTAGCACCATACAAACAGCATCAGGAGGTGGATTTTCACAGCTGCTGCTGAAAGAGCAGTTAGAAGAAAGCGGCACCATGGTAGGGAAGAATGAATGCCTGTCTGAATCCTAAAGCAGCTGTCAGAGAGGAAAGTAGACAGCAGGTTGTAAGCTTGTTTTGTTTCATTTTTTACAGCTACATAATGGCAATAAAGAAGAAATTATGTCATCTTTAAAAATATGCAAAAATAGAAGATGAACATCCAAATGCTTCTTAGAAGTAATGCAGCTTGGACATGTGGTTTAGAATTATTTATTCAAGTCAGTAGTGAATTTTCTAGAGTCTATCAATATTATTTGCTATCTAGTATAAGAGGGTCCTACAAACTGCACATTAAGAAACCCAGTTGCTTTTATATTTAATGTTTCTTATAGCCAAAATCTCACATATATACCCTATAGTACCGTTTTATGTGGACTGTGTTAATCGGAGATAATAAGCATATATAGAAACTGGCAAGTCTCTAGTCTAAAATGACATGATGAATCCCATGCCAGTGGCTGCCACAGAAATGAACAGGGGCCTCAAGTTATGGTTTAGTGAATGGTATTATAACATAAAAAATTTCTGTTTGATGAAGCACTCAAGTCTCTGAACTGTCTGGAAATGGGTTTCCAGCAAATTTTTTTTCTAGGGGTTTCTGGTGAAATCCTAGTTTCAGGAAAATCAATGAGATTTTTACTATTGTCCATTATGGACAATATGGAAAAATGGACGCAGCTCAAGGCATCCTTTTTATGTCCTGACCACCTAACAAGAGCATACCCAGACACACTCTGAACTTTTCAAAACCTCAATGCACAAGAATCTTACTGCCTGTGGTCACCTGGCACTCAGTACACTGACCTCACCATCCCTTCCATCCCTCTAGCGAGGAACCAGGGTCTTTGCTGCTGGCTGCTGTCATCCCTGGCAAGGGTGGGTGGCGTAGCTGGAGGAAGAAGAGTCAAACTCTTTAGGTGAGTACATCTCAGATTTTGTGCTTAAGGACTCATTTCCCTTACTTTTGTATCCCAGCCTGAGGACAGCCAGAGAGGTAGTCCTGGGGTGCTCTGGTGGGCAAGGAATTTAAACAAGCAGCTGTTTTGGCTTTCATCCTAGAATGAAGCTATTTTGCAGAACACAGATGATAAAATCCATAAGTAGCAAATTCTATTTTCAGTCAAATCTTAGCCCCAGTCAAACCCTAGTCTCACTTCAGGTGTCCTCTCTTTGCTGGTCTCTTGAGAGGATACCTCAGCAGGTGGCCTAAGACTGGACCTACTGAGCTTCTTTCAAAAAGCAGCAAAGTTTTGGGTTTGGACAATGAAGTTTATTAGACCTGTTATTTTGATACACCCATATTACCAGTTCATTAGTGGGTTGAAACAGCCCTATACAAATGTGCATTCTACTGATTCCATAAAGTGATGTGATTTTGTTGCCATTGAGTAGATGTATGCTCCTTAGCTGAAGCCAGAAACATTACCACCAGTGCATAACATAGTCTTACAGCACATAGAAGGTATATTTTTCAAAGATGAGAAAGCAGCACATTTAACTCATTTCTCAAGGTCAAATAGTTTTTCATTTATGTAGTGAAAAAGTAGCAATATATACTTCTTGTAGATGTCTCTCTACCAGTGTGGTTCATCCTGGAGGATTTTGTAGCAGTCATTTGATAAAGACATGTTTCACTAACACATGGAAATTTTCCTGTAGTTGCATCTGTAAGTTATGGTTTATAGCTTTGCAGTCATGCTAGGTGGTGTTATAAATCATATCAAGTAGTGGCCAGTGCTGTGAGAAGATGCGTCAATTGCATCAGATGTAAACTTAAGCAAACTTCAGGAAAATGTAGGACAATATCCTCACTCTGTAGAAATGAATGACAAACTTCCATGGGGTCAAAAAGTTGATTCTTGTTTTCTTTTGCTTTGAAATGTCAAGTTATAACTTTCTGAATATTTTCTTACTCAGACAATGCCTGACTTTATTTTTTTTTTTTCCTTGGATGTATGTGTATTTATCTGCATGTGTACATACGCATAATTTTTTTTCTTCTGGATATTTTTTGTCACATCTCCAAAGAAAGTCAAGGTTGATTGACTTTCAGTAAAAACATCTTTGTTCTAACTTTGCTCATTGACATTAAGTGGGTTAAGACAAAATCTTAGTACATCTTAAATGGCTTTAAAATGCATTTCAATTTCTTACAATTTTGTGATTCATTTCACAAGTACTACAAATCAATTCACCAAATTAGTGAAGAATTTAGTACTCATTGAAAGAATAGAGAAACAATTAAAATATTGGTAATTCAGAAAATAGACCTCTCTGAGACATATATAAGGAATATTTAAGACCTTTTGTTTTCCCTTTTCAGTTCTGCTTTTTTAGAAAAAATATTTAATTTCAAGGAAGAAATTATTTACAGAACTCTCATTTGTACAATGCTTCTGAAATCAACTCTCTCTTCAGGCTCTCCCACAATAAGAAGAATGTTTACTGATGCTTTGAAAAATAACCCCACTTAATGAGTTTCATCCTCTGTGTGTACTGCTATTCATTTTTCTTCAAGTATTCCAGCCACTGTTTTATCTCAAGACATAACTATAGACAGTACTGTTATTCCCATAAATAGCCCCATCAGCACATAAACATACTTAATTCACTATTCAGTTAGTTCCACAAGGAAAGCATGGGAATGAATTAATATAATTTATTGCAAAGGAATGATAACAATCCATTGTTTTTTTTAACTTTGGGCCTTAAATATTTTAAGTCAAGGGGCAGACTCCTGTTCAGAAAATTCAAGCCTCCAAACACAGGGTTAGTTATGCTTTTGCAGACCTCCTGAAAACAGTGTAGGCATTCCCAGGGTTTCAGACCACAGACTGTAAACTACCACTGAGGTGACCAGCTAAAAGAAATTAAAAGTCAGATGCATGGTCTAACATGCTTATTATATAAGCAGGATCAGATCCTGAATAATTCAGCATCATTTGGGAGAGCCACAGTAAGAAGAATGTTTGCTTTTCCTTGTACAGAAAACCTTCCCCCCCCAAAAAAAATAATTAAAAAAAACCAATAAAAAAACAAAACCAAAACAAAGAAACAAACAAAAAAAAAACACCCAAAAAATCCCACACAAAAAAGCCCTGAAACACTACTAAATTACACATAGGGAATAGCAAACAAATTGGTTATGAATCAAACTGTCATTCTTGAATATAAATAATAAATTATATTTACTATATAAATAAAATAAAACTCATCAAATTCAACTTTTATCTGTGGAGGCTGCAAGTTGTATTTAATAACCTGTGTGAAATGAGTGATCTCAGAAAAGTCTCTGAATGATTTGTAATTATATATAATTTTTAAAGCAGCAAACTATCTGAAAAAGCTCCCAAAATAAAAGAAGCAGGAATCTGGAGCACTTTTTCTGATACTTAAAGCACAATAATTTGCATGATGATTTGGGGAACAAGTCACACACTTCCTTTGGGTGTGTATCAAGGGGACTTCATGCAGTTTTTAAGAGCACCATACAATGCATCCTGAAATGGAAAGTCATAAGAAAACACATGAAAAACCCCAGTATTTGGTATTGATTGCAAAAGTTATGGAGTGCTGCTTGCTAAATATACGAATAAAGAAATGTATACAGATGAAGAGCAGTAAAGTTTTCTGAGCAAGCGACCACCAGAAAGCACTGCTTAACCTGGAAAGGCACAAATACTCACCGTACTATTGGCTTGAAAATACTTCATACATGCATTCAAGCACAGAGTGAAATGTGGGTCCTAGGACTTCTGCTTTGTTTGCTCCTTACAAATAGACAGAGGAGGTTAATCAATAAAGTGGTCCTAATGTTAACAAAACAAAATTCATTAGATGCCTGCATTTGGTGAGGATATCTGGAACAAATATGTTCCATGACGCAGGCATCTGTTCAGTCTCTGGTTAACAGAAGTTTTATATAACAGCATGTTTTCAGGCTGGGGCCAGGAGATCACAGCTGGACAGCACCAGCTCCTAGCTCTGTGAAAGGACTAATATTTGCGAAATTCCCTCTCCTGGAAAGGCAAGTCCTCAAAATAGCTGTGTCTGACTTGGAAAATAGGATTTCATGGCTCCTTAAAAGGCATTTAAACAGATTATACTCCAAATTACTCAGAAGAAAGAGAGACGTTCATTTTTAGGATAGCAATGCAGAACTAGCAATAGGATGCAATTCTTTTTAAGATTAAAAACAGAGATTGGTAGCCAGATACTGGTTTTCAAATTGCCAGAGGAAGCTTAAAACTGAATTTGTTCTTACTCCTAAGAGAGTCGTGGTAAGCTGGGGTTTCTGAATGAATCATGCTCTTCATGATGACTCAGAGACTTTGAAAGAGGCCCAGTTTTTAAATGGAGTTGGGATTTGGGAGTCTTAATAAATAAGGGCTTGTTTTTAACATACACATAGTTTTGTCACACCAAAGTTAGAAAAGAATGTTCCTTCTGGTTTAATGCAGTGTTGTACTACACATACAGGAGTGCATTTTGCCCATATGCAATGAGGCATATGGGATTTATCCCTGATGATTTTTTATATATATTTTTGGGGGGTTTTGATTTTATTTTATTTTTAATGAATGGTATGGTCAAATGAAACGACAAAGTTCTCTCTGAATATCAACACAGAGGGAGGGCTGGGGGCTGAGAAAAAGCAGAGAGGAAAGATAGTATTGGGTTGGAAGAGTTTCTGGAAACTTGCATGCTGATGGCACAGTATGTGAAATTCTTTCTGTGCATGCATTCTGGACTTAATTCCTGACTTAGTTTACTTTCCTGTTAGCTGCTGAGTGCCAACTTATTACTGCTGCTACTGCTACTACAGTGATCTGCTGCTGCTATGATGTGCACGCGTACCTCCACATATTCTGGACATGCACCCCTGAGTGCAATGGTTTCCCTGTGTAGTTTTGTAAAGCACCTTTACAATTATTTTTAAAAGCACATTTTAGAATAACCCACAAAGATGAATTATGGGTTCCAGTGGTATCATAAGTATGCTTGAAGTCACCCTGCTGGGTTTTATTACACTGGTATCTCTATGCAGTACATAGAAGACAGTGCACACCACTTTAAGGTCAGGCTATGAAAGGACATTCCTAGGAGTTAAAAGTTATACTTTCCAGATGGAAATTCTGAATGTCAAGGACAGAATTTGGATTTGACTATGCCCCACTGTAAGCCTACTCTTGGGTTTTTTTAGTTAGACCATATTCCAAACAGGACTACATGTAGTTTCTATTTCCCTTTCTAGAAGTGGCCAAAAGTTTAAATCAACTGAAATTGGTTGATCCCTTGAATTTTTTGCTGCTGAAACTAAGAATAAACAATAGCATCTGGCAAAATTTTGATACCAGTAAATAATTTTGAAACACCCATCTCAAACTACCCTGGGTTCTAACAATCTTGTATGAGCTACAGAAGGAAGAGTCACAAAATACTACTTCAGACTAGATCATATCCCTGGACTGCCCCTGGAGAAGACAAAGAAGATAGATGAAATATATCTGCAGGAGCACCTCTACTGATGGATAGAAGAGACATCTGTGGATATATTCCTGCACATTTACATTAAATGTAATCATACTTTTATATTTTTGCAAAAATCCCAGCTGTACCTGCTTTGTTATACTGAGATGCAATAGCATATAGAGCTGTTCAAACCCCATAGCTCCGATGAGATCATGGAACAGAATTAATCATCCAGACTGCTTCTTCAACATAAGGAGTTGTACCTAATGAATGTCAGGAACTCTGAAAAAGCCTAAGTCATTGCGTATGAAGAACAGTGAACAATCCTGCATCACTGCACAAGTGCTGTAAACCCTAAAGGAGTTGCGTGCTCTGGATAAAAATCTCACACTTGTGAATGGTTCGTACCTTGAGGACAGTAGGGTCTATCTCCACTGGAGTTTTATAACCCTCAGTAAACTCAAAGACTTACTTCCCTCCTGGAGCAGGCATGGACAATGCCTATGCTAGTACAAAGCCCAGCTCCACAATACATCACAAAGGGAAATGCACTGCACTTGCACAGTAACCTTTACAAGCTAAAAGCCATTGGATCTGCCACTGCACACACTCTTTTGCTGTGCATAATCAGTGAGGTGGAACGGTCTGTCATCAGAGCCAAGCTTCATTCAGTAGGTACTCTTTTTTTCCTGAGGTTTTTTTTCCTTGTCCGTGAACTGAGCCTGAATATCTGTCTGTGATTTCAGATGTCCAGAAACCTGGATAGCCCCAAGATTCTTCTACAGAGTAACCCCTTATCTGTGGGCAATGAACCCACCATGACAGGACTACAGCACAGTCTGTGCATCATTGAAGAAACCAGGAATGTGCTGGACACACTGGGTGTCACCACACAGCACACACTTGTGTAACTTTGTCCAGGCTGAATAGTACTCTTTCTCTGGTTGACTGAAATATGGCCCTGTCACTCAAGAGTCTCAAAAGTGGCTTGTGCTGACCAAGGAAGAGGACATTCAATTGGATGGAAACTGGCATAATACTGTTTTCTTCCACAGGAACTGCACCACAAAATAACCTAACTTTCATGCTGCAGAAGTGAAGTCTGAAGTGTTTGAAATTGTAATTTTAAATTTGTAAAGAAAAAAGTCAGGTCAAATCCTTTTAGTTATTATGGTATATATGGTTCAAATTCCTGTAAGCCAATGGCCTATTTACCAAAACGTTGTTGCCCTGGGAAATCAAATTCAGTCCCAGTGTCCTGATTGCTTTTAAGATCTAAGTGGAGCATTTACTTGAAAGGATTATGTGCAGCTGTAACTAAAGATTGTGTTTGAATGACTTTCTGTCATTTACTTTTCTGCCTATGATATTTTTAAAGTTAATTTTAAATTTGGCAACTGAACCAACAACTCACAGTATACAGGTGTTCATTTTTTTTCACATTTTTGTTTTATGAGCTGCTCTTGAATTGGTCTTTTCAATAGATTTCCATGTCACTTATATAACTCAGAAGAACTAGTCAATGATTATACACACTCACAAAATTTTGTTTCTGCTTCCAGTTCTAGAGTATGCATTGTTCAGTAATGAAGCATGAATTACACAGTGTTTGGCACAATTCAAAATGCATTTTTATTTAATACCTGATTTTTCTATATCTAGTTCCTTTAACTTAGAAGTGTTCGGTCCTGTAAAATTTTATTGTCTAGAATATTAATGCAAAATATATAAAACACAAAAGATTTGAAAGTCAACCTCAAGTAATTAAAAAAAAGTCAACTTTTAATTTTAGCAAGCCCCATGTTGAAAAGAGAGCTGAGACTCAGAGAGTGGGTCATTCATGCAATTCGTGCAGCGCTGGTGTACAATATTTTACTTACTTTTGTATACAAATGGTACACTGGAGCCAATACTTTCATTCAGGTCTTAAAACAGGTATTTCCAATGTTCAAGAGTCCTTCAGAGTGGATTTACATTAAGTTGTGTTCTTACACCAGTTCCATGAAGTGGCAAATGACAGAGAGGAAGAGCTGGGTCTCTCTGTGCCCATAGGCAGGCACCAGCTGTCTGTGCTGCACTGCTGAGCATGCTGAAACTGCCAGCCCAGAGGGGAGGTGGTCACAGTTCTCCTCCATAGCCACGCCACCTTTTCATCTCAGCTACCCACATCATGTCCTGCACTTAGCTGAGCTGAACAGGACTCAAAGATACTGAGGCAATGAGAAATCAAGGACTATTGGAGGGAGCAGGCAAGCAAACCAAACAGCAGCTCCAGCTGAATCCTACTGGAGTCTGCACAACCTGGAGCAAATGAAAGAAATCAGCAGTAATCCTTCTGTTGGACACTAACATCCATATGCCCAGGAAAGACAATAAATCCAAACAGTTCCAGACTTGGCTGCCTATAATAGTTCTTCTAGTTACTCTGCTGGGACTGCTGTGGATGTAGGCTGAAAGTGAATTGAACAGACACATTCATGCTTAGACAGAGCACACCAGGGAGGCACACCACAGATAAACAACTAGAGGAATCTCCTGCTTTGTAAATATCTTGAAGTGCTTTCAATTTAGTCAAAAGACTCAAAGGCATACTTGTGATGGGGTTTCTTTGTGGAGAAGTTTTTTTCTGTTCTTCAGCACAGAACCAACAACAGTGGTTTTGGTTTTCGCCCATCTCATTTATTTGGTTTAATGATGGAAACAGTCCTTACAGAGGACAAGCTTGACTAACAGTTTAGTGAGCCTTGAGTGTAATTTTATTTCCTTAAAGAAACTCCATCATCTAAAGACTTGTGCAGCTAATGTGTGATGCTCTGATCCTGGTGTGTTTCCCCAGATAAAAACTTCACAAGAAGCACAAGGGTTGCTTTGTGTAACATTGACATGTCACCTAGGTTCTACGGGGTGATTAAAAGGAGGGGATGAAAGGAGGTAATTTGAACTAAATTATGTTCTTTTGAAAGGACTGGCCATGACTGCTAAGGAGCTGCAGACACTCCAGCCTTCTATGCCTCCCAGTGGGAGCACAGCCCCAGTATACTGTTCCACAGCCACATACATGGGAAAGGTGTTATTATCCAAACTACACAGTGTACAAGAATACATTCATGCGCCACTGAGGAACACTTCTAGCAACATGCAGACATATGTGCTCTGTTCTCGCAGAGCTGACCTAAGCGCCTACTTAGGCAATCTTGGAAACTGGGAAGAAGTTCTTGATTTTTTGGAAAAGAGTACATAACTTCCATAGCACTGAATGGTACAAAACTACCTTTAGCAGGAAAGGTTATTTAAATAATGGATAAATCCAGACACTGAAGTGCAATAAATGAACTATCAGCAATATGTGATCTACCTTGATGTGTTTTATGTCCCTCCTTCCCTTTCCCAAGTGTACTGTTATGGGAGTCTCAGACTGTCAAAAACAAGGTTGAGCCAGTAAGTATCTCTTCACCTTCTTTTTGGGCAAGATGTTTAGCATGGCTAAACCCTCACTGCTCTAGTAATTTGTTTGAATTGACCAAATCACCTTACCAAGAAAAAACAGTTGCTTCAGAACATTTTCACAATATTAAAACCAACACCTGATGAATCTTTAAACAAGTAAGCTTATTTTCATCTGAGGTGAAATGCTAATAAACTGATGTTCTGCTAATGACAATAAAATCCAGATTTTAGCCCCAAACAGAATTCCTTTATTAGTGCAGAGAACTATACCTGATTGAGAAGCAACTAGGGAGGTGAATGAAGTGATAATCAGTCTCCATATGGACATTTTCCTAAGGACCCATGAACATTTGTCAGTATTTGGTCAGACAGAAAAGGCCACCTAATTCAGTTCAGTCTCTGATGTTGATAATATATAATTTACAGGAAAGAGTAAAACTAAGGTGAATCACAGTGCTTCTTTTTCCCTACCCTATCTTTTCATAGCATGCTCTTTAGAGATTTCTTGACTCAGAGGAGGCAGTTTTATTTTTAACGATCCTACATGGATTGCATCTTCCAAGATCCAATGGGTCTAATGGCAACATGAATCTACCTATACACATACTTTCTCCATGCAAGTGAATTTGATAGAGGTCATATTGTCGTTCTGAGGCCAAAGGACTGATAGAGTTTTGCTCTTCATATCCTGTTTTTTAAGTGAATGATGTTGACTTTACAAGGGGTTTGAACAAGGGATTTTTTCTTTGATGTATCCTTCATGCCCCAGTTTGAATGGAGACATGTAATGCTTTTAGTAGGCACAATAGCATTTATTTCACCTGTGTGAATCCCACTGCCACCAGTAGCTGCTGTACATTCATATATGACATGACTTAAGTTTCACACAGTGGAGCAACTTTTCAGGCTAAATTCACATAGGCCAGCCTGGTGTAGTTTGCTTCCTCCTTTCTACTGTTTTTGAGATGTAAGTGATTTTCTCTCAAGTGTGGAATAGACTGGGAATATCTGTATGAAGCTCCTATGGCACTTTGTTATTCACCACTCACTCAGCTCAGTCTTTGTGGATTTAAATACAAATTGTTCATTTTCACACCTGAGTGAAAGTCTGGAAATAGTGATGGCCAGAACATCAGTACTAGTGTAATAATACCAGACATCTCAGTCTATCTGCTACTTGATGTGCATATGTCACAATTTTCTACTATTCTTAGGGACCAGAGCTCATTCTTGACACAGCACCAGAATTTGAAAATTGCACTAACTGTCTCTTTATATGGAATTCCCTTTTTGATTTTTGAGACATCACCAGCAGAGAAGAAATAAATTTATCCAAAATGCAAAATGTTGTGGAAGCAGTTTGGACTTGTGATATCTCCACAGCTCTGCACTGGCTTTTACTAATCAGTGGTGATTTGTGCTCCTGGTCTGGAGAGTCCTCTTAGAAGTACATTTTGTTCAAGAGAAGGACTGAAAAATTAGGGTCATCTGGATCTGAACAAAGGTAATGCATGAGCTCCATTTTTAAACTCAAATTATGGACTCAGATTCTCTGTTTGATCACTGCGCAACAGAGCAGACAGTACACGCATTCTCCAAAAGTGAGTACCAGTGACAGAACATGTTAAATGTTACTCTCCTCCCCTAATTAGCCTTTTCTTTCTTTCCTTCTATAAGCTCCCAGCATGTTACCAGAAGGCAGACTGAAATCTTGGAAATCCTGGCTGTTTTCTGAGAATGTTTTTGGTTCCTCTATATTTATTCATGGAAGAAAAAAAAAAAAAGAAAAGAAAAGGAAAAGAGTAATCTTTTTCTGGAAATCATAGAACATTTGGATGAAATTTTGATAGATAGGGTAGATATGTTTTGCAGGCATTCTGCAGAAATTTCAAACATGTCAGAGGTCACCATTGCCTGGTAGGTAAGAAAAGTGACCGCTGTGCTTACCAGTTACTGAACTAGCAGGCTCTCCACTTCTCTTGGTATCTGCTTTTAAAATATTAAAATAATCAGCATAGCAAGATATAAAGCAATTGAACAAGCTGGTCTTTAAGACTCAAACCTTGCTCACAAGCCAAAGATTGATCTCACACATTTAGGTGAAAACTGTTTGGTAAAACAGCCAAATCTGTGGTGGTATTTAGCCAAAGTCAATTTATTTTTGTTTATTTTATTGTGGTAGCAGTAGCTTCTGAGATTTAAGTGAAGTAGACTAAACTGCAATGTGTTTCAAAACAAATGTTTGGGCAGTATCTTCACCTCCCTGTGTTTTTTTTTCCCTATTACTTCGGTCTCCTAGAATGTATGGTGCCCTTTCACAACAGTAGACAGTAGAAGCAATGTGAGGGGATTCCTAGTGTTCAGAGATTCCTTTCCAAGGGAACCCAATACTCAAAAAACAAATCAAATTACTGAGCTATTTTTCCCATCTTACAGTTGATAAAAATATTCCCAGCTTGAGCCTCAGCCTTGTTCTAAGGATTCTGTCTCTCTCTGAAATGATTGAAATTTGCATACGGATCAATTAGCATATGTCTATACTTAATTATTTTTACCCAAATGCAAGCACAGAATTCTCTTCAGAGCTTTAAATTTCACCCTCATCGAATTCATCATCATGTTTATTGCTTCTTTTTACTTTAAAGTACAAAATATTTCCTGTCATTTCCCCCTAGAGTAATAAAACTCCAACAAAGTCTTTCAGTGTTCACTTGAAGCACCCTGCTCTGGAGACCTATTGGTAACTCTCAAGTGCCTTTTATTTGAGCATCCAAAGAAAAAGCAGCTGAGCATTTTACAGCCTGGTGTCTTCACAGAGTGAAATAGGGACACGGATCTCTACCTCGCGGTCAAGCAAGCTGCAAAGTGTGTTTATATTTCAATGTAAATTGAGCCTTAGGTGTCAATTGAATACATACTTCAATACTTGCCCTGGAACCCTCCTGGCACACTCTCCTGGGCATCTGCTTCACTCATTTTGGCTGTAGTATTAGACAGTGCAATACAACACAAACAGATCTGTAAAGCAAAATATTCATTGCAAGAGTGCCTGCACTAAACATGGGAGGTATTTCAATTTGGCTCTACTCCAGTCCCATGAACCAAAAAAACTATCAGCGAATGATGCACATTGTGTGCACTTCTGGAGAGCACCTTCCAGCTTAGTATAATCAGAATGAAATCCAGTTCATGTGTTCTTACACAGCTCATGGACCATCGCACACCAAGTAGGCATGTTAGAGACACTTGGCTTAAAACACACTTCTGATTAGAAGCAGAACACTAATGTAGGCCTACCCCTAGGCAGCTGAGATGTCTAGGGTTGCAGATGTTGCTTCTTTAGTTAGTGGAGTGGAGATATTTCAGAAGGCAGTTGAGATCTTGGTAAGACCTAGCAGCTATTCTAAGAGGCCTCTCTCTTTCCAGTTAGTGAGCAGAACTTGACTGCTTCAGAAAGTCAACTGAAACTTGGCTCGATGTCAAAGACTTGGAAATGAGATTTTACAAAAGACTAAAAATAACACACAGGATAAGACAGAAAGATGGATCTTTCAGTGCAGAATTGATGCTAAGTCTGCTTTATCAAACTTCGCTGTAGAACTCTGCTCTTGAAGAATGGTTCTTTTCCAGGATCAAGGAATAGCATCTGCTTACAGCTGCAGTTTTCTTTGAAGAGATTTAGAAGCCAGTACAGAAATGAAAGGACACCCATGACACCAAATATAAATAATGAGCTGTGTAAATAAAATATTTGTCTTTCTTCTTTGAGTGAAGTTCCAAAAAGTGGATCCTTGCTGTTAGCAAAAATTGAGAAGCATCAGCAACTCTATTAGCAGGTTCCTTTGTTTGGTGATTTCTTTTTTTAAATGGAAACATTTTGAGTACCATAAGTTGTTTAAGAAACAGTAGGAAAGATTTTTGGGGTTTGAACAATGCAGTCTCTTTAGCCAAACAGAGCTGATGTAGTGTAGTGACCACAATTGGAAACAACTGTTAGTCATGCGTCAATTAGCCTTGTTTTAAGACTGAGCATAATAGAGAGTGAAACCACCTAAATTAATCTAAGTGGTAAGCTGAAAAACAGGCCTTCAAATTGTATCTTCAAATAGGACTCAGAAACTCATCTGTCAGAGGTTAGGCACTTGAACCAGTCAGGCACTGAGCCCATCAGAACACCTGCATTTCATATGACAAAAATCGGCTGTAGACAGTAGGAACATTTTCAGTCATGACAGTCTGTGTTCTCCAGCTGTCCTTGGAAAGAACAACATGCCCTAGCCATGGAGGTAGACTTTTCTTGATGAAGTGGAATAGGAAGGAACAGGATAAAACAGCTGAGACCCTGTGACAATACTCCATAGCTTTACAAATGACTCCTAAATTCCTGATACTGCTCAGGAGGAAGGTCAGGAAACATGTATCAGCAGTTATGTATGTTGTTATCCTCAGGAGCACATTAAACCCAGTTTTCATCAGGAGAATAATTTTTTTTCCCCTTTCTCCATAATGTACCTCTCTTCTTCATTGTATTTCCTCTCTAGATCCTTATATTGCTCTGTAATTCATTTCTATGGTGCAAGTGTTCAATAAATCCATGGTCTGCTGAGGACCAGAGTTATTTATACTGTCAATGTTCAGTCTAAACAGCCTTATCTGTGAAGCCTAAGAAGCTGAAATGGAAGAAGGTTTCCGAGTAGAATCTTCTCCTAAGCCATGTCTTCAGCATACCACCCCTTGTGATTGTATGTCTGAGTATAAATATTGTCTTTCACGTCCTGTCTCAGGCCTTCAAAGAACTCATCCATTCATTTTCCCTCCTTTGTCCAGGTTCTGCCCAAATTAAGCCTTAATAATGACTTCCATAAAGCATCTCAAACTATCTCTGACTCTTGTTTATTCTTGTATGGATACAAGATAAGCCTTTCTGCTATCTCTCATCAATCTACACGCCTGATCTTAAACTAAATAATGTACACTGTGATAAACTCTGCTCTTGCTCTGCCCTCCACTTGTGCCGGGACAGATACAGATGGTATCAGTAATTATCTTCTCACTAATGAAGAAGACTGCTTCAGAAGAGCTGGATGCTGGAGTTTTAAAGACTCTACCTGTACAATTTAGATGTCTAAGAAGCAGGACATTCAAATGTCATAAAAATGTAGACACCTGCATTATGGATGTGCAGGACAGGTGATCTGAGTACCTAGAAACCTTTAGCATCTAATTTTAGATATCTTAATAGACAGTAGGGACTTGAAAAGGTTAACAAAGTCAAGAGTAGATGTTCACACCATCTCAGGAGGAAGACTAATTTGACCAGATGAATCCCAGTCAGTGAGTCAGAAGCAGAGTAACAGGAGATGAAGAAATTAATTCACAGTTTACATCTTCACAAGTTCCATAGAAGTATCCCAAGTGATTTGTCTACTGTTCAAATGTTCTCTACCCAAAATTGTGATGTTGTGCTGAGATGTTTAAGGGATGAGGGGAAGAAATTTTTCTGTCATTTTCAGTGGTTGACGTTGGAGCCAGAAATCAGAGGTGGAGAAGAACTACAAAGAGGGTTGAAAATAAATAATAATAAAAAATAAATAATAATAATAAAAAAAAAGAAGAAAGTACTGAAAGTGAGGCAGTTTACTTTCAGACTTTCAGTTTCCAGAGTTTAAAAATACAATAGCTGGGCAGTGTGTGACAGTGAAAAAACCCACAACTTAGCTATATAATTTTATAGATTTTTAGTAACTTTTGAGAGTCTTAGTAGTGTATTTTTAACTTGATAATTTAACTTGCCTTACTCCTCATGATACTTATAAAAGAGTACAATTTTTTTTTTTTTTATTTTTGCCAAAAGCACTTTATAAACAAAATCCAAGGAATGTATTGAATTAAAATGATAGACTACCATAATGGATGCACTTGATTGCATTTCCATTTCACAAAGCAATTCACATTTGCTACTAATATGCTAAAATTCATGCCAGTCAAAATAAGCTTGACTACCACAGTAAGAGAAAATTGTCAAAACACACAACTTAATTCCTCTCTCTTTCATATTAATTTTATGCTGGAGTCACTCCTTTTTTTTTTTTTTTCTTCCCAGTGATGTTCTTGACATGACAGCTGATGAGCAAATAGGCTACTTGAATAGTTCTTAAGAACTTTTTGGGTATCAATCATAGACAACCCATAGATATCTTGTAGGAAGCACCCGGCTGAACAAACCAGGAAAAGAATGTAAAGCAGAAGTCTTGTGCCAGGGTCCAAATATCTACTAGATCTACTCCATTTCTAATGCTTTGCTTTTCCCCAGGAACTGAGGAGCTATTATCTTTCCCACTGGTCAGAAAATCGCAGTTGGATGACTTCAACTGCAAATAAAAAAATAAAATCTGTAGCATGAGCTCGTGTCTCAAAAAGAAATACGGTTAGTCTTCTCACTCACTCAACACAAAAAATGAGAGCACAAAATGTTCTCCCTTTTTAAAAAAGTGTATGTGTGACCTTTAGTGTTATCCTATGCTAACATTAACTGCAGACTCCTGTCCATCAGGCAGCAGCAGGCATTTTTGTCCTGTGTGGCTAGTCACCTACACAACGTCCTTTCTTCCTTTTATTGTTGCTGTATTTTCAGTACAGGCATTCCTTCGATTGGCTGACTTTTGGCAAGGTTTGTGGTGTACAGCTGATTGCACATCAATCACACATCAGTTACACCATTAACTCATTGTTGCACTGGCTCCGTCTCAGATTTGCATTCCCTTTGCAGCAGCCCTCAATATGTTACTTTTATCAACATTTCCTTATTAAGCAGAGGTATGCTATTTTGGGCGACTACAATGTTCTTTACCACATTACTTACCCCTGAAAGCACTTTGCTCCACCTTCAGTTAAGGCTTTTTCTGTCAGATTACTTGTGTGCACATATGTATAAATAAGATAAAGTAAAACAGTAAAAATTAAGCCTTCTGAAAAAAGGGTAACATTCAAATTAATTAATCAGAAAAGACGAAATATATTCAGTCCTGATAATGGGACATCAGAGGACAAAGCACTTAAAAACCTAAGTTCAGCCTGAGGGACTTGCTAAAGATGACAAAAAAGTGTGGTCATCTTGGACCACTCCAAAAAATGCTGAGCTCAACAAATTGCAGCTCAGCCAAGAGACTATCAAACAATTGATAACAGTCAACAGTCTCTGCCCAGAGCTACACTAACATGCTGACCGCATTTCCAACCCTGGGCCTCAGGGAGCAGGATGCTTCACAGCAGAATCAGTGCCTGGGAAACAGGGCACTGAGGAGCAAGTATATATCAAAATGGATTTGATGCTTACAATTTGCTAATGTTGAGCAACATTAAACAATATCCTTTGAAGGAACATATTCATTTTGTGGAAATGTTTTTGAAAGGAGGATTTCTTCTCTCTGTAAACAAATATAAAAAAGATACACATATTTCTGACAATTTTTATTGTCAATCTCCATTTTTTAATTAGAGCTTTGTTTGTAATTTTGCTTGAATTAGCTTTTTATTTTCTTGTTTCCACCCAGCACTGAGATATAAAACTCTTTCTTCACTGATAACTAGTGCACCTCAGAAATAGCGGTATGTGTTGAAGAGGGAACTCAGCTAATGCAGACTGTTTCAACTTCTCTTTTTGCCTTGCAAATTACATGTCTGAGCAGGAAGGAACTAGTAACTGCAAACTGATTGAAGTGACAAATGAAGTCTAAAGGAGAAGCAAAAGACAATTGCATCATATACAAGTTTCATCTTTTATAAACCTAACTGCCATTAGTGCTGGAAGGAGTTATTTTATCCACAGCAAATGAAGAGTAAGTGTTTGACTTTGCTCACTGTTTGAAATGCACATGCCAGAAGAAATGAACAGATTTTGCACAAGTTAGTAGTTCCTCCAACAGATCACCACTGGGATTTTCAAAACAGCTATACATCTTCCATGACTGCTAGCAAACTGAAAGGTGTAAGGCTCTTCTCTCTATGGCAAAATAGCAACTTTCAGTTGTTTTATATACTCCAGAGAGAAAAACAGAAAATAAAGCTAATTTATTCCCAACAAAGTGTTTTTATTGTGTTTCATATCATATTACTCAGGACCTTTTAAAAAAACGCTGTTTCACTGAATTTTGCAAGTGTTGAGACATTCAGCTCACCATATAAACAGGCAAGCAGCAAGAAGCAGTTGGGGTGGAGCATTGTCAGAGTTAGCAAGTCTGATAAAAGAGGCCGTTGCACATTTATTTTATTTTGGGTTCAAACCAAATTAACAATTTCAAAAAATGAAGTAAAAAGACTGAGACTGACATAAAATGACTGACTCATTTTTTGGTAAGAGATATGGGCAAAGAACTGCCAACTCCTCACGATGCAGTGAAAGCTGAACCTGAGGTAGGCAGCCTGGTCCACAGTGTGATCCTCATCCTCCTCTGCCTTGGGGTTTGAGCACCAGCCTGTAGGAAGACAGGTGGTAGTATCCTGTTGTAGGGACACAACAATATCTCATTGTGTGGTCTCATTCACCAGTGGTAAAAGCTGGTGCTTTCCTCTGTGTTTCTCCCTGCCATTATCAGAGTCTCACCAACTGGTGGCTTTCATTTGGTGGGACTGAGTCACTCACATGGTTTATACTTTATTATCCTTTACAAAGTAGTTTCTTTGAAATACAGTAGTTGAATGGTTTCAATATTGAGTGTTATTTCCCTCTGAGTTGGTGGTACCTGTACCTGGTTTCACTCTTTAGGGACCTTTGGAAGGTCATAGTCACCTTGGACTTGCGAGAGCAGAACATATTTTGCCCCCATGCCCTGGAAACTCAGCAGGTAAGAAAACACCACCAGGACATAGAGAGCTGAAAAATGGGGTGGTAGGGAGGTTGCCAGTGACACCAACATATCTGGCTTGCCAACAATCCACCGAGCAGGCTAAGAGTGAGCTGTCAGCCTTAGAGTCTGCTGGTTAGGCTTCCCATTTTGGGACGATGACTTCCAGACCTTGGCTCTGCCTGGTTTTCTGATCATTGAAATATGACAGTTACAAAGGTCTTGGACTTAAGAACTCTTTGGAAAGGCAGAAATAAAATAGTGCTTGACTTTTTAAATATGAAGAATTCTTTTTTTTTTTTTTTTAATGGGGCTGAGAGCAAGAACATAATCTCTTTTTAAGTAAGACCTTTCTTCTTTTTCTTTTTTTTCCTGTGCAATAGGAAATTTAGTTTCTTAAGCGATCATGTTTCTTGTTAACAGTAAATGTTGAAGAAAAAACTCACAAGCAGAAACTTGAACACAGGAAAATACAGAACATTGTGAGAGATAGAAATATGTCCATATATGATGGATTCCAGATTTACTCAAGACCCTATTTTTCACAGATCTTGAGCAGTATAAATATTTGATTTATGGATGTGTGTCCAAGGTTACTGAACAAAGTGTTTAATGTATTACTAATGTCTTGGGGAAAAAAAATATAAGAAAGAAAGACTGTCAAATCCCCAGAGGCTTGTAAGTCAAAATTAATTAACAGGTTTTCAGGACAAGACTTCTTATCATTAGAAATTAGAAATGAGATCTAACTTGAAGTAAGGAAAAAAAAAAAAAAGAAAAAAGAAAAAAGTAGGTGTTTCTGAACTGGCAGTGCTATTTTGAGCCTTACCTCCAAAGGGAAAGCAAAATTGGGAGAAATTCAAGTTCTCTGTGCAAGAAATAGAATTTGGAAGACTAACAAGTCCATTCTATTTTTGTTTATCCATCACACTGCTCATACAAACACAAACACTTCTTTTCAAATGCATCATCAGCATTTAATCTTTGAAAGACTTTTCTGAGAACAAAATATTATCAGGTGCCAGGTCAGGAAATAAGATACAATAAAAAGAACTTATTTTTGTCCTGTTCATAGAACATGAGAAAGATAAAAAATAAAAAGTTAGAATTGGCAAGTAAGTTTGGCTTCAAAATATCTAAACTCTGCAGCAATTATCAAATGCCAGAGAGAAATTATTTTATATGTGATATCAACATAGGAAAACATTGCATTGTAAATGCTCTCTGGAAAACACAATTCTTAACAGTTGTATATACATTTTGTTCTGAAATTGATTATTTTAGTCCCTCATAGGTCCAAAGAATTGGAATGTTGGAGTTATGACCTATGTCATTCAGAGAGCAGTGAATAGGTTCAAACCCACATCTGTTTATTTCTTAGTGCCCTAATTTGCAGGTTGCACTGGGAACAAGAGTAAAGGGCAGAGATCCCTGTGCTCTTCCTGAAGTTGCACACAACATTATACTCTTCCTTGCTTGCACTCAACCTCCCTAAATTTCACCAGCCTCTTGCTCACCCAGACTCTCTTAATGGCTTCTCCACAGTCTCCCTTCCTTCCTGGGATCAATCAATACGCTTGCATCACTCTACTTTTTCTCCCTTCCACTGCAGCAGACCAAATTTGCTGCTGGAAGCCCCCTGCCATTTACAATGATGTCACATTCTATAAGGGGCACCTTCTCAAGCCTGTGTGCCTGTGCCAGTGAAACAAATATAGCTGTGCAGGCACATTGCCTGTCACATGGACACACTTTCCCTCCACTCCTCAAGGCTTTGGATTCTGTCCACTGTGCATTTATAATATGTCCCAATGCTGCAGGCTTTAATATCCACCTAGCAAAAGTTGTAATTTTTGGCAGGTTATGAGTAAAATTTTGAGAACTTCACTGCCTAATTCTTTGTGATTTTGCTCACTAGATTTTTGATTTGCACAAGGACCTTAACTAAAAGTGCAATTCTTAAAGTCAATGAAATTAGGGTGTCTTTTCTTGCAGGGACACTTTCAGATCGATCTCAGCCTGTTTTATATTGATTTTTTTACTTGCAGAATTCAATTGACATTGCTAGCTCCAAATGAGCATAAACATGCCTGTATGAGACCTTGCAAGGATGCAATATGCCAGGTTGAAACAAAGCAAAACCAAAGTGAGAAGCAGTGAAGTGCTATTATCAGAGCAAATCGATGTCCTGAATGTGCAGCTCCATCACCCGGAGCTCCATTAACTCCTGCTGAGTAAATAACCGGCTGGTGTCTATTAGAATTTGGTTTTGAGGGGAGAGGAGGGTGAGGATATGAATCTGAACTCCAGTGGTAACTGAATAAATTTACTATATTCTTTCTAAATATAGAGTTATTCCTAAGGGGGGTGAAGAAATAAACTTCCTCCACTGCATGATCAAGGTTTAAGCCTTAAGTTTGTGTCTGTGGAGTGTGCTAGGAAGGTCTTTTCTTCCTTCTATTCTTTCACACTCATTAAAGGTCTTAAAAATAGGAGCTCTGAGACCTCACAGGCATCTTGTAGAGACATTTGAGAAACTAGTCACTAATAAGACTAACACAATGAATAGGGTTCAAGATCATTAAAAGAAGGGACTCTGTCATGCAGTGACACAACACACAGCTCTGGTGTCACAGCAAAAAGCAAGAGGCAGTTTCCAAAGCCTGTAGTGCTTCTGGAAGGTGAGACAAGGACTCTACAGTGCTTTTTAAATGCTTCCACCTCCTAAAGCACCCGTTCAGCATTGCAAATTAGTGGAAGTGATAGGAAGGAAATCAGCTCCATTTGACATTTTAGGTAGTGGCAGAAATTAATGGCCCCCTGCCCCCCGCCCCAGCCTCTGGGCAGTGATTGTGACAGTGCCAGTATAGCTGACTTGGAGGAGAAAAGAGGAGTGGTATTAGGCAGACAGGCAGTCCAGGCACTCTTGTGTGACCGACTAGCTAGCATGGAAGTGGTAAAAAGCCACGTCAAACCCTAAGGGTTAATTAGTTATTTTATTTACTCTTTTCATTAAAAGCTGTGAAAATTAAAGGGCCAAAAGGAATTGCAGTGATTCTGAGCTTGCAAGCACTGCAGTAATATGGATATTTGGGTTCTGCAATCATTTGGATTTAATGAGAACATTCCTATGAAAGACACAATTCAGTCGAGGGGCAGCATGCTAAGCCAACTTGACCTGGAGGGATCAGTCATTTATACTGCTACTGGTTCCCAGTACATCCACAGGCAAGCCACTGTTAAGGCCTTTCATGAGTGTGTATTTACATGGCACTGGAGCTTGAACACAGTCTGGACCACTTTTTAAAAAATGATTGCACACAAGCCCATTCCTGTCTTTGAGCAGAAGTCAGTCATCATGGTTCCCTAAAATGTTCTTCTGTCAATATCACCACTTGAACTAGAGCCATGCTTTCCGCTTCATGGTGTTGACCAGCATGGGTGAAGAAGCACAAAGGATTTTTCTCCAAGAGCGGAGCCCTCGCACCACGTTTCTGCCCCTTTCACACTTGCAAAAGCAGGAGCTACCAGTGAGTGCTGCTATCGCTCTCCCCAGCAGAAATTTCCTGAAAAAGACCTGTCTCCTGCAATCCTGAGATCTGTACAGCTGGCCGACAGCAGCCTGGTAATGTACAAGTACTGATGGGCCCTTCTGACAGCCAAGTGTTAATTAAGGCAGCCTGTAAATTATGATCTCTGGCTTGCTCAAAGGGCAGATATAAGTCCAGTCTGAATGAAAGAGTTGTGCAGCCAGGAAGCCACAAATGTACTATGGAGCACAGGACCCAGCATACTGAACCAGGTCATACCTCTTAACCCATCTGCCAGTAAATCCACCACAGAGGGGCTTAATAGAGAGAAAGGTACAAATTCGTTAAGCCTTCCTTAGAGAACATTAACTAAACCAGTTTTGGAGCCACAGCAACATTAGGAATTCCTTTAAGTACAGGGTATCAATATGATAATGAAAGCTTTGTGTATGAGCCAGGAGGTTTTAGCCACAGCCTGCAGGTGCCTGGGATGTGAAGTCCATTCCACAAAAGACAAGTGCATTGAGTATGAGCATGACAAACACGTGTGCCTGCTCGTACCTCCGTCCATATTCTGATACTATCTTTTGTAGTTTAGTTAAAAAGAATTAATTAAAAGACAAGTTTGTTTTTGTTTGTTTGATTGGTTGGTTAGTTGTTTTTTTAACTTTTTTGGTTTCTCTGGTAATTAAACCAGTCTTGTGCAGCTAATCTCCAGAGTAATTAAAGTAGCCAAACCCTGCAAAAAAGCTCCACAAAACAGAGCAACCTGGAGCTTCCAGATCTCAACATTCACTATTGGATATATCTTGATTCCATCCAAGAGGAAGACCTGGGAACGCACCTTTATTCCTCATGTCTCAGTTGTTATAGGAAGGACACCTGAATGCATGAACTAGAAGGGGTCTGCAGTATATTCCAGCAATGCCAACTCAATCTCAATCTCAATCTCAACTTGTCTGTTGAGATGCAGACAAGTGGGTGTATGCACTTGGTGCTGGGACCCTAATTCCCCACCAACACCTCACTCCATTGAAAACTGACACAGACTCAGATAGATTTGTCCTGTCCACTTACCACAGCAGTTTATTCTGTATCTCCTAATGCCCCTGCATTCATATTATATCTCAGAAAAGTCTCACATCCCACTTCAGTGAGCCATTTTTTTCCAGGATGATGTTCTCCTGAATCCATTCTCTGATAAACTCTCCACACTGTCTCGCAAACATGAATGCCAAGCATGGGAGACTGACAGCAAGAAGATGTGTTCATCCTTTTGATATCCTTGCACTTGCTGTATAAAAGTGATTGGGGAAATGCAGCTTTCATCCAGATGTAGTGAAGTCAGATCCCTAAATTTACATAGTACGTGACTGTGTTTGGTGAAACTGTGCATGAATGTAAATATACTATTTACAAAAATATCACTTTTCCCCAGACCAAAATTGTTTCAAGCACCTTGAGATGCACAGAGTTGTAAGCAGTGTCCACGGGAGTCATGATTTTTCTCTCTGTCACCATCACATCTGATACCTTATTTGCACTTTAAATGACTAAATACATTGCTCAAAATTGGCTTTTAATAGCTGTCAAAAATCAAAGGACTTATAATCTTACAGATCTGAAAGTGTGATACTTGCTCCAAGTGAAAATCTACATTGGTACTACTGTTGATTCGGCAGGTGACTGCCCCTGAAACAAGCCCAGTCACTGAGGAGACTGCCACTTCACTCCTAAGCCTTAGGAAATACTTTCCCAATGTGTCATCCTAAAAAGTGCTGGGTAAAAAAACTGAGGGTAGACAGAACAAGTGTAGTGGTAAGGCACTGACATTAGTCCGAGCCATGTAGCATGGCCACCTCCTCTAAAAAGTCCTGAAATGGAACTGTTCCTAGTGCTGGCACTAAGGAAAGCAGAGGCCTTTTATTGGGGATGCACTGAGGGTTTCTTAAACCTTGTAAGCGGTATATAAATGTGTTTAGAAGAGAAGGATGCAGTACTGTGGTGATTGCCATTTTAAATGTGTCTTTTTTCTGTTTCTATTGTAGAGTGACATCTACAAAGTCTGTGCAGATTCAGAGGAAAAAAAAACCTATATGTATCCTAAAAAAGCTCCTAGAATCAACATTTTTCTTGGCATATACTTTTTATAGCGAAACCAGTCTAAATTAAAACAGTTTAATTCATCTGTAATCTGGAGAAAGCAGGAGAAAACCTGAATGTGTATTTTAATGAAGGTAAACAACCAAATTTCTACAAAGAGAACTTGAGAGGGGATATAGAGAAAAAAAAAGCATGATGGAATGTGGTTTTGCAGTATGCAGTCTCAGGACACAAGAAGAAAAGAACAGTGAAAACACTATGGGCTGAAAAAGGAATCCAGCACGAATGTGCTGAGAGGTCCTGCTCTGATTCCAACAGTCACAGCAGGACAGACACAGCTCAAAGAAATTTTGGAGATGTGTGAATTCAAACTGATAAACCTAATGAGCCAGCAAGGGCAACAGAGCAGCTGAGAACTGTGGATGCTATTTAAAACCTTAATGATGAGTCAAAAGGGGGATGCTGCTTCATTACAGTAAATCCATATAGATAAAAGAATTCAGTTTTCCCTCCTTACACCCAGTTTAATGAAGGTTATTATACTCTAATATACCTTGGAAATTCAGTTTTTCCAGGGCATACAAAACCGTGGAGTAATGGATTTCATTCCATGACAGTTATCTGAGAATCAATGCAGTTTTATTAAAAGATCCACAAACAACAACTAAGAAAGCAAGCTTACTGCCAGCGTACTTCAATTCACACTGCAGAAGTCTACAGTAGTGTTTGAAAACATTTAGAGACTTGCAGTAGAGTCTGAAATACGCAGTTGTTTAGAGCATACAACCTTGGGTTGTAGGGTTCCCAAGAGTGTGGCTGGCAATCTGCCACAGACATCTCCACAGAAGCCTGGCTCAAGCAGGTAACATAGGCTGACATTCTCCAGAGCTACTTTTTTCTTGGCAAGCATTAGGTTGTGCTGCTTTAGGGAGAAGTGAAAATATAAAGTCTCTAAGGCAGCTGTCAATTCGTGCTTCTGTCCATTTCACCTTTCATTCAGTCGTTGGAGGGCTGTCTGCAAAAGGCAGAGGCAGAAACGTGCAAGCCGTTATGATTTTGAACATTCCTTTTTTGAGGGGTGTGGCTAAATCTTGAAAAATGCTTACTGCTTTTTTTTCTTTCCCTTCTGAAACCATCACAAATACGGTAGCAGAGGGGACCAGCTCTTGGCAGGGAGAAAACAGAGGCAGCCTCTTTCTTCCCCTTGTGAATTCCAAGTCCTAAAACACTAGAAAGTGCTAAATATGTTTAACCATGGGACAAAGTGTATTATATTTTAAATTAGTTCCAGTTGATTTATTGTACTTTATGCCTATTTTTTTTCTGGTTAGGCACAGTATTTACCACAGACTTTTCAGGGCAGAAAGTGTGTCCTTGGTATGGTCCAACATTTTTTCATTTTTTCCCTCCCTTCATGCAACTTTGGCCCCTTAAAAAACTTTTATTTAAGAATATTTTCCGCCTAGAGACCTGTTCTCATGTGTAAATGTGAAAATAATTTGTAGCTTCTAGTGCAAGAGTCTTGAGCTAGCTACAGGGAAATACAGCAATTTGGTGTGTCCCAGGGGAATGGTCTGGAGGCTATAACTCCTTGAAGCTGCTCTTAATTACAGTTTGGGGCATGCAGGCATACCTCACAAAACTAGGAACTGTAGTTCTCCATATTCCCAGTACCTTCTACTACATGTGGAGGTGGAAAAGGTACAACCAATATAGCAAAATCCTGACATTTTGAGCTGTTAATGCATTTCTGCTTTAAATAAACAGTGTTCAGTTATACTCTAATTTAACTGTTCAGTTATACTCTAGGATCATAAGACCATACTGTCCAAGTGTTTCACAAGTGTTATACCCTCAGGGAGGAAATCATGCATTTCCAGCCCTGGAAAGCAAAGGAGGAAAGTGGAATAGGAACATTGCTCTGCGTGCACTGGTCTAACTAAGAGCACTTAGCTAAGGTGGAGTGATCATTGGAGCCAAGGTGGAACTGAGCCAAGGCAACCATAGGTTCAGTGAGATTTAGCAGTAATTAATGCCATATAACATATAAACAGGGAAGGTGAAATTAAAAGGAGACATCTGAAAGAAGTAGGGTGAAGGAAAAAGCTACTCTAGTGTGAAATAGATCTGTCTTCCCACTTTCAGAAAATAGTTTGAAAGACTGGATGATGTGTGTGACAGATAGATGAGCTGTGGTAGAAAAATGCTTTTTGGTACAGAGGTGCTGAATTCAACACAATATTCACTTTCTAGTCAAGGGCAGCTCTACTTTGACGAAATAAGGGATGGATCTCTTACAACAGTAATGAACAAAGAGATCCATTTGTACTGCTGCCTCCTGTTTGAGTTGCTTTTCTTTATATGTATATTTGGGAGAGCAGACAGTAAAATGAAAAATGGTGTAAATTACATAACCAGTGTAAATATGAAAATGCTGATATTTAAATTGTCTTGTGTTTCTTTTATTCAGTTGCACTTTCACAGAATTAATATAAAATATTTTCAAGCAAAACTGTCCCTTATTTGCAACATTGGTATCTTTTTATACCTTGTCCTAAATATGGAGATGAGGAATTGAACTCCTGAAATAAAATGGTGGCATGCTGGATGAGTGGACATTTCACTCATTCCTGTGGCATATGTCCATGTCAAGACTGTAGCATGGTACTGGAGATATTTTGATTGAATAAAATTTGTATTGGTTAGGAAACCAAAGTTAACATATATAACAACAAAGAGTGCATTTAAGGATGATAAAATACACTTTTCCATGACAAAAGCAATGTCCCAATCCCAGGAAATAGAATGAGCTTTTCAAAGGGAGTAAGAATTAGACTTTTATTCATCTATCTAAGCTGGAGCTTGTCCATTTTAAGCTTCTGCTCTCAGCAGCTCTGCTGGAGACCTCATTTAACTCAACATTTGAGGAACTTTATGAAGCAGCAGTATCAAACTCATTAAGGAGGGACCTCTTTTAGACAAATAGCAGAGCCTTAGTCCTCAAGATTACAGTTAAAACACAGGTGGGGGGAAAAACCAAAGAACCCAGACGGGCTGGGTGTTGGTGATGCTAAAGCCTTGGCAATTTGTTTACCTCCCAGTGGCTCAAAGAGGACTCGAGGCTCAAGGCCTCCTACTGTGACTCCCCTGACACTGTATTTCCCTTCCTTTAGTTGCACCAGTATCCCTATTTGACATCAAGGGAAGTTGGTTTGGAGCTCACAGTCCTCAGTGTGCATTAGAAGTACCTCAAGTGGTAGCTGTAGTGCAGGTGCCATTTGAGATGCCTCACTGAGTTCCTGTACAGTTACTGTAATCCCCACTGGCTATTTTTACACCTCAAGAATGGCAGTGTTAATATTTTTGCTCTTCTCATATTCTTACAAGTTTTACCTGTGCTTCTGTTAACTTTCTAAGTCCTTCCCTAGCTTCTCCTGATGCTCGTAAAACCAATGTCCTCTGTCCAGCTCATATACAGATAGCTATTTCTTTAGAATGCTAAATTTCTGTCTGGAAGTGATGAAGGCTGCATATTCTGTAGGATAGCTAATGCACACTTGTGTTTTTTCTCCATTATTTAAACTACCTGGAGTGAATATACTTCTGAAGTAACTGCCATTTTAGTACATTTCTTCTATGACATATTGTGAAAACAAAATCTTCATATGTATGTATCCTGATACAGAGCCTGAAACCCTTCCTAGTGCTTTGGTAGGTATGGATCAAACAGCCATTATTAGAAGTGCAATCTATCCTGTCTTCTGCATCTACCTAAGAAATTCATACAGACATCCTCAAGACGTTGGTAAGTATCCAAATAACTAACTCATTCAGTACTCCAGTTTCCCATAATTACTTTCTCACTCCTTCCTAAGCTACAATCATCATTCTGACTGCAGAGTAGATACAGGACCCCAGTAAAGTTTTCAAGAAAAAAAAAATCTAAGAATGTTTCTGTCTGTTTTATGGTTGAATATAAATATTGTCATTTGCAGTTATGAAAACTTTGAGAAATTATGGGAAAGAAAAATCAGTGGGAGTGACATCAAATCCAATTTATTAAATTGTGGAGATTGAATAGTTACTTCATCTCAGCATGAATATACCTGTGACTTTATGGAACCCACTAAGACCCCAACTTTAGCCTGGCTCCTATGAAAAGGAAGGCTTTGTAGGATGTTCACTAATTTCCACAGTTAACTTGGCTACATATCACCCAAAGATACTCTTTTTCCACGCAAGGAACATCCAGACTACTGCATTAATGCAGAGAAGTGGTCATTTTCTGGATTTTTTTTGTCACTGTTGTTCATTCACATTTTAGAAAGTAAATAAAAAAATTCCTGTCTTTTGGGGTCTTATTCACTTGACCTGCCATGCTGAGACAATTTTGCTTCTACTGGTCTGGAATTTCTTCCTGGAAAAAATCTGTACAGATTCAGAGCAATTCTCTGCTGATTTGACTATATTATTTAAATATTGTAAATAATCTTTTAAAAATATTTAGTCAACAGTCAGCATATGAAAGTATTCTTGGCCACACAATGTGCAAATGGGCTCAGTAAGACCTTTGAACTGGAAAACAAGTGGACTTTGGCCTGAGTTATTTCCTTCAAGATTCATATTCATTCTAGGAAAATAACTTCTGAGCAATTATGTAAATTTTTGACTCAACGGAGCAATGAAGAAGGGAATTTGAAGATTTAGTGCTTGTGCAGTTTATGAAGGAGGAGTATATGTGGGCTGCTCAGGCAAGAATCTGAAATATAGAGAAGAAAAGCAGGTACTGTTCATATTCCAGAAAAGACAGCTGGAAATCATTTCAAATTTAGAACTACTGGCATGCATGGTGCATCCATTAGGTATTCCTGTTAGTCAGCACATTCTGACAATCATCCCCACACAATGAATTTGGAAAAATAAATTAAAGAAGGAATGACTGTAATACATGATCTGCCACTATGATGTGAATGTATGTGACCTAGAGTTGCAATAATTGTGTTAAGGTCAGGTAGGAACTTTTGTTTCAGTACAACTGCTAAGAAATCTTACATATGTATCAAGTATGCAATTCCTTGTTTTTTCTGTGATTAAGGTAATGTTTAAATGGGAAAATATTAAAGATTGATTAAATATTTGTCTGAGTTGTAGTCTTTCTGTAAAACAGGATGGGATGGAGTTGATGATGGGACAGGAGGGAAGATTAGGAATGAGTGAGCTGAAATGTTGATGGTTGTAGCCTTGGATTCTCGTGGACTGTCAGAAATTATATGATGTGTTGACATTTTTAAAATGTTGAATTCAAGGAGTTGTTATCTAGACTACACCATTTCATTCACTTTTTCAGTTATGAGAAGTGAACCAAAATAATAGTATTAACTCAGTCCTCCTTCTATAACCTTTTAGTAAGCAGAATGAAGGAAATCTTGCCAAGAATATTTACTTTTCCACTTAGCTGTAGAATGGTTTTTTCTTCCATGAGTTTTGGTATCCTATGGACAATCTCATCACCAAAAGCAAATATGACAAAGACAATGGTACTCATATGCATCAGAATGCAATTTTATTATACCAAATAGCACCATTTTTTTTGTGTATATTTTTTGGTAGAGGCTTTTCTCTTTCTCTCTCTTTTTTATTTTTCTTTTCCTCCCAAATGGCAGCTGCAATAAGAACTCAAAAAATTTGTAGATGATGTATCGTGCGTGACAGGCCTTATATAATAACTTGTCCTTCATGGCAGGAAGGAATTTCACAACTGCCAGCACTTATTACAATTTTCACAGTTCATAGAGCTTATAGTTAGAGGGAGCTTCTGGGTCACTTAGTGCAAGACTGAGCCTATGTATTAAATTTTCTTATGTAACATCTACCATCTCTTTGACCACATCTGATGGAGCTTTAGTGACTTCCTTGTTGGTGACTGCATTAACCCACTGATACCAAACTTGAATAATTTCTTCTGTCAAGTTAATATTTTTTGGCATGATTCCAAATATAAGCTTCTAACTTCCTGAGTGCACACACAGACACTCCCACACCACTTGTTTGGGTTTTTTAAAAATTTACACTTACGGTAAAATTGACAAGTACCAATATAAGTTTCCTAAGTCAGAAATATTAAGCCTATCTGAACATAGTAAATGGGATTGTAGGGCCATTTGATACTGTAGCTTCTCAAAACTAAGTATGTTGTCTATTACTTTCATTAGCAGTATTTGTAAAGAAAATGTGCATTGGCAACAAGCCCAAATTTCACAAAGTTCTTAAGAAAATAAGACAAAAGATTCCAGAAAGTATTTCCTAGTAAACTGGAATTCACAGGGAAAATTACTTCTGCCTTGGAGAACTGGTACTCAGAAAAGCTCTAAGAATTTTGTTTAGAAGGACCTTCATTTCATGATAGATGAGAAAGGGTCTAGATGCCTGACAACACCTCAGGATTTTCCAGATTTAAAATCCATTTTGTCAAGACTTTGTAGGGCAAACAGCTGTTAAATTGAGCAGTTTACCATCTTATTTTCTTGGTGCTTAACTTTGATATCTTTTCTACCAACTTTTTTCAAGTTTTTTCTACTGTAAATAAGTGTACTATGTTAACCCCTCTTCATTTTTACATGCTTTCTGACTCATTTGCGTCTTTTTGTAGAAGAGTTTGATGTGAATATATTACAGGGTTAATACTGCACAAAAAAAAATATTGCATCCCTTTTACTAAGTTTAAGACTGAAGTGTTTTCAATGCAAGATTTGAATCTCCTGTAGACTGCCAAGGAAGGATTCATACTTCCTCCATCGGATCTGTTGTCTGAGTTGTCTTTTATCAGTTCAGTGTAGCAGCAGTTATTTTGTCAAGCTATTGATGGCTTTATCAGTTTCCATATGGAGAATTCTGAGCTGCTGAGTTCTTTCCTTCTGCTTTATATATTTGTTTATATATAACAGAATTTTCTGCCGGATCAATTGCCACATATTTCAACATTTTCCAATTTACTTCTCTTCAATGTAAAACACACTTAAACCTTGAGACAAGGCAAGAGATCGCTCCTTCTGAGAGGGGTCCTGCTATTTTTCTCGCTTCATGGAACATGTTTTCAAAAAAGAAAGTACAAGAAATTTTCAATATTACTGGAGATTCTTAAGAGTATTATTCCTCAATGTAAAATTCTGTGTTGATATGGAAAGTGCCACTCAACTGGAAACTGAAGATTTTCTCAGTGTAGTCTACCACCAGTCAGGCAGGCACTTTTTTTCCTAGTTTCTTACATAAGAGATTCCTATTGCACATCACTGTGCTGGAATCTAATCAGAAGATCAAATTGTGAGGAAGATATTGTCTTATTTTTACCTGTTTAATAGAGATAAACATTGATATATGCTAGAGTTATGCTCCTGTGACCCTCTGAAGGATAGCTGTGTCCTTCCCGAAGCATATTTAAGCATATTTCCAGGCACGTTTAAAAACAAACCTAGAACTTTATAAACTGGAGGAACAGTTTCCCAGTTTTGTTTTGAGAAATCACTGATCTGGTTTTACTGACATTGAAAAAAATCAGCCTAAGGCAGATAGTCAACACAGACAATTGTAACCTGAGAAGCTGACCAAGACATTTAAACCAGGATGCTTTAATAGAAAGCATGAGACAGCCTTAATTATACCAGATTGTGCTTCCAATGAACATGAATTAATCCACTGGTCAGTGCTGGCTATGCTCTGACATCTTTTAGTGTAAGCATTTGCTCTTCCAGAATCTCGTTAAAGATCCATCAATAGATCAATAACGAAATGCCCCTGTAAGTGAAATATTTTAAACATGATTTCAAAGTAGATGATAACTCTTTAGAAATGCTGCTGCAAGAAATTATATGAGAAAATTATATGTTAACACAAGGAAAAGCAAATGGTTTTTGATTGATATTTAACATTTCTGTCAGAAGAAGAGCTGTTTTAATTCATGTCCTTTATTAAGCAAAGTGAAATACAGCTGTGTTCATGTATTGAGACAGCACTAGGAAAGTGTGCACAGCATAAGCACAAAGGATCAAGGTTCAAGGCTAGATCACTGCCAAGATAATATATTAGTGATCAAAGCTAATATTGACCACTATGGGAAAGAGATAATATACTTAGACATCTTATGATGAAAGGTGAGAGCAAAAGGATCCTCTGTCTCCCTAGACTGCCAGTTTCTGCTGAAGGGCATTTAAAGTTTTTTTCCCTGTTGCTATACTCGCTGGTGAAAAGGGAATTCCAAACACAGGCTATGTGGTCTTTCCTTCACTCCCACTCCATAGTCCCCTCCTTTCCCCGCCCCTCCCCACTCCTTCACAGAACTATAAAGGAAA
>JAWWMO010000121.1:81830097-81841619 GCA_035047845.1 Dendrocincla fuliginosa | reverse complement strand
TTTGGATGATACTCTCAGGCCCATGCTGTGACTCTTGGGGATGGTCCTGTGCAGGGCTAGGAGGGACTTGATGATTTTTGTCAGTCCCTTACAAACTCAGCATATTCTGTGATTCTATGTGATCATTTTGACCATCATGTGCTGGATTTGTAGGTGTAACATAAAGATGAAAGGCTGCAAGCCCCCTGTGATGCCTTTAGTAATTTTTCTTCCGTACCTTTGTATTTCTTACTGGATTTTACCATAGTTAAATAGAACAGTTCAATCTTCTTGTAGTATGACAAACATTTATGGCAAACTTTGGTTTAAGAGATCACTGGAAATAATCATGTCTGAGAAAAAACTTCCATTTTTTTAACAAAACATGACTTGAATCCCTCATAGCTTAAATCTAGCTACCTAGCAATACACAGCTATCCTGGATTATCTCTGTGTGTGTATGCATATTTGTTTATTTTTGTATTAGTCAGAGACAAGTATTGACATTCTAAGGTCTTGGCTCCTCAGATAAAAATCTCCTTCTTTGTAAAGATTGGCCATTTCTCAAGCCACAAGAACTTTAAACAGTTTTCTGGCAGGTACTGAGCAAGCAGGTTGAAGTGGGCAGTGTGATGAAAGGGGAGACCACCTCTTTAATCCTACAAGTTGATGAAATCTACAGTAAGTTGTTGTTTTTCTCATTACTTGTTTGTTTATTTTATTTTGCAGCTTTTTTTTTTTTTCCAAATCTGGTTAAATGCGTTGCAGAATCTGCAAAGAAAATGTCTCAAAAGCACTATGTGCCGTAAATTATTTTTTATTTTTTTTTTTTCTTTTTTTAAAGAAAGTCTTGCATATTCCTCATTCTGGTGGATACAATGTCTGCATTCACACCTGCTCCATGGTTACACCAGGCTCCAAGTGGAAAGTGGTTCAGCAAGTAGCTTGACTTCCGTGAAGATCTGCCTGGATAATTTTGCAGGCTTGGGCTCAGATCAGACCTTTAACATCCCAGGTTTATGTGAAACTGGCCCTACAGAGACGTGCATCTCTACGAAAGAAAACACAAAAGTTCCTTGCATGTCCATAATGCAAGGGCTCATTAATGTTCATGTTAACAATTACCGAAGCTGTGAAGAAGGGATTTGGTGAGGAGAGTGATGATGGAACCTTTCAAAATGAGCCCCAGTGCTCTGATCAGGTTTCCTCATGCTTCTGTAGGTACTGGGCCTGCTTTTCTTTCAGCATGCTGAAAGCATGGTTATAAGCATCACCATTAAGGTCCCATCACCAGAGGGACACATTTTCTGAAAACCTGATGCAAGACAGCATCTATGGAATCTGAATGTGTGTTCTGAGCTTCATCCAGGCTGCCAACAGGTTTCACCTGTGAGATTAAAAGGTACTTTTTATTGACACCTTGGTTGCTGCTGAAGGGCCATGAAGGCAGGGCAGGACGACAGAGGTATACACACATGTGTACAGCGTGAGGCACTGTGGAAGTGACTCAGATGGAGCTGGGCAAGAGGTTTGTCACCCATCCCAAAGTAGCACTGTGCAGAGCCGCAGATTGGTTCAGAGCTCTGCAGAGCTGCAATAGCAGAGCTGCCTGTGGGCTAACTCATCCTGCTTTGCAGCATTCTACTGGTAGAAATGAAAACTTGGAAAAATTTCTGCTCAAGGTAAGTCATTTTTCTCCTCATTAACTTCCACTCAGACATAGATTTTTACAAATCAGGATCACTTTCCTCTTAGTCTCATCAGGCAAAGCTGAGGACTTCAAATGCATAGATGATGACTGGAAGGAGGACACGAGAATTTTGCAGTTAATCAAAATTGATGTCCACTTTTTTGTCTTTTGCCCTGAATTGCCTTTTATTTTGTTGTTTTGTTTTTGTTTGTTTCTTTGTTTGCTTTTTAATTTGTCTTTCTTTTCCTATAGAAGTGTCATTTTCTATGTCATTAAGAATGCAGTAGCAGGGTCACATCATTTATCAAAGGGGTTTTAGAATTTCCTGTCATGAATTTTGTAATTATCAAAAGGATAGATCCTGGAGCAAAATGTCCCCTTGCTTGCTCCCTTTAGGAACAGATTGGTTCAGTTCCTGCAGGAGAGATCCTTCTGCAGACACAAAATCCTGTAAATAAAAAAATCCCACTGGAGTAAACTTGAGGAGAGAAGAGCTTCACCAATCACAAGTACCCTAAAGAGCGGAGTAGCACACTCTCATGAATGATGTATCAGTCTTCTGCTGTGCTGTGAGGTGGAGGGTTTGCAGAGCTTTGGGACAACACACTGCCTGGTCTCACCCTCCACTCTGGGAAAGGTTATAGCTGGGTCCCTGCTGTTGTGCCTAAAGCTGTAACCCATTTTTCCCTATAGCCAGAGAAATGCAGTGCAGTGGGAGATATGTCTGCAGTGCATGTGAACCACATTGACTTCATATGCCATAGGCCTGATACAACTACAGAAGGGACAGCAGTTTGTGTGCAATGCCTAACATATATACTTAGTATTTATTCTCACAGAAAGAGTAAAGAGAGACTTGTGCTTCAACTCACTGGGAATAAAAACACAGCCAGGTTCTGACTCTCGTTAGCTGATGAGATACTAGTGAGTGTTTCATATTAAAATATTTTTCTAGAAGTATACTGAAATTGATTAAAAAGAAGAAAATCCTGACACCAATCAGTGCAGTCCAACACACTGAGAAGTATCGTTCTGATGTACTTAAGGTGGTGAAAAATTACTTGCAGATTTAAACCTTAAACCATTATAACTCAATACTAATATTACTGATTTTACTAATCACAGCTTTATATTTGAAGTAGTGAGTACTGACTTTTTTCCCAAAAACACTTTCCAGTGTACAAAGATTGTGCAAAACTTCTACCATAGCAGACAAATCTCTGATTTTCTTATGGCTCTGCCTCAAAAATTATTTTCTATTTCCATGTCCCCATGATATTCAAACCCATATAACCTAAACAAAGACAATCTTAGATGCAGAGCAGTGGGAACTGGGGGTATTTCACATGCAGTAAATACTGTGAGAGGACTAATATGCAAGCACTGAGGTGCATGTCTGTTCAGTCTGTTCTCAGTGAGTATTTGGGGTGAAAACCTGGGTATGATGAAGTCAGTGAGGATTTTGAGGATTTCATTGGAAGAATGATGTTTTCACCAGTCTCCAATGTTGATGCTCAAAGGATGAGGCATGAACACTTCTTGACTTTCCTGTGCCTCATCAGCTGTCACAGTGATAATATTTTTTACGAACCTTTCTCCTAGAAACTGTTTTTTCTACAAAAGTAGTTGAGAATTGTTAGGAGAGCAATTTTAGCAATAGAGTTTCTGGGGTGGTTTTGTTCTCTTTTGTTTTTTATTAATGTCTGATACTTATTTTTCATGCCATGCAGATGTTGCACATACTCTCCAAAGTTCTCAGATTGATTTTGCAAATTCTTGGATGTACACCAACATAATTCATCACATGACTGAAATAAGTCAGAAAGTTTATACAACTTGGCCCAGATGGGTTAAAAGTCTACTTCAGCTGTGACAATGTGGTGAACTCTAGTTACCCTAAATGATCTTGACAATAAAGAACTGTTTAGAATATGTCAAATCTGACTACTGTCAGGAAAATTCTGGAAATTTTGTAGGTACACACATGATCTCAGTTTCACATGAGCCACCAAAAGTCAACAGAAACCCATGGTCCTAAATCACTGAGATGATTTAGAAAAATCCCACCCTTAAGGAGTTCCACAGCCTGGGCTGGACAATGGTTAGAAGGATCTGCCATCATCTGACAAATTTCTCCCTAGCCAACCTGCAGAAATAAAGGACAGGGTAAATCACTGCAGGTCCTAATGAAGAAACAGGTATTGGTGCTGTCTTGATTGTTCCTACAACAGTCAGGGAACAGGGAAGTTCCTAAGTGGATCCCCAGTCTGGAGGAAATGTTTCACCACATTTCTCAGTTGAAAAAAATAAATTTAATATTTACAGGGACCCTCTTTCTTAACAGAGCAAGATGTTCTTACAACGTTATATAGTCTACTACATTTTCCGAGTAAAGTTCCATCTCTTCTTCACTCCATTGGCTCACAAATATACAGTTTGCTTATAAAAAGGGAACTGCAGGGAATTATGTTCTTTACATGTTTTTGAAATATTCTGGGCCATTATGTTGAACAGTTTTTTTCTTCCAAATAGCAGAATTCAAAGGAAGAAGATTGAAGTATTTTCAATTTACCTTAGGGGGGAAAAAAGAAAAAAGGAAAAAGAAAATACTAGCAGTAAAAAGTATTTGGTGCTGGGAGATAGTGTATCATTAACTGTGTCACCTCACAATTAGAAAAAAGTTCCATCTTGTCAAAGAGATAAAAGGCCCTCTTTCCTTCTTAAGTTTTATCTCTAACACCCTTGAGACCAACATAGAACGATGAGTGAGATATAGCAACATAAATACTGATGGTATACAGCTATATGTATTCTGCTCTTACAACTCTAAGAACACGTACGATAAAACCTAATTGCAGGATACTTCAAATATTATATTAGAGATAATGACTTTGTGTAAATATCAATGTTCTGCTTCTTCATATAAAACGTTGCTTTTTTTTTGTTGCTTTTTTTTTAATTTTAAATACTTTTGATTTCTTTTGAAATTCGTTGATGCTATTCTTCAGAATTAAAAATTGGAATTACCAGACTAATATTACAATTAAATAATTCCTTTGACATTTTCTCTGTCATTTTGCCCTCAGAGGTTTTAGCAAATTTGGTTGCTTGGTTGAATTTCAAATAAATCATATTTCCTAAATCCATTTTAATGTGGCACTTCTGATCTGTATGTGGAATCAGTATGTCTGTATGTATATGAAAACAATGCAAAGATGAAGAATTAAGTACACTATTGATCATCCTATTCATAGAAATATAAAGGTACTAAATACTGGATTATATTACTGTTACACTTGACTCTTCCTCCTATACCGTTCTGTTCTAGTAGTGCTCCTGTGAATTTTATTGCATGTCTGTTAGGCCTTCCAAAACTAAGAAATAAATTCTCCATAACTGTCTCAAACTGTCTGACATTTTAAAGTGCTAACATATTTGAAATAGTTTCCTGTATCCTGTGCCCCTCTACATTTTGTTTAATGTCTATGTCTGCTGCAAATTAGGACCATCTTTTTTCTTCTTCTTTTTTTTTTTTTTCATTTACATTTGGAGATTTTACATTTAAATTTCACATATTTCTTTTCTTTAAGACCCCTCTGTTGTACAGCTATTGGTTTCATAGCTATTCAGGTTAATTTGGCTATTTTTTTTTCCCTTTCATCCAAAGTTTGGGATTTTCTGACTGAAACTATGAATGAAGGTTAGTTTAAATTTAGATCAAGGTAACAAGCATTCACTTGTTGGTCATAAATGGTGGTCAGAGATGTATTTCAATTATAGTTTCCCTTTTGGAGTGTGTATTTCATTAATACAGTGTACAGATTTTTTTTTTTTTTTTTTGAGAAACAAATCTCTTTCAAAGATTTCGTTATGATTGGCATTTTGTAAAATAAAATCCTTAATATATTAGGCCAGTGCTGCCTTGATGTTTTGTGCTAGAACTCAACTAAAAATATTCACATTGAAAGAAAAGGTACTAATGGTGAAAATGAAGAATGAATAAAACAGCCTATGCAAATACCTGAAAATTCAAAGAAAATTAAGAGAAAAATTCATAGGTTCTATGGCATCTTTTATTTCAGGAAAAAAACAAATTCTTCTTTCTTGCACTTGCAGATCTGTCTGAATATTTACCTTGGTTCAGTTTCCTCTTTACACTCTCTAGTACAGATTGACTGACTCAGTGTCTATAGCTCTGCCATTTACGAGAGTTGCACTATTCAGCTGGAGCAATGGAAAGATGCTTAAGAATATTTTCAGTTTGAAAGCATCATTCAGCCCTTCTCTCATTCTGCTTATGTAACTTAAATATTTTTAGTGACTGGGAGTTCAAAGCTGCTAATGTGTTGTGTTTCTGAATGACAAATAGAAAACACTAAAAACCGCATTACACTGTTTTTTAAAGAAAGTTTTGGGGAAATTCATGCAGCTCTGAGTGAAACTCTACCCTGCCTTTAGCCATCCAAGTATTTCCTTCCTCGTAGAGAGGGCTGAATGATTCATTGTACCCAGAATCACTGTTCGCTGGTAGGTATGAAGCTGACGTGACTACATAACACAGCCAGAGAACAGAAGCTCTACTCAGGCTGAGAATCTGAGACAACCGGCAACAGCTGCGGAAAGGAAGGTTTCCTCCTCAGGATTTATTCATGATATACGGTCTTGACAGCTGACAAAAATGGTATCTATCCTTTTTAGCATGCTGTCTGAATTGCATTGTTCCCAATTGTGGCAACAACCAAGGAATTTTTCACCAGGAGATGTGCAGTGAAACTAGACCTGCAGACTGGTTAAATAAGTAAATGATTTCATAACACTCAATTATTAAAATAAAAGAGATGTGTCTGCTGAAAATAAAGAGACTTAGAAGAACTTATTGTATTTTCTTACTCTGTGACTTTATGTAAGCCAATGAAAATCACACTTTCAGCTTGTTCCTCAGACTGAAGTGATCCAAGAACATAAAAAACCAAGTGGTTGACACTTGTGAGTCATGACTCCACATCTACCCTAACTTTAATAAGCCATTTACTAAGCCTTAATTTTAGCCCACTCTTCTAGTCTCTGTCCTTAGTTTATAAAGATAAGTAGGCACTTCCAAGACCTCTCTCTTAAGTGATAAGGATCACTTTCTGGAGATGATCCTCTCTCTTCTGTGGTAATAGAGGAAGACAACATGATCAAGCAAGACAGACCTTTTCCTTTAGACAGTTGTGTGAAATGAATCCCCATCTAGTCTACCTGTCTCTAGCAAATATTTTCTTTCTAAACTGTGACAGCTTTTGTACCTTCCAATGTCTTCTATTTTAATCATATTTCCTTACTACTTCATCTAAAAAGCACAGAAAAGCTTTCACAGAAAGCGTAGAAACTGAAATGGGGATGGGAGATTAGGAGAATTAAAAAAGAAAGGCTAGGTAAGCGGGGAGTGGAGCACAGAAACAGAGAGCTATGGTTAGGGAAAAAAGTTATGTCAAAGTGAGGGAAACAAAGAAAGAAACATAAATTTAAGCATTCTAAATATAAAAACAGAATGTGGCACTGAACACTGAACACTCCAACCTTGGAGCTGCTAGCTCATGGGCCCTACTAAGAATATTACTTTAATATCTATATTTATATAGATATATAGGGTTCTTTAATACCTTATGAAAATGCACAGAAAATAAGACACAGGGTTGTTTCTAAAGAGTTTCTTCATTAATTTAGAGGAGAAAATAAGGAAATTTGGTTCAAAAGAGCAATGCACAAGCTAGACAAAATGCTCCACACCAATACCAACTCAGCACATATTAACCAACGACACCCAAGGCAATATTCAACCAATTCACCAGACTTAAATCCAATCCCTCCAGCTCCAAGCCACCCAAAACATCAAGAAAAGAAGTAGAGAAAAAGAAATAGAGGGAGCAAGAAAAGAGAAAAGGAGAAAGAGACAGAGTTAGCTACCACTGAGACTTTGTGGAAGACCAGCTTCTCACATGTCCAAGATGGCAGGGCTGTGACACATGCTACCCCAAAACCTCTGGTTTTATCTGTTCTGGTCCCTATGGCCAAACCTCCCAGGTGGAGCTTCTGACCCACGGCCACTCTGAGGTTCCAGGCCAGGGTGAGGGGCCCTGTTCTCACTGTCCCTGCCAATCCAAGCTGAGTCAGAGGCTCCAGGATCTGTGGGGTGTTAAAGTTTTCCCAGACTGTTTGTGACTGACAGCTGCTCTGGGGCTTCTCCATATGGGCTCCAGGAACCTGCCGTGAGGGATACAGCACCACCTCACCACTGTGAAGTTTGACCCATCCCTTCCCTCTCCACACATACACAGACACCACCCACAGGGTGGTTCTGACCCAATAATAACTGATTTGGTATGTAACAGGCACATCAAAGAAATATCCAAGAAAAAAGTCTTACAAAAGCCATAAGAATTTATAATATACCTTTCTCAAGCATATCAGGAACAGGAACAGTGGAAGAGAAACTGTAGAGTCAAAAGAAGCATTCAGAGAACATCAGATGATGGCAGGAAAAGACAAAACTATATATATATTTTAATATAAGTTCACTGTAGGCGAGCTTGGTAAGAACTTTATGGAGGACACATCAGAAGTCCCGCCTGAAATTGAAATTCCAATAAAAGTTATAAAACTCAGTAAGTTTTTAAAAGAAGTCAATGTGCTCCTCTGACCATTGTTAATTTTTACAAACCATCTGACTAGTTAGGGAAAAAAACCCTACAATTTGTATCTATCTATCTGAGATGTCTATGAACAAACAATAAAAATAGGACACCTGTGTCAAAAGGGAAATTAACTTTGGACTTACTGGAAAAGAAAATGCAAGGAATTAGGCTGAGGAAACAGAGCAGTTGTTTTGCACGATAGATTTGCCATAGGACCTAGTGCTCATATCGTGTCCATGCAATGTCTGTATAGCAAAACACAAAAGGCAATTCTTTGTGCAAGACCGCCAGTTTACACGGCAAACAAATAAGGCCATCTGGTGACCGTATACTTTCACTATACAATTGACTTTTGCAATAGTTCTGAAGAATTTGAAGAGCATGGTATTCACAATTGTTTGATCTCTATGGTGGTTCATTATTGCAGATGAGCCTTAGCTGGTAAATATGTAATAAAATGACATGAAAGAATGGTTTCCTGAAACTGTCAATTGGAGGTCAAAGTAAGAAACCTACCTTCACATTGTCATCAGGGTAAAGGATTCAATACTTGAGTTTAGAAAAACATCAAGCTTACAACTAGCAACTCTGATGTTAAATTTTCATCCTAAGGAGATCCATTTTTAAATACCTAAACAATTTATTTTTCTTTGTGAAAATACATTATTAATTGAGTAATTCTTGCTAAGTGCATTTACAGCTATTTTACAAGAAATTCCAATATGAGGCCTTATTTTCATAATTACTGTCATGTATGTTGTCCATTGCCATAGACTTACACTACAGAAAGGTTTTGCCTTAAGAGGCTGCAGTTCAAAACAAACACCTCACTTTAGATTCAGTGACATCTTTCAATAATTTTATGGACTTAGGACAGAAAAACAATATTCATATTAGAATCAAGCCCCTCTGGAAAAGACCACCTGAATTTTTTGATATATTCAGCTGCTTATTTTATCCATGTCTATGCTGAAAATCTCATTTATAAATGTGTTGCACATAGACACATGCTCAGAAGTCATCCTGTTAGCATGAAAACAGGGAATTTAATTAAAATGTGTTTTCCTTGATGATATTTGGAGTCAAAATTGTTCCACGAACTGAAGAGCAGAAAAAACTGCTCCTATCTAAAAAACTGTCCCTACGTATTTTTGAAATCTGTGCTGTAATAAACTACAGTAATCCACCATCTATCTCTGATTCTCTACCAAACTCCTTAAAAACATCCCTACATGAGGTATCACTTCCCTTTGGTGTTTCCACTCCTGACTTCCAACTGTTTGGCTAAGCAAGAGCAGTGTGTGCTTTCAGTATTCATGTTGATGTTTGCCTTTAAAATCAAAGTGCTAGAATGTGTGAGACTTTCCCCTCTCATCTGATTTGAATGAAATTGGCTGTCGGACCAGCAAAGAAACCGATAAAAGGATACAGTAACAGTGCATTTTCATCAGCTCCACTTCCCTTCGAGACCAATTAAAATTTTTGAAGGATTCCGAAAAGTAATTTTTGAAGTGATGTGGACAGCTTAAAGAAAAGAAGAGAAGGCTTCCTCAAGCCCAAGTCAGAATCATCTTAGAATTTGATGCCAGGATCCTGGGAGGACAAGGAGTAAATGTCCATCAAATCCAAACTTTTTTTTTTTTTTTTTTTTTTTACCTTAACTGGGAATTAGTAACCTGGAAGATCTCTATATGCAACACACAAGTGTTTTAACACAGTTTGGAGCTCAGAAGGCCTGTTTGATTAACATAGCCCAAGCAAAGTGAAAAGGTAGAGGGGGATTCAAAAAAAAAAAAAAAGGCACCATCTCCCCCCAGGAAATAAGAAAGGCAAAAGAATTCATTGCCACAACATTTCACTTAAAAATTAGAAGACAGGAAGAAAAACAACAGATTAAAGAGAATAAAAACAATTGTCATGCAGTTTGTTTTTTTTCCAGATAATTATTCGGGGTTTCTGTTAGTACCAGGTTAATATTGCATAGGCATAGATGTTTTGATCTGCCCCTAGTTATGTGTTGTTCAGTTTATATCAAATTTCCTAGCACACTGAACTGCCCTTGCCTGAAAATCTACTGTATTTTTTTTGTTGGACATGCAAAAAACCTGTGAAACTCATCATCTTTACAATCAAATAAAAGTCCAAAGAAAGAGACAACCATAGGGCAAATGAGAAGAAAGTGTCTAAATAAACTTCTGAAATACGCAAATGAGATTGTGTATCAGCTGTGCAAAGGAACCAACAAAGCCTGTGCCTGCAACTGGACACTAGGCAGATCTCATTTATTCTCTCTGAGAGAAGGTTTTATACTGTATTCGAGGGGTTTTTTGGTTTGCTCGGTTGCAAAGATTTCCAGATGTAACATTGCAGAGTGCTAAATGACCATTTCTGTTTCTTAAGGTTATAGATATTCTTTTATTTTGCTTCTAGATGGAATCACATATATCTTTCCTATTAAAAATATGACAATTGTTTTACCAAAAGTTATGAGACAACCTAATGTTTAAAAAGGCTGTTGACAGTTGCAAATAGGCATTTATTTTTGTCATCAAGCTGCACATACTGTGAAGGCTCAGATTTTAGGGCCAAAATGGCCCTTCTGAACATATCATATGACATATAAAGGCCAACAGTTACCGAAGCGATGCCTGTGTTTGTGGGTTCATCCTGTGTCTTCCAATTGCATCTCTCAGAGTCCAATCTTTCTTTCTCTGAAGTAAGAACTCTTTGCTGCAGGTGTTTTTGCACAGAAGGAACAGTGGTTCATTCTGCCATCTTCTTCTTCAGAATTTTAATTTTCTTTCTTTATTTTTCTTTTCCTGTTTGTGTCTGTTCCTTTGCCCTTGCCCCGATTTCTCAGCTTTGATTTGCTCAGCTTTGTTAATCAAGTCCCCTCACGTCCTAGGACACATGTAGATCTCCACCCATTTTTGTAGCATTCAGTAGTTTTGGACTGTTCTCAACATTGTGTCCTAACTTTTCCTGAATCCTCTATTTCTTTACAAAGCCATTTCCTACTTTTTATTTTATTGTCTCTCTTAATCCCCTCTGGTTGTTTAGTTCCTGTTTTCCCATCTGCTGTAGAATTCATGGTGTGTGTAACACCTTGCAACTGTTTGAGAATGTTTGTATCCCTGAAGTCTTCTGCAGCTTCTCCTCCCACACCCCTGCCATAT
>JAWWMO010000121.1:81812265-81829997 GCA_035047845.1 Dendrocincla fuliginosa | reverse complement strand
ATATGCACTCATTAACTTAAAAATCTGTATTTGTCACTTAAACTTCTCATTCTTAACTCATCCTTCAGTTTTGTTTGTCTTTTCTCTTTTATGAGCTGTAAAAATCTTAATAGATCTTTGTAGTTATTTGCTCATGTGCTGGGTGTCTATGGTGAGACACTGGCAGTTGTGAGTGCAGAGCAGCCACTGTGAGGAGAAAACACTGCTGACTTCAGATGTCCCCAGCTGACCCAGCACAGGGCATGGCTGAGCCTCCCATGGGAGGTGGTGGCACCTCTGGGAAAATGTATTTAAGAACAGACAAAATGCTGCACAGCAGTGAGGAAAAGAAGTATGGGACACAACTCTGTGAACCACGAGTCAGATGAGAAGGAGGGCAGGAGGTGCTTGAGGAATTGTAGTCCATAAAGAGGACTCCATGCTGGAGCAGGGCATGAGTGAGGGGGAAGATGTGTCAAAGAGGTGCTTTTATGGACTGACCACAGTGTGCACTCCCTGTCCCCTTACACCCATCAGGGCAAGAGTAGAGGAGTCAGGAGTAAAGGGGAAGCAGTGGAAAAGTGACTAAACTCTTGTCATTGTTTCTCACAACCCAATCTATTTTAACTGGCAATAATTTAATTTCCCCTGAGCTGAGTCTGTTTGGACAGTGACAGTGACAGTGGTGAGGATCTCTGTCGTTACCTGGACCCATGAACCTTTCCATCTACTTTCTCCTTTGTTCTGTTGAGAAGGAGGAGCAAGAGAGTAGCTGGGTGGGCGCTGGCAGTCAGCCAAAGCCAACCCACCACAGCCAACACTACAACAGACTACCATGCCACAGAGAGAAACTTAGAAAGGTTTGCAAAACTGCTATTTGATTTATGAAAATTTCTCAACCCTTCAATGAAAGCTTCAGTTTAGGGGCGGGGCAGGGGTAATGTGGAAATATGACATTACTTATTTGCCATACACAGTTGAGATTTCAGGAAAAAAAAATAAAGGGGGAAATAAATAAAAATATAATAAAGAGGGCAGAAGAGGTTAATTATAGGGCATATTGACAAACGTCAGTTTATTTTTCCCTAATAGAGCTCTGTTTGAAGTATTAAGACTTTTTCCGTGTTACAGAAATAGTAATATTTTGTAATATGTACTTTCACTGGCAAGCCCTATTGACACTACAAAAGGTTACTAAGAGAAACATTACATGGTGCAGTGAGTTGACCCTGGCTGAATGCCAAGTACCCACTAAAGCTTCTCTCTCTCCCCTCTGCAAATGGACAGAGGAGAGAAAATACCATGAAGGATTTATGAGTTGAGATAAGAGCTGGGATAGGTCACTTACTAATCACCATCAAAACAGGCAAAACAGACTCAAAGTGGCAATATTAATTAAATTTATTACTGGCAGGATCAGAGCAAAAGAGTGAGAAGTAAAATAATCTTAAAAACACCTTCCCCCACGCTTCCTTCCTTCCGAGTTCTACCTCCTCCCTCTCAGCAGTGCAGGGAGTTGAGGATTATGGTCAGTTGTTGTTTCTGCTGCTGTCAGGGACAGGAGTCCTTCCCCATGGGGTCCCTCTCACAGGAGGCAGTCCTGCACAAACCTCTCTGGCACGAGTCCATCCCACAGGCAGCAGTTTTTCCCGAACTATTTCCACTGCTTTTCCACAGGGTGCAGTCCTTCAGGCACAAGCTTCCCCAGCATGGGTCCCCTGCAGGACAACAGGTCCTACCTGTTGAGAAGAGAAAACCTGCTCCAGCGTGGGCTCCTCTCTCCACAGGTCAGTAGGTCCCTGCCAGGACCCTGCTCCATCATGGGCCTCCCACAGGGTGACAGCCACCTTTGGACATCCACCCTCTCTGGTGTGGGGCTCCTCCAAGGGCTGCAGGTGGATCTCTGCACCCCAGTGTCCCTCCATGGGTTGCAGGAGCACAGCTGTTCCACCATGGTCTGCACCATGGGCTGCAGAGAAACCTCAGCTCCAGTGCCTGGATCACCTCCTGATCCTCCTTCTGCACTGACCTTGGTGTCTGCAGTGTTGTTGATGTGTTCTCACTCTGCTCTTCCCTTGCTGCAATTTACATCTGCAAAATAACTTTCTTTCCTTTCTTAAGTATATTTTCCCGGAGGCATTACTATCATTCCTAATTGACTTGGCCTTGGCCAGTGGCAGGAAGCCCATCCTGGATCTGGGTGGCATTGGCTCCACCAGACACAAGGGAAGCTTCTGGCAGCTTTTCTCAGAAATTACTTCTGTAGTTCCCTTCACCCCAAAGCCACCCCACTACCAAAACCTGGCCACAGAAAACTAATAAACATGGTTAGGTAAAGTAATTCCCATTTTACACAACATTTAGCTTTTATTTCTTTCTTTGAATTTTGTCTGAATTCAGTGCAAAATAATTTCTACTAATGTCCTCCCCCAGACAATCCCTTAAGACTATAAAATTTTCCATTAATGAAACATGAAATTCCTTAGAAAATAAAGCAATGTTGAATCAAAATATTACAATACTGCAGAAATTATTATTTTTTCATAAACTCCTTCTTGCAAATTGAATGCATAATTTTGCATAGATTCTGAAGTTATTAATTCTTTTAATGCAATAAAACATGAGAATCTAAATTCACAGCCTACTTCTAAAATATAAAATTTATTTTAATTCTGACCTCCATGATACACACAGAAACAACTGCTGCAAACAGAAAAACAAAACATCTGAATGTTGACAGTCATTTCTTGTTTTCTCTGAATATACACATCAAAAATTCACTTGAACTGCAGGTTCAGCTACACTTGAGTTGATGCCACTTTTATTATAAAGACCGGGAAAGATATTTATATATGTGACAAATTGTCTAACCAAACTGAATAGTTTCTCCTTCTCAAGTTTCTGCTTATTGAAGTCTAACTAATTAAAGGGTTGTCTTCACCTAAAATGGAGGCTGAAACAACAAAATGTAATATGACCTGCTGTAGTGTGAAAATAGAGTCCTGTGAAAACTACTGTCTAACTAAAATCAATTAAACCAGCACTAAAATTTGGGCTGTGAAGGTGTCTGAACCATTGTTCAGATTAGCTTTGGAGTTCAAATAAATTGCCTATTGGCTTTGTAAAATGAACCTTCACTTGAAGTAAATCACATATTAGCAGGGGAAAAAATAGTTAAAAGCAGAAATGTTATTTTTACACACCCCCCACACTGATTTAATGATATCAGCTGGGTGAATAACTATGTTAAAGTTCCCCTAGTGTGAGAAGGCATTATGACATATTCCCAAAGCTGAATGCTAACCTTGTAAGATTTGAGGAATTCATTTATACCATTCAGTTTTGGTTTTTCTCAACACGCTGGTGTACTCTCTGAGGAAACATTAGAAAATTAGTAAAGACTTCTTTTTTCTTAAATACATCTGAAAGTTGGGATTTTTTTAAACTATAGTCATCTTATTGAAATAACTAGCCATATGGTAATCAGTACAGTGCAACAACAACAAAAAAAAAAACAAACAAAAACGAAACAAAACAAAACAAAAAACCCACAACAATTGCCAAATTTAGGTTCAGACAATTCCTTACTTCAAAGATAGGAATGACAAAGTCATTCCTATGGCTGATTATTTGATCAGTCCTCAAATAATCAATCTGTACGTTGCCCTGACAAAATTTTATTTACATATTTGTATTTTTTATTGTAGGGCAATTTCAATAATATCTTATGAGAAAGACATAATATTTTTGGAGGAAAAACTCAAACTTCTTGTTAAGATATTTGAGGTTTATTCCCAGATGTTACTTTGTTTCTGAGTGAGGAGATGTAGTACAGAAAATAGGATCATCTCAAATCCTATCCTAGGATTAAGAACATAATTGGCATTGAGTATTTAAAATAGCCAAGAGTAGCCCAGACACCCGTAGCACTTTTGTTCATGGAAAGACTAAGGAGAAATAATGAATTTTTGTAATGAAAAATAGGTAACCATTTTCAGCTCTTCTCTTCTACTTCTCTTTCCACTGTGGACTTGCTTAACATGAATATATGATGCAATTATGATGGCCAGGCACCTGTGCAATCCATGGGCATAATTTAATAGGTGTCATGGTCAATTGTATCAGTGTTCTTGAAGCTGTGACAATGACTTAGCTTCAGGCTTAGCAGAACAAGTGCCACATACATATCCATAGTGCAGTGAGATACTGGATGAGATCCCTGGATTATTATATTCCTATAGTGGAAGAAGTCTGTCTCCAGTTTCTTAAGTTAAGAAAAGAATTTTGTATGGAAAGTTACACCCATGCCTTTTATCTGTAAACAGAATTCACTGCCAACAATAGTCAAACATTAATTTCTACCAAAAGTTTCATCTTTTCCAGATGTTTCTTCTTAACCAGAGGTTTACACAGAGACACTAAACACAATCAATATCTCTTCATCTATTTATAAAGAGACAGAAATGAAACAAAGTCAAGTGAAACAAAAGCAACTTGGTCCAAATTAGGGTGATTTCAGAGCAAAGCTGATCTGCTGATTGAAAAATAAATACTGTCAAAAATGGGAAAGGAACTAAAAAAAAATATTGTCCAATGCATGCCCTAATCAGCATGGTTGCAGAAGACACTCAACCAATGTAAGTGCACATGATATTCCCTATCTGACTTTGTAGTGACAGAACAGAGACAATGCCAACCAGGTTAAACCAGTAAGGAGTTCCTCCTTGTCAAGGAGACATTGGAAAGGATTACCAATGTCTCCTTCCAGTGAAAGAATTGAGATGCTAGGCCTGGCTGTATAAATTAGCAATATATTAGTAATATCTTGCACCTATTGATTCAATGTCCAGAGCACCCATGAAGGAGAAATGAAAATTTTAACCTCTTCATTCTTTGCTCATAATTTTAGTGTAAAATTTACCTCCTCTGACTAACTGCTGAGACGTACCCAACTCCTGAGGTTACATGAAATCTTTCTCTTTTTACACAATATCCAAGCATACATATCAGGGTGCATGGACTGTGTACCTCCTGTCTCTGTAAAACAGGGAGGAGAGTGATTTATGGGATCATCAAGCTTATGCTTTATGTTTAATTTTTCATGAAACTCCACAACCTTCCTGCAAAGCTCCTAGAACAAATGTATTCTCCATTTGTCCAACCACATCCCTATCGTGGTGCCTCAAATTTGGAATTCCTTTAAGTGGAGTATATTCCAATAGGGATTTCTTCATCTTATGCAGCGCAAAACAAAAAAAGCCACTATAGTAGGCAAAGCTGACTCTGAATCTACAAGCAGAAGTAGCAAAGGTTGTTGAATGGACAAAGGGCTTGTTTGAGACTTATTTTGGCAGAAGCTGACTGCCCATGTACAATGCCTCACTCTTAGGCAGGAGAAAACAAGTTAGGAAGGCAAATTCTTTCAACACCAGCAGAAATGAGCCTGATTTTGTGTTGGAGAACCTTACAAAACAGAACAACAGGTTCCTCACCGCTCATCCTTTGAGATTGATATTTTCCATCCATGAAGCAATCTAATTCCAGCTATAGCTTTCATCATCTATATTTAAAATCCTTAGCATTTGACTACAAGGGCAGACAAGACTTGTCACAGCCACTATCATGCTTGCTGAACATACTGATGAAGCAAGTGTTTAGTTTACTCATTCCCTTCCAAAGAAGTCATACTTCAATGACAGCAGCCTAGTCTGACATTCTGTGCCTACTATAGGTTTAAGTAGCTTTAAGAGACTTCTTGCCAGTATTATAAAAGACTGTTGGTAACATCTTCAGCACATAAGAGTGTGAGCTGTTCCTTTTCTGATCCTTTAATTGTCTCCAAGATCCTTCTCCTATTTCTCTCATTGTAAATTTTGTTGAGAAAAATAAATCCACAAAATTATGGAGAGAAAATGGACTTTGAATGACTTTTCCTGGGGCTTTATGTGGGTTTGAAGACATGAATCAGAGGGATTCCTATCATTACAATTCATCATTACGCTTGGCTTACCATTTTCTGTTGAAGCTTTTTTTTTGTTTTACCTTCAGGATGCAGTCATTTCCCATTGTGCTGCAGTGCATTCCAGTGTCAGAGCACTGTAACATGACGTAGAGCAAGCAAGACACTTCTTTACTTGCTTGTCTTGAAAAATTACCTTTGAGCAATTGCTGTGAGGAAGAATGTTGAAGGAACATTCAACATGAAAATGAAATGAGGTACCCAGATTTCCTGAAAGTTTACAACCGTATCTGAAAATTGCACACGTGGTACAATCTCAAAACACGTTTTTATCTCCATAAACAATGTTATTGTTAAATAGCTTTCAGAGTTGACATTTTTTATGAATGTAGAAAATTATTGTGATGTATATAAAAAAACAGGAATGCAAGCTCAACAATTTTAACAAATCAGTATGAAGTGAACAATAGGATACAAGAGGAATTACTTCTGTTTTGACTTTATCAGTTACCACATTGCATGTAAAATGTTAACTTTTTTTACTTATTGATAGAGCTGACTGACAATTTGGTTTATTACTGTTTGCCATGATCCATTTTTTTAGTTTTATTTGTAATGTGAAAAGATGAGAGGATCAGTTACAAAAGCATAGTAATTTTTACAAATTTACTACACATTGTGAAAGTACCATTCTCATTTTATTAACTGATTTTTTTTTTTTTTTAATGCATGTAGCCTCAAAATTAAGTTGCCCAGCTCTGTTCTGTCCTATAAGAATATTTTGGTTATCACAAGAAATCAAGGATTGTCTTAAGTAGGCAACATTGATTCTCAGAGGTGGCTCATGAAACAGCAGCTGTAACAATAAAATTTGCTGCTCCATTTTGTAAAACAAGCCAGATAACAGCAGACAAATATTTTTTTGTCCTTGGCATTTCTGGGTACCTTTGTAATTTTTAGACTTTTAGCTGTCTTAAGGATGAGGTACATTTCAGCACAGCAGCAGCAACCTCATTTACTCGATCAGAGAACTGCTGCACAGCAACTTCTGATTCATAGTTGTCATCCCATTTCTGGATGCGTACCTGGCATCTGTGGGAAATATGGCTCTTACCTAAGACTTCTGGATTATTTTATGGGAAATTCTGATAAAAGCTTTGATCATGTGGGACACAAAGCTAGTGAACTAGTGACCAGTGTATCCAGTGCGTTCCCAACACAAAAGACATTTTATGTAAACTCTACAGCACACTTGTTTAATTGTTTAAGTATCTTCACTTTTTCACTGTGAAGGTGAGCAAACACAGGCACAGATTGCTCAGGGAGGTTGTGGTGTTTCCATCTTTCAAGGTATTCAAAAGCTGTCCAAATGTGAACCTGGGCAACTAGCTCTAGGTGACCCTGCTTGAACAGGATAAGGCTTGGACAGCTGAATGCTCCTGCCAACTTCAGCTATTCTGTGACACTGCCTTTCTCCTTGCCTCTGGTCTGTGTCAGGCAGCTACAGTCTTTATTAGCATGGGACACATAGTTAATTAACACTTTACCTCATCAGCACATGTAAATAATGTAATCTACCCCAATATCAGGCTTCAGAGGTAGAAGGGAGAGTTTTCCAAGGATAACAAGAATCTTAGACTGGGTGAAACCAGTATGCAACATCTGTGTGCATTCACAACATCTTGAGCAGTCTAGTAATCCTGAGTATCAACCAGTACCAAAAGAAGTTACACCTCTGTCACAATATATTACTCACCAAAAGAATTATGCAATCCAATCGTCTGAAACTTCGGAAAATTTATCTTGGACAAGTGGAACAAAAATCACAAATCAGGTAATGAGTTATGAAATGAAAGGATTAAGCTCTCTGCATAGTTCCTCAGATGAATAGCCTTGAAAGGTTTGAGGGCAATAGCAAAAAACCTACAGGCATTCCCTACCCCTCCCACAGGTATACAAATAGGAATGTGTAAATATGGAAAAAAGATACAAAGAGCAACAAATTTACTGACAACACTGAATGCAATCAGAAAGTCTATCCACAGACAATTGCTGTTCATGAGGAAATTTCTTTCTACTGTCTTTACAAATAGGTTCTTTCCCTAGATATTTCATTTTGGAATCATTTGAGAGACCTAATTTGTTTTGTCAGCTTTGTAATTATTTTCAGAATTGACATTGACTCCAGTTTTAACAAGGCAAGCTCTAATGTGCCCCCTAAAACAGGCATATTCTCAAAATCCTAAACCCACTAGTCCTGCTTCAATTGACACATGATGACATTTTCACAGCATTTTGATTTAAATTTTGAAAAGAAACAGCTCAAAACCTGTTGCCCCAATGGTGTAGAAAGTGTTTCATTGATCAAGAGAAAAAAAAAAACCTCATTCAATGTTACTAAAAAATAACCAAACTTTTCCTTTCACTTCTTTTCCTAGGCTTGGTGCTTCAATCACTTTCTATTTCCTATATTTCCATTTTAAGATGAAGGTTGTTAAAAGTATATCAGGTACGTAAGAGTTTATTGATAAGTGGTCCAAGGGGGAGAGCCAACAAAGAGAAATGGTGGATTCACTGTGCCCTATTCTCCTCAATCTTCTACTTTCATGCACAAGGAAAATCATTCAGTCAGCAGCATTGCATTGAAGGATTGCAGGTACTGATGACGGGAATGAGATGAGGAATGAGACCAGATGTTTCTCCACTTCTAAATAGTTTTTTTTTTGTTCTGTTTTTCTCTTTTTATTACAATAACTGCTGTTCTTACCATGGATGTTCTTTCACAGATGGAGACATAGTAGTAATAATGCTCATACATTGTCCTATTTTAAATGGTTGTTCTATTATTAAAAGGGGATTGATTTCATTAACTACATACCTTATCAATTCCCTCCATACTTCAGGGAAAACACACCACTACTGTTTTCTCTTATAATGTTGGAATTCATAGTCTGTAAGTCCAGTGTTTTTTAACCTAAATTGAGTCCAAACTTCTCCTTTCTAGGGTGTCTGTTCAAGCACAAAAACAATGCAAGACCTTCTTTCTTTGTAACAGATGCCTAACAACAGGGATGGGCACCTAGCATCATTTTTCAAAGCTATTTCAGTTCAGATCCCAGCAACAAGAACAGGGTGGTTTGCATCTGGCTTGAGCCATGTAGAAAGTAAGCAGTATCAGTTTTTAAACGGCCACAGGAATGAACCATGTAGAGAAGTCCAACTCTCTTCCAGCCAGGATTTAAAAGCATCTTGGTCTGGGATTGACCTCCCACCTGTTCTATGGTTATAGAGAACCAAAGCAGGAAGGCTTGGCATCTTATTAGTTTTGTGATAAACCAGCTAGAGGGGAAATAGAATTTAGCAAATATTAAAACTTTTATTTTTGTAACATGTTTCTTTCTGAGTAACATTCTCCTCTTGTTTTAATCAAACTATAATTCTGTGTTCATAGAATATTCTCATGAGTGATTTTTTTCAATGTCTAATGCTAATTTTATTTCTCACAAAAATCTAGAATCTCTATGTGTACATCAGATAAATATGATATTTCTTCGCATATGCAAAACCACCAGAAAAACTTCAAAGTTGAATTCTATTAGTTTGTTCTTCAGTTTCTTCATTTTTTTTTTTTTTTCTTCCATGATTTGAGGTAGATGTGGTGATTTTCTTTTTAGGTTTATTTTTTAAAAAATTCTAGGCTTTGTTCTTTACTCTGGAGTCTTCAGCTCCTGTCTATGTCTTCTGAAAGGACAGAGGTGAAAATGTGGATGTGTGAGATATAACCTCAGAGTTTTACTTGCTTTATTGTAGGTCTGACTACATCTATTTTAATTTTTTTTTTAATTTTTTTTGACAGAAAAGATAAAATGTGAATTCCAAGCATTAGAAAGTCTGCCATATCTTGCAATGTATGAAAGACTTCAGTGAAAAAATGTCAGAGTACATTGCAACTGAGGTCCAATAGACTGCAATGACATTGTGTATTTAAGTATTCTGCCTTCATATTTAGCAATTAAAGCAGTATCTGCCACTATTATTTTTTATGAATTTCAATGGGGGATTTTCTACAAAAGCTTTGCCACTTCCTAAATGTCAGAGTTCACATGGAATTAATAAAACAGAACTGGGGAATTAAAGTCAAACAAAATACGGCATTAATAGCCTCAATACAGTTCACAACATGAACATTTAAAGGGAAGGGTAGTCTTTATTCTTTTCCTGAAAAAGGTTTCATTTCAAGTTTTAGGTGTAAATTCATCATAAGATTACACAATGGTGACAAGTATGCACTTTGCTCATAAGGCTGTATAAGGGATTTGTAAAATCTGCCTCCTTATGTCACTTGCAGCCAAACCCGTTTGTTTTTTGGGGCTCTGAGAAAACAGAAATACATTTTCAGTAGTAATGTGCTTTCAATAAAAAGGTGTTTACCCCAAATTGGAACAAAATTCATAAATTTGAGCTTTTCCATGGAATGTAAATTTTCAAAATATTTTCTTTTTCGGAGAATGAAACGGAATATTAAAAAAAAAAAAAAAAAAAAAACAAGCCACAAAGCCAGCTGGCTAAATATCTCAGATAGAAATCACACCAGACCAAGGATTCAGCTGCTCCTGGGGGCAGAGAGCCCTGTAAACCAGCAGGGAGGCCCAGTTTGCCCATCTGGTGTACTGGAGTCTGTCAGGGATTTCAGCAAAATTAAAGTGTTCCTGCATGATTTCATTTCACTGAATCTAAATTTTCCAGGGAAAACCAACCTACAGGAACATTTATCTAATTATATTGTTCATGGTCTGCATAGCAATAATTTATTGCTTGTTTGTCAAGGGGTTTCATACCCTTTTGCAGAATGCGTGACCACATCATGAAGGGTGTTTGTGTTGCAAGCGGGCAACCCAACAGATACAGCACCTACAGACACTGAAATGTAATGCCTCCTGTAAAAGTATCTCTAACAAAGAGGAAGGAGGCAAATTCCATATGTCACTTACATCCTGAGGGTTGCTCTTCTCTTGCCTGTGACTATGAGAAATGAAAATGTACTTCATTAAAAAAAAAGATATTGAACCCCAGGTTTACAGTAGGATAAAGAACACATCTTTGACTTGAATAAAGAAAAAAAAAAGTGGAAAAAACGACTACGCCACTGCTATTACAGCTTCAGAAAAGCTGGATTTTTTATTGCTTTTCACCAAAATTATTTTTTCTATCATATTCCATTACAACAAAAAACCTCCTGTCATTTGTATTAATGTAATTTAATTTCTATAACATGGATATACACCTAAACATAAGCTCTAAGCCTTGAAAACAAAATCAGAAGACAGAGGAAATTGCAGGAGCTTTTATAAGAAAAAAATCATGTGCAGCATTACTAATTAGTGTTAGAAAGTCAAAGATTAAGATAAATTTTTGCAAACTCCCACCCTTAACAATGAGTTTGAGATATCATCAAGAACTGCTTTAAATTACATTCTTAGAACTTCCCTGAAAAAAATTCAAAGGCAAGAAAAAAATGTTGAATCAAAAGTCAAAAGGTTGAAGGTTATTCCCTGATTTTAGCAATTAAACTTCAGGGTTATGTTACAAAGGTCCTGAAATGTGAAATTGTGTTGCTTGTCTTTGAAAAACAGAACATAAATCAATGTTATTTGCTTAAGAGTGTTTGTAATCATTCCATACTATTTTGTAGACAAAGATATTAGCAATTGCAGCGGCCCATGAAGTATTAATTTTTCAAAAATCTGTGCTGAAGGGTTTTGTCATGGCAAACATATTTTATGGCGCATATATGAAGCCAGCGTGGAAAATCTCTGTCATTAGACCTATCCACTACTCTTTCTTGACCTCTGCTTTGAAAAGTGATAAGCAGCAGACTGAATTATTGAATATTGTGCCACCTGATGAATATGGCAAACACATCTGCTTCTACAAAAAATTGAAGCTTGTCTTCTTTCTTCAAAAACAGAAATCAAAAACTTACTTGAACTCCACTGTGGACTTTGAGTGTGTGCCTTGCCAATATGGAGAAGTTGGTGGTCTTTTGGTTTATGAAGTTTAAAAGGTGGTATACACTGGCTGTTAGTCAAAATGAGACAGATAAAAGAACGTGATTTTAGCTGATGGAGGAATAAATAAAAATGAGAAAATCCCCATATGGCAGGTAACAAAATTGCGATTGACTTTTTTCACAGTTCGTACACACCAAAGAAATACAATATGTGTTCACATATAGCATATTGAAAAGGAAGCCAGAAATTTGAATTTTACCTTGGTTTTTGCATGTTATTCTTGTACTCCTACTATTTCTAACTTTAAATACCACAGTTTGGGTAAGAAGATATATGTCTGTAGAATTAACAACTTTTTAAAGAATCATAATTTATGTTTCAGTGCCCCAACCTCATTTTTCTTGAATATTTATATTGTTTTAATTGAGATTACAGACGTTCCATCTTTATTTCATTATGTTTAGAGTTTGTGAGGTAGAAGCTATCACAAACAGCACAACAATTTTTAGGTACTATGCAGCACTAAGAGAGTGATTGCAAGAATTTCAATTTTGGGCAAGCTAGCTAACATGGAGTGTAACCAAAGTGGCCAAAATACCACTGAAAAACATATGAAGTCTTCATATGAGCACTAGCAGGGTTTCACTGTTAATTGTATTTCAGATCTTCTCATGATTCAATACTTTCAACAGATACTAAGTACTGTGATATTCAAGGATGAAGGAATACACAGACCAGATTACTCTATCCATTTTCCATGCTGGAAACCATAAAAAAATACTGACTATTCTGAGCGTTTCAGGAGGTTGTATGTGGGCAAAATTTATTCTACCTTTGTGCATTTCAAAGGAAATAGTCTCATGGAAATACTGAACAAAAGAAACTGAGAACTGGAAGGACTACACTTTTCTCAGCCAAAGCAGAACATAATTAGCAACACAGAAAACTGTGATTGTTCAGGTCTGGCCTCTGTGAATAATTTCTAACAAGCTGAAGAAAGTGACATTTTTTATGTGAGAGTTCATGAAGAACTGGTGTTTTGTGTGGGAGATTTTACTAAAGTAAAATAAATCAAAATTAATGAATATAAAATAGGATATTACAGTAAGAGACGGTTTTGGGTGTATCCATGAAACCCAGCCAGTGTTTTTACAAACTCAAGATAGTGGAGATGGTTACAGTTTATGGGATGTTGGGTGGATATGGTTTATCTCAACCCATAAAACTAAAGTCAAGCAAGTGTCTTTAAGGCTGTCATTGTTTATGTTTGCCTCAAGTATTATACTATCAATGTGTGACAAACTGCTTGTAAGCTGCCTCTTTTTAAAATGTACTGAGTGTATGTGTTAAATCTAGAATTAGTTGAGTTCCCTGAAAAGACATTTTAAATATTTTTATTTCTTTTTATGATAAGAATCTTCCTGGGTACGACCCATCCAGTCACGTGTACAATAATATTTTCATATTTCAATTTGTTAGCAAAAGTTATTCTAAGCAGATCATTGAGAAGAAATGTGCAGGTAAAGACCCAGAGTTCAGTCACCTTTATGTTTTTAAGTTTGAAACGTTCAGGACAATCCCTGCCTCTGTGAAGTTTAAGAGTGAAAGAACTAGATGACTTCAGGACAGTCAGGATTTTTACATAACTTTAAAGTCTTACCCTCCTCATCTGAATTTCTCTAGGATCTTGTAGGCCAGGCTTGGGAGCTGCATAGGTAACCCAGTGAGGCTCACCCCCTGGGCCATGGGAAGGCGATGCAGACAAAGTGATGGGGATTTCCATCAGGTTTCCAGCCAGCCCACTCTGCATCCCACATATCCGCAAGCACTATTGGGGCTGACCTGCAGCTACCTGCTTACGTGCTTAAGAACAACTTTATTTACTTTTGTTCAAAACTTGCATCATCAGCTGAACACCTTCTCACTGGTACCCATTTCAGCTAGGTTTAACTGAAATAAATGGCTGATAAGTCAAGAAACAGTGCTGACTCCTTACTGCCAAAGTGCAGCTGGAACACAGTAACCCCAGAAAACACGACTGCTTTTGGAGTTATCAGGTCAAAGTACAAAAGAAGTGGGGAAAAGTACAGACAGACCAGTTATGAAATATGCAGATAAAATGTTGTTTGACCACAGAACAGCTTTCAGGGCAGGGTGAAAAGCTGTTCAGGACCAAACTCACTTTACAGTGTTCAACTCCACTCTGTAAAACCATTAGTCTTATAAGACTTTTCTTTCCAAATAATGTTTCTCTTTTAAAACCAAGGATTTAAATAAAATCCTTTGCTTTCTTCTTATTAAAATCCTTCTAACTTGCGCACAATTTATTAATCAACTATTGTTCCTTTACAGGAGACATATGTTGCAATAGAAGAAGAGGCAGATGGAAAAAAAACAAAGTATAAATGGCAAAAGTAATATACTAAATACTCAACAGAATGCTGTCTCACTCTAAATATTCCATATTTCAAAGCTGGGAAGTGTAATTTGTCTTTAAAGTACACAATAAGATCCTTTCAGAAGCATTTATTTTTTTCACATTGAAATATACATTAATTGTCTCATACATTAAAAAGTATATTCAAGCATCCTGCAGATTATAATTACTACATTTAAAAAAGGGTATATATTATACTGTTTCTAGGCTCAGTGTCAGCAAGTGGTACTTGCAATTACTAAGAATTACAGAAAAGTTTATCAACAGGCCAGAACTCTAACCTTGTCTTGGCACCTTCAGAAGAATGAAACTAAACCCAAAGAAGGGTTTGAAGATGGAAAAATGGGAAACCCTGATCTATATTTCCCTTCAGCTAGAAGTAAGAAAACATTCTGAGAAGAAACTCTCCAAAAGATTAGTCTGTATTAATCTGAATTCCCCATGAATTCCAAAAAAATATAGCACAGCTTATTCAAAGCAGAGGGCAAGTTTGAAGTAGAAACAATACAAGCATTATTGATTAGAATTGATCAAAATGAAGTTCAACAGACAAACCTACATTTATTTTTAACCTTGAATGAATCAGGGGAATAATATTTTTTATCATTTTTATATTATAAGGATGCAGTTTAGAGACTGGTGAAACACCAATTTTGAAACACCAAACTTTTAGTCTGACTATTTTCCTTTCAATCATTTCAATATCTCAACAACAACAAAGGCTTATATAATCAGAAGTGTAACAAGAAACTGAGAGAGGTGAAAAAAAAAAATGCCTGGAAAAGCTAGGAAGCTGTACTGGATATGCACAGTTTTGGCAGGTAATGAAGGAAGAAAAATGAAGGAAAATAATGACAGTACATTTATCTCATGATCAGTAGAATAAGACCTTAGTCTTTGAATTCACAAATTGTACATTATTTTATAAAACTGAAAGTTCTTGGTGCAATGTGGTGTATTCTTCTGCATTCTACTCTCTTAATTCATAAAGATACATTGAGCAATATTGTTGATAGTCTCATGACACTAAGAACAATGAAGCAAAATCAGAAGTACATTTATTCATCCAGGAATCTAATCCAGAAGCCAAAACCCATGGTAGCATTAAGAATGATCAGGATGTAGACTTTGACTCTGTGCTTTGTTCATGGTTAAAGAACAGAGAACATCTGGACCCCAGAAAACATAAACGGAACTGTACCTCCCACTATGAAGTAATAGAAGTCTACTAATCCCATTCCAACTGTGAGGAAGAGACATAGCATTTTGAAATGCATAAAGGTAGACTGATTTCTAATCAGTGTAAACAAAATGCAAAGCTTGTTGTATATTTTTACCAAAGAACTCAGCTACAAAACAGTGTCCGTAGCAAACATATACTCTTATGGACTTCTAAAGGTACATTTGTATCTTTACCTGTTTCCCACATAAGACATAAACACATTCACTGAACTTCTCTCTCTTCCTCCAGTATCTTACCAACAGTAAATTACACTGTGCCCACAGTAAGTCAGCTTCCACACAATAAAATTAATGAGCAGTGTTGCTAAGAGCCAGGTGCTGCAGCCTAAATGAAACATCTCATGGAAGCTCAGACTTTGGACCATTAACCATGGCTAATCGGCATGGCTATTTTATGAACAGAAACAGATGTCCCTCCAAAACTGTATTCATTTTGTTAGTGTGCATGTATCAGGTATTACTTTAAACCAAACTTTATATATTGCTCTGAAAGCTGTTGGATAACAGAAGTGGTGATATTGATTCACCTTTTATTCCAATTATATTCAATAATATTGCTACTCATTATGGTGGCTGAAGACAGTGGAGAAGAACTATTCTTTTGTTGCAACTGCCTTAATTTACCAGAGCTTCCCAAGCACATGTGTGACTAAATGCACACTATCTCTGAAAGTACACAAAATATGCCAAGGTACCTTTTTTTATTTCTCCAAACAAAATGCGGCCTTTTTTAAGTTTTCTGGGGAAAGAAAATGAAAGATGCCAGATGACAAATACTAAGTCCTTATTGCTTAGCAAACATGCTGAACAAATACCACAAAACTTATAAAGCCATTGAGTACAGCAACTCATTCCATTGAAGCCCAGTGCAGGAAGACAAATAAAGAGTTAGCACTACACTTGTGATAATATAGTTAAAGGCAACCGAGTTATATCTAAATTGAATGGGAAGAGACATTAATTTTGGTGCAACTATATTGTAACACATTGCTTTATATTACAATCCAGTACTTCATTTTAGATAATGAAAGGAGTCATGACAAAAATGACACCACCTTATGAAAATTAACATGACATAACAAAATAGATCTTAGGTAGAACTTTCATCTGCTATTTTTAATTTCCTCTCTGCAGCAAAGGAATAGACTCTATATTCATATAGAGTCAATTAATTGTCATTCGGTTGGTTTACTAATATGCAGATAAATCCTTGAACCACCAGACACTTTACGCTGTTTCTCTACAAGCTCACTTGCAAGCAACACGCTTGCTTACTTCACTTACACTCAATGTTACTGTATAGGAGAAGAAAAAAGAAGCTGAGAAAGTTGACACAAACACGTGGAAAACTACAGGTAGGGTGAAGATAGCTATGTCTATCTCACTGCCAAAGGCAAACTACATAGAAGTTGAGAAGTCTGCCAAGCTCATTGAAGACACAGAGTCTGTCATAACAAAGAATTTAGGAATAAGCCAAGGGCACTTGTTTGAAAGCAAAAATTATTTATTTTTGCAGCAGAAAAACAGTCTCAGGTTCTCAATAGAGAAGGATTTGCACAGAATAGCATACTTTGCTTACCAAGGTATAGTAAAATTGTCTTAGCAGCTGTACCCATGTACTACCTTGATAAACAAATCTTATGTTTTGACAGTCAGCCTACAGCTCTGTAATTTACCAACAGAGAATGATTTGCAAAGGGTAAACTGGCCACCTGACCAACCCAAAATTTGAATCTAAGGGTAAACTCATTTGGACACATACTTTATCAGTACTTAGAATATCATTTAGTATGATTCAAGGGGAATTCTAGAGATTTGAAGAGCTTGATAATGTAATATTCTAGATCTAGTTTTTAAAAATTAATTATAAAAATGTTTATGAATCATAGTCACTACAAGCTGTTTGCTCTCAGCAAACCATAAGCAAAGGTCATCTGAAGGTCAGCAAGTCAGAGCTAGAATTGCAGTGTGATGCTGAACCATGTCACTCTTCTATGACTGCTACTGCTGCTGGTAGGACCAAATATAAAGAACAAAGTGTGAGATTACGAGCCAGCAGCTAAGGATTTTGGATCCTGCTTGTTACAAAAGGAAAAAAAAAAAA
>JAWWMO010000121.1:81743250-81810158 GCA_035047845.1 Dendrocincla fuliginosa | reverse complement strand
GATCTCAACCCACAGCCTGGGATAAACTTTTGCTGACCTTAATCATCAGATTTGGGCTTTCCAGAGCAAGATGATTTGATAATCAGTTCAGAAACAATATAGTGAAGTGTGAATCTTAATATGTGCTATCAGTGAGCTCAGGCAGGACAAATGGATTTTCAATATTTAAACAGAAAGGGTAATACAGAGCCTTAAGTTCCCTTTCCAATTATTTATACATATGGTCATCAATTGTTTTCCTGTTGTAGGCTATTGTTCCATGCTTTCATTCACTGTATTAGGACTCAGATTTTTATACAGTATTCCTGATGTTACTGTGGACAAAAAAATATTTGCAATCTGCATAAGTGATTGTTGTAATCTTTGCTCAACAGCATAGAGGTATCCAACTCAGTGTAACTTAGATGTTTTCAAAAGCACATATGCAACCAAAATTAACAGCTTGAATTGCAGGTGGTGACACTGTCTTCAAAGCTTTGCTTATTAATTTGAATGTACCATGTAGGAAAAGAAATCAGCAAAATCCTAATTGCAATAACACCAGGAGAAAAGTTTGTTGTTTTTTTTTCTCTTTTTTTCCCTTTTCAACTTTTAGCTTGTGCCAATTATCATGCATTCTTAGATGAAGTTGCACACATGCAAAAAAGCACATTGAAACACTGCATAAAGTAACAGAAGAGCAGAGAAATAAGTGTTTTGGAATTGTAAGTTGCTTTAATATGGGAATATGTTTTGAAGCACTATAATACTTTCTCATATAGAAAGAAATTTCTGCAGTATTTTCTCTTTTTGAACATCACACCCTCAGTGTATTTTACATGCTTCTTAGATCTGAATTCTTTTTTTCATAGTTCAGTGAAACCAAGACAAATATCCATTAAAAGGCTAGACTGCTCTGTTAACAACACCTTTCAGTTACAGACCAGAAGGAATTTCCTTGTGAATAATGCCTTATTGTTGAATCAACAGTAAGATGTTGAGGGAAAGTCACCCCTATCACATTGGAAAATGCAGGTACATTAACATTTCTAACAAGCCACAGTATTATACTGAGCCAATTCCAATTACATGGGATAGAGAAGTAGTTAGGCAAATTTTATGGAAAAAAGTGTCAACATGGGCCCATCAACCAAGAACTACTTATATTCTTTCCTTCTCTTCCCTCCCTTTTTTCTTCCATCCCAGATTTTCTCTTGTCTTAGGAGTTGTTATCTTTTTTTTTGTATTTTATTCTTTAGGACACAGATAATTTTTCAAATAGATCCATCTTCTCCATAATTTTTGCTTATTCCCACAAAAAAATGTATGTTGGCTATGTCAATTGTCAACATTAGCACAGGATATAGTATGAGAAAATTGACTATAAAAAGAACAAAAATTAGAAGGCTTAAGTTTTTCCAATCCAGTATTTTTTTCCCTCACTGAATGCATTAGATAACAAATTGTAATGGTATAATTTGGCCCAGGGTCTCAAGTGTGTGTGCCAAGTATCAGTGGCCTTATTTTCAGAAGTAAGAAAATCTCTCCAAGACACACAGACATATTCAACAAATATGTAATATTTTTAGGAATGGGCAAAAGTTGCAAAGGCTTGATCTGCATTTAGACTCCACCAAAGGCAGAATTCAGTTTGGATCATACCCAAATTTTGGCAGCTATTTGGGAATGAACTCCCATGAAATTAGAAAATAACATTTTCAGAAAGAAGTAACAAACTCTGCTCTTACAAACTTAATATGTTTGCCCTGCCAAGGCTCTCCCAGAGTCAAAAGGCTCTTCACCACCTGTAATGTAAGACAACCTGTAAAGTGAATGTTTGAGCATTTCTAAAGAGAAACCTCTGAATCCCAGATGTCAGACTTTCACTGAAGAGCTTGTCTTCTCTCTCTGCCATCTCTTAAATCCATATGGAAATAAAAACAGTAGCAGGTGACAGGACAAAATCTTACAACTGTCAAAGAAAAACAAGGAAAATTAAATAAATGCTGTTGACATTGAAAATATAGAAACTAAGCACTTAATATTGAAATATTAAGTGCTTAATGGGTTATATTCATCAGTTTCCTGGTTTCATGAAACACTCTCAGTGTGTGTCAGTGAAAGCCAATCAACCCTAAAGTCCCGTTGAGCTGCTTCACAGTCGCTTGCTGAGCTCTCTTAAGCAGAACAACTGCCTTTAACCAGGCATGATTAGAGAAGGCTCACAGAACTGAAGACAACCTCTGATTATCACTGTTTCAGGTAAAAGAGCGCCTCGTTACCCTTCACAAGCCTAAAAAACAGCCTTGGTCCTACCAATGAAAAATGGGCAAAGATAGTGGTGCAAGCATCTTTCAATTGATACACTATTTGAAAGGACTGCATGCACTTATATAGATCCCTGTTTCCACTGTTTACATACATTCTTGTATGGTATGGATTCAGAAAGAGAGCATAAGGTGCACTCACAAAACAGCAATACATTTTTAAACCATTCCTTGACTATACAGTACGTGACAGTGGAGAATAAGTTTGACGTTATCTGAATTACAACCTCTTTGAAGTAGATAACATTTTCAGTATATTTAGATATGTACTAGCAAAACAGAAAGATATTTCATTACAACTTCCAGGAACTATAATTATAGCTATAACTATAGGTATCATAATGATAAATCATTGGCTCATAGTATTTTTCCCAAGTATTTCCAAGCCATTTTCAAAAGTCTATTGTTAAAATCATAATAATAAAAAGAATGCCTTAATATGTCTAATTGTTCATACCAAAGCTAAATGCATATTCACAGAAATATATTTATGCAACTAATCAATCATGCCTAACGCAATTTAGTCCTGTCCAGAAATATTCTGCATAAAAATATTCCTTAAAGTATATCTTAAGGTGTTTGTTAATAGAGTTAGATTGTCATTTCCATCAAAGTGTTGGGTACACCACTTGCAGAGTCATCTGGTGTATATTCAGCAGAGCAAGCATGAAGAATAGGATATCTGGCAGTTGCACAGAATTTGTCATAGGCTATGACAAAGCTGTCTCTACATATATGTTATTAAGATTAACATGAGCTGAGGTCTGCACTGCCACAACTGTACAGTGATTATTCCCCAGGCTAAAGAGTTTAAACTCTATAAATTCTGCGGCTAAACATTTGGCTGCAGTGAAAGCATATCCTTAGGGAGAAGTTTTCATCATATGGATGCACAAAAGTCAATAGGAATGTATCAGTAGTGCTAAAATACAGACCAGATTTGTCCATAAGACTGGTAAGATCATGAGCCTTAACATAATGGAAAAAAATAAAAGGAATATATTTAAGGAATTTCATTGCATTTGTATTTTTTTTCAAAAACACTTAAAGGATTAGAAAACATGTGGACTCAATAAATATTTCAAATTAGACATATTTTTAGTTATTCAAGAGTGAGAAATCATCTAAACCAATAAACTTTGTGTTCTATACCTTGTACGTAAAGGCTTTTCCACCACCAGAAAAATCTGCATTGAAAAATTCACTCCTAAAAATCCATTTCTAATTATAATGTTTAGAAACATCATATTTTGCTATTATTATTATTTAGAAATACTCAAAAATGCATTTATGTGGAAATGCACATACACATAAAAAAACACGCTTCATGATGGAAACAGTCACTCAGCTCTAACTATATCATAGCCAGGGACACCATTATATTTATGAAAACCTCACTTGAGTTGTCCTGTCTGCATGCACACACTGATTTTTAAATACCAATTCAGTTAATAAAATGACAGGTTCAAACAGCTTATACCACAAATTCCTAGCAACCTACAGAATTAATTCACTTATCAAGAAGACTAATCTTGCTTCCAGTGATTATGAATCATCATAAACCCCATGATTTATGAGATGACTTGTATAATTCACAGTAGCTACTGTACTATGAAAACAAAACCGTAGGGCTAGATACAATATGGCTTGACTCTTTTAGATTAACCAAGCTGTAAATCTCTGGGATTCTATAGAGCAAGCTACTGCTCAGATCTCTGAGAGGACCAGTTAGCTTAAACAACTAAGATAGAGGACACTTTTATTTCCACCTTACATTCATTGCTTCTAACATGGTGTGCTTTCAAAATGGAAAAATATTATTTTTCAAAACTGAGGAATGTCCACGTGCTTTTTGTATGTTAGCTTTAGGGAAAGGCCAGAGGGTGCATATTGCTCAGAGTCCTGCTTCCTCATGTTTTGTTGCCTCTCTGGAACACTTCTTAAACCATTTCTGTAGGGTCAGGTTTTGTGAGACAAAACTAAAGTCCTGAATCTCTCTGGGCAAAACATGTTTTGCTCTAACAGCAATGCAAAATAAATAAGGTTTCAATTTTTGCTTAAATGAAAAATGAGCAGAACAGGATTTAAGCAAATGGTACAAAAAAAAAACCAAAAAAAAAAAAACTGACTTCGCTGTCTTCAGTAACATGGCTTTGATTAGTGAGCTGAAGAAATGTGGTGTGGAACTGAAATACGTGCAGCATGTATCCCTTCTCTTTTTCCTGAAGTGGGACTAATACTGACAAGCAGACACTGAAAAGCAAACGTTTATAACATATCTTTGAAAAAAAAATATTGCTGTCAGCAGACAGATTTTCTGGAGAAACAGGCTGCAATGCCCCACCACGGCAGCCCTGCTGCAGTCGGTGACTTGTAGCATGAGAAGTCTGACCCACAGGACCAACCTCTGCCGGGCCACAGCTGCCCTCACTCCCTGATCCTTTTCTCTGGTCGTTGTGGAAGGAAATGCTGTACTGTTTGGCTATAGCCTGCTCTCTGCTGACAAACTAATCTCCTATGACAGACTGCCGCTCCCCATAATAAACATGCTCAGGCTGTGTTTGCTGTCAGCTGTACAAACCCTGCAGAGCTCGTATGTACTATATTTTGAACTCTGATATTAAAAGTGGTCTAACAATTTTCTTCGTTTAGGCTGCAGTGGAGCTGAGGGAATGCAAGTCCTTTTTTTATTTTTATGCTGCTAATAATCTCCATAAACTCCAAAGTATTTTTTTTATTATTATTATTATTATTATTAAAAGTTGAATGCAGAAACACAGATTTATATAATCCTCACAAATTCATACAAGGAAATTAAGTTGACATAATATCCTACATTCTAGTGGAAAAATCTATTCTTAAGGGCAGCCCAAGACAATGCTTTTCTTGCCCACAAGTGCATGAGATGAGCAATATCACTGATAAAACTCTTCTTCCCTCTGCACAGTCTGGCTGTGGGCTGCTCCTGTAACTGCCCAAAGCCCCCTCTGGGAAGCAGCAAGCTGTCAAACTGCTTTCTCATTGAGCTAATGGCATCTGACTCATATGAGATGAAAACAGAGGATTCCTGCACAGATGCACCATGGCAATACCACTGATAGTACAATGAGTAGATATTTATGTTCCCTGACAATGACAGAATAAGGGAGTTGCGGACAGAGAGCCATTGATTAGAATAAATAAATTAATTCAAATTAAAAAAAATAGATCCAGTAGTCAATAACGTTTTGCAAAACTGTCTCTCATCAGAATCTTTGGCTCAGGTTTTTATTGAATATAGATACATTAGTGGTACTGTCAGACCATTTAAGTGAGTGGAAGAGTTTTGTTTCTTTGCTGAAGTTTGCCCTCTATGCAAACACACTAAGGTCTTTGCAAGACAGGATACAAAATGCTACTGCCCTGAAAAGCAGTCTGCCTGGGCAAAATTGATACCTCATCACTATTCATTATTCAAGACCAGATTTTGTCACAGAAGTTTTTACTTCTAATAGGGAATCTGTCACAGAACAAGGAAGACAATGAAGCTGAAGGAAAAAACCAACAACAACAACAAAAAAAGATGCTTCTTTATAATTAATTATGTTTTTCACATGCCTAAATTTTGAAATGTCAGAGTAAGGTTTGAAATAGTCTTTTTCTTGCTCACTTTCGATGTTTGCAGTTTATTATGGCTCAGTATTTCCTCCAACTGAAAGTCTAACAATGGGATGATTTAGTTGACAGTGAATGACAGGTCCTTTGCAAGGGTCTCTATCATGTTCCCGTGGCATGGTTATCATTCACCTCTTTTACAGTGATTTCTAAAAATTAAACGGGAATGAGCTAGTAGAGTAGATAGTTGGTTTTTTTTTCTTGTAGAATGGTGTCTTCCTGTAAAAAAAACCCTAAAAACAAAAAACCAAACTTAAATTTACTGCTCTAAACTATTTCCTAAATTTGAGTTAGATAATAGAAATCCCTTCATGAAAAATTTTAAATTTACAGTCTGAAAGGGCAGTCATACACATACCATATGCAATGTTTTCAAATGCAAATAGTTTTTGTGTATTACACTTTCAGAAAAAAAAAAGGAAACAACAAACTTGGCTAGCACAGAATTTAATTTCCATATTTTTCCATAACTTTCAACTGTTTTAAATTGCAGACAGTAAATTTCACTTGCTAATAATTGCATCTTGTCATGTTTGAGCATACATTGTATCTATCTTGGAAAGAGAGGTTCTTAGGTACAAGTATTACAGGGGAGGAATCATAACAGTTTACAAAACACAGTGAACCACTGATGTAAAATCCTCTTACTGTGTAATACATGGTGTAAAGGCTTAGACAACTACATTCACAGTCAGCTTTAGTTGCATGTCAGCTCTATTTATGGGGTTTTTTTGCTGTGCAGACTAGGAATAATCTCCTGCCTGATGAATGTGAATGCTCGGGATTAAGGGTTCTGGGGCAGGAAGGACAAGAGGAAACAGTGAATTACTGTCATATGTGGAGGTTTGGGCTGGTGTCAAATGCTGTGCAGGTGCAGGATTATGATGCAGTTCCCTTTTTTTTCAGCAAGGCCTTCTGCTCATGACTGTGTTTGTGTTTCTGTGCAGGTTATCTCCTTCAGGGACTAAGCTACACCCCTGGGTGAAACACCTCCCTGTCAAAATTTAAATGCACTGTGGGAAATAGAGGAATTTTATATAAAACGTCTCCTGTTGCTTAACAAAACAGTAGTTTCCCAGATGTTGTCACAGCACTGGATGCTTTGTATATGTTACTTATGTAACTGAGTCTTTGCAAGTGAACTGCATATAAACCCACATATTCTTAAGGAAATCAGTTTGCAGTTCATTAAACATACTGGGGTTATCTTTGTTAACACTATACTTTATATCTCTACCAAAAATTACTTGAACAGAGATATGTGCTTCATTCAATTTTATGGTGCTATGACTACCATTAAAATTGCCAATCATGTTCTTGTAACAAAAAGTTTGTGAATTTCAATGGAGAATACAAATCCTAATATTTCATTGGTCAAGGAGAGATATGGGCACTTGAAAAAATCTACCCCGTGTCAGTAGAAGACACATAAACATTTTTTACCATATAATCCATAAATGTACATTTTGTAGGAAGTAGAATATGTTCTTCAGTTTATCTTTTAGGGGGGCCATCACACCTATCAAGCCATCATTTGACTTGCATGGCCTGTCACTTTGAAAGCACAGGAGGGAAAAGCATGAAAAGGGTGAAATACTATCTTTCACCCATTCAGTACATCGTTTTTGAGAACAAGTCTCATAATGGATGTTGTAAACCCTACTTATGGATTCTTTTGACTTTCATAAATCAGAAGTGCCTGATCCAGTGTCTTACCTATTAATTAAACCTCAGTGATTTCGGTAAATGAACACATTGCAGACTTAGGCTTCTCTATTGCAACAGCTCTGCCACTATGTCCATAAATACTAATGAAAATAACAAGTTGTGCAAGCACAAACTCCTTAGCTCAGCAGTCAGGTTAAAATCCAGCCTTTCTAGAGAGTTTAAAAAAAAATATTGGAGCAAAGATAGTACTTTGAGAAACAGGTAAGTAATTTGAATCCTAATTTTAGAAAGTATTCCAAGACAGGTCTAAAATGGGTTTAAGTGTTGAAATGTTCAGGTTCACAACTGCAAAAAAGTCATTTAATTATCAGCAATTACCTGTTTTGAAAGAAACGTGAAAATTCCCTGCACAGTACTTGGAGAGAGTTAAATGCCTGACACCTATGAAAGAAATGCACACTATCCAACTCATTGGATAGAGAAATACAAAAACCACCACTGAAGAGAAGGGAGTAACAAAATGAAAATTGTTCATTACTTCTTTTTGAGAGGGTTGGGGGGGTTTTGTTTGTTGCAAACTAGGAGTCCTTCGACACATTTTCTTAATAAAAGAGTCATCATTTTGAATACAGTGTGCAGGCACACACTGAGTGGTTTAAGTCTTGTAATGTTCTTGTAAAGAGTTAAATTCCACAAACATTACAATATTTTTAGAAAATATTATGAAAATGGTAAATTGTATCTTGCCATTTATGTGAATACACATGATAGTGAAATGGTTCTTGGGAAGCAAAGGGATCACCCACATAAAACAATGAGATACAAACATCAGAGCTTTCAGAAAATTATTTGAGCCCAAACTATATAAAATATAGATCTACCATGAGACAAATGATTAATTGCCTAAAAGATTAAATATTTGTCTGATTTCAAGCAAGAAACTTTCAAATGGTAGGAATGCCCTTAGGTGTTTTACTGGTCTGCACTCAGGCAGAGAGTGTTTGGGACGGAAGAAGCAGCACTACGTCAATACTGAGATTTGGGGGGAAAGACTAGTGAATGCCTTCATCAGTCAAGTTCACATGACCAAATAGTTTATTGATTACTGTCTCACATAACTCAGTACAGACCTGGCATGACCTAATCATCACCAAACACTGGTCTTCCTCTGGGCTACCAAGAGTTTCTAGAGGTCACAATGGGGGCTTTTACACGAATGACATCTCTTTTCCCAGTTAGACATGAAATGGGAAAGTCCATAGAAACAAGAAATGGAAATTCAAACACTTAAAATCAATCAGTTAAAACCAGTGAGTAGTCAGGTAACCCCAGGAGCAGTTCCTCTTAAGGTATGTATACCTTGGGAAAACAAATCTACCTGTTTTGGTCATGTCATGCTCCAGGGTCAGCCAGCTCAGGCTTGTCTTCTTGTGACCTCTCAAAGACCATTTAGAATAAATCATCAATTCAACAAGTTTTTCTTCTTTTTTTTTTCAGGTTCAACATCCTTCCTTTCCCCCCTACCATGTACCTTTTTTAGAAAGTAGAATATGTTCTTCAGTTTATCTTTCAGGGGTCCCTCACACCTATCAAGCCATCATTTGACTTGCATGGCCTGTCACTTTGAAAGCACGGTTTCATATTGTGCCTTTTCTCTCTACATCAAGTCACATGCCTTTAGGGCTCTAACTTAGTTCTGAAGAAGAGTGTTAAAAATCTGTGCAGAGTTTGGTTTATTTTTTAAAATACCTGCATCATAAATCTATTTGATCTTATTTGAATAGCAAGAGTCTCTGTTTGGGGAAGAGACGTTTCCTTGTTTGTTTCTTTGTTTATCTCACTTTTATTTTTAGCTAGACATTAATTTTCCCGTGTAAATAGTCATTCCCAACACCTTTTTCAGTGTTTCCTATATGAGAGCTTTTGACTCAAAAAGCAACGGAATATACAAGTTTGTAGATTTAATTCTGATTAATATGGAGATAATCCCTTGGAAAAATAAAGCTATAATGCAATTAAGATAAAAAATTCAAGGCAAAGAAAGACCAAATAGGAAATAGTACCTTAATAGAAGGATTGAGGGGACTGACCATCTTTGATCTAGGAAAAGAGGGGGCTAAGGAAGAGCAACTTTTCTGAAATGTCACAGACTTTCTAGAAGTGTGAAGTCTCCTGACCTGAGAAATGATCAGATAACAGTCAGTCAGGGACGGCCTGAGTATCCTGAGTTGTCTCTAGGTGCAGAAGGTAAGGCTGGATCATAAGGCAGCAGCACTGCCCAAGCAATGTACCACATCCCCTTCCCAGACAAGCAGATGCTTCCCAAATTCTGCAGCAAACATGATTTACTGCCACACACAGGGCCCTGATACTGCTGACAGTAGTTGCCTGGATGGGAGCAGGAGATCACAGACTGCTCTCCATTTGGAATTTTTTGCATCCCACAAATGCCTCCCCAGCTGCCATGTGTTTAATACCTGCTGCAAAGCCATTTTTGGCCCCAAACCAGAAGCTTGTTCCTTTTGTGCTCCCTTTCTGTGCTACAGATATGCAACAGTTTCAGGATCACTGTGATCTACCTGCCTTAACCAGATCAACACTTTTTCTAAACAGTAGATCTGAAGCTCAGAATTTACAGTTGATTAAAGATCATTCAGCAGCTCTGAGTCTCAAAAACTGACTAAAAAAAAAATTTCTGGCAATGTCCTAGAGAAGATTTTTTTTGATCCCAAATCTAAATATGCTAGAAATTCATTCCTTCCTTTTTGTGCTGAATAAATGCTACACATTCCTGTACGGCCCATTCATTACCAAACAAATACAAATGCTAATTGAAGGAAGTAACATTTTCTACAATGAGTGTGAAATGCAAACATCTGCCAGAGCCCTCCTGTTATACCCGAAATATGAAAAATACTTGGGAGTTGGCTAATCCAGATCATCAATTTTCTCAAATCTTTAATTCCTTGTGATTGTACATAATTAAAAGATCTAGATTCCTTATTTTTTTCCTACCAAGACTGGTAAAGACACCTCTTATATATGTGCTAACTGTACAATATTTTCATTCCTACCTTCTTTCCCTGGAATACACTCTGTTTTCACAAAGAGCCAGAAGTGTCCCCAGGTGACAATGGAGCATCCCTTCCTATTAACTTCTGTGGGAGCTGGGAATAAAGCAGACCACCCAGAATCAGAGTTTTAAAGAAAAAAGCTCTCTTCACTTGAATAGAAGATTATTACAGGCTCCTTTCCAAGTCAGAAGTGACCTTTAAAATTAATCTTTAGCAAACCACTCACATATCGTTAACTTAAACAAACACTATAGCCCTAGCTAAACCAGAGAGTATATTTCCTTCCTGCTGATTTGTTCTCAATTATGTGTTGTAACAGAGGGAAGTGAAAGATCCTCAAAGGAAGTAAGCAACAGATGCAAGATGTTTGGAAAGCTGTTATAACTTGTGTAAACATTATCCTGGAATAAACCAAGCATTGGCCAAATTAGGGGAATCGATCATATCATAGCCAACCTTTTTGTCCAGCAAACTGATCCATGTCACAACAAGGAGGGTTTTCCAAAACAAAATGTGGGATCTTATAAACTCCTGCAGTCCTTTTGCTCCCAGTGAGTTCACTAAAAATTGAGAAGGTTGGAGTTTGACATGCAGACTATGGCCTCTACAAGGTGCCTAGAGTAAGATTCATACTAATAAACCCCCTTTCATTTACAAAGAAAAACACAGTTCTTTTTCTGTTCAGTAATATGCAATCTCTTTAAAAACAAGGACCAATTAGGCAGAAATTTTTCACTTTCTCCAAACACTTAATAGTGATTAAAAATTTGTAAAAGCAAATGGAAATGTGTCTAAAAATTACTTTTCCTTTCAGTACCTAGAAAATATTTCTAAGGGGTTCATGAAAAGTCACTAGGAAAAGCTTTTTTTGTCAGAAGGTTGAAGTTCACTATGAGTCCTCTAGACATCTCCTGGGATGTATTTTTTTTTTTCAGAGCATTACATGTCAAAAAATGTCAACATGGTGCTCCAAGGGCATAGGTTAAGTTCATTCTCCAAACAGAATGACAGCTCAGCCTACTGCAACTGACTAAGCTCATCTACTAAAAGTCACCTGACTGCAACAACTTGAAGTTAAGACGATTCATATCTGTGAGTAAAGGTAGCTCAGGACCCTGATAGCACCCTGGAAGGGGGTCCAAGGGAAGCAGGAGGCCTGGCATACTCGGGCTCTACCAGCTTCTCTGTCATCCCATTTGCACTGTGGTTCCCAGGTGCCTCCCCAGACTGCTGGCAAGGGCACTAGCAGTGCACTGAACTTGAGCACATCAAATTGCTTGTGCTTCGAAAAACAGGTTCTGGCAATATCTGCAGCTATCCTTGTGATGTGATGGTCTTCGCAGCAGACAAGCTTGGGGTTTTGAATTTTCCATGGCATGTAGAATACAGCTCTGGTAATTAAGGGATGCAAACCTTCTCATAAGGAAGCATTGCTTTTTTCCCAATATAAATGCACATCCTTGTGGAGTGAAATAAAACATGACTAACAATGGCTTTTTTTCCCTACAGTATTACCTACAATGGACATCTCTAAACTCACCCATAAATTTCTCTGAGGCTCTAAACCATCAGAGGAAAAAGACAGATTGACATACTAAATTCAGATCACCCCTCCAGCATCAGCACAACTATGATCTTGTATTTGCTACAAAGCTTAACCAGTCCTAACTCAAATACAGGTCCTACACCAAGTGCCAGCTGTGCATGGAAAAATTTAATGCAAGTATATAAAGGAATATATATCTATTATAGTAAATCAAATGGAACCAGGCCCGTTTTCTAATCAACAGGCACAGAACAGCCCATGTCAAAGCTATTAAATTCCCTTCCTCTGAGAAAGCAGAATAAATGGAAAAGACCAATAAGGCTGGCCCAGACAGGTGCATGGGATGAAGCTGGGTTTGTGCCAGGAGCTAAGGGCAGACCTCACAGCTGAGCAAAAGGTATACTTCCAGACAGTAACTTATCAAAGTAAAGTTATATTCATTTTGCATCTTTATAGTTATATTTATTTTAAAAACAAGCCCCAATGTAATGTCAGTTTTAATTTCAAGTGTATCCCTAAAATATTATGCATTTAATAACAAATGTACGGGGCCCATTTCTTTTGTTACATACAGTGGCACCATTGTTGGTCTAACTATACCACTGAATCATATTTCTTTCTTGTTGTTCTCTATCTGGTTCTCACTTTATAGATTTGTTTGGGTTGTGTTTTTTAAAGCTAACCAGGGGTCTACCCTTTTTCTGGTCTCTTTTCCAAAGTAAAAAGCAATCACAAAGCACAGGGTTGCCTGTAAATGAGAGTACACCAATATGCACTTGACAAACAGGACGTTCTTGCTCATATAAGAGGAACAAGCAGCCATGGAAAACAAAATAACCCTGTGAGTCTGTATAGTTATGCTTAAGTAGAAGCTACTTCAGGCATTTCTGTGTTATTAGGTAGCAATGAATGCAAAAGAGAAATTTGCCCTTCTAATTCCCAAATTAACAGAAAGCTTGGAGCTTCAATAATGGATCGTAGGAAACTGAGAACTGTTAGAGTATTAGTGAGGTACTTGATTTGGCTATCACATCCTGTTTCACAGATCTGCAATCTTGTAGGAAGAGTTCAATGGTGATACCATAGCATTACTCATCTATGATGATCACTGCACATGAGGAGACTGCAATTTCTCACTTGACTGAAGATGTGTTCATCATAGTGCAAGAGATTGGTGTCAATTCTCTATAGGTCACTAACCTAAAATATTCTGGATCCTGTGTAACTGAACACCACAAAGCCACAAAATGATAACAGTTTACATCTCCTTAGAGCACTTGTGAAATAGCAGAGGAGCCCCAGTCTGGTGAGTCAGATCTTACACTGAGATAGCTTTCACCACAACTGACACTTTTGGGTAAATTGTTCAGAAAACAAATGGCTGGGAAATTCATGACCCTTCCTAACCTGTCCAAGTTAGACAATACACGGCTTGCAGAAAACACGGGAGAACTACGGGAGAGTCAAGGTAGAAAATACTGGTAAACTCTTGTTTACCACTTATGTAGGACCTCAGGCTTTTGCTTTCCAGGTCTGGATGTATCTCCAAATACAGATGATTTTCTGTTTTGTAAAAGTAATTAGAATTTAAATAACACCTTTATTATATATGTTCTTCTTTTCATGGGTCTGAACACATTTGAATGTGATACAAAATTTTATTCTTCAGTCTAAATTAGAACCCATAAATTAAAACACGAATACAGATTTTTCTGAAGTTGTTGTTGCTCCTAGTTCTCCCATTTGTCCACGTGAGATGAATAAGTTCCCTTTATGACTATCCAAATCAGATACGACTACAGGTCATTTGACAAAATTTGCTAACATGACATTTCAACTTTCTATACATATAAATGAAAAGGCAAAACTGCAAAATATCTTGAGAGATGGCCCTTCCTTTGGGAAGAGACCATGACTGACCTCTCTAAACCATTCAGTTGTTACATCTGTACTGAACAAGTCAATTGCTGAGTTTCCATACAGGATCAGAACAGCCTAGTCAATAAACAGCCAACAAGTGAGCTCTAGGGTAGTTTTCACTTGTGAGGCTCCTGTTGTTTCTGTAGGTGACTGTATTCCGTCCACAGCTTATGAAATAGGACAGATTCTCCTGGAAACTTCTGCACCTTTTGGCACTGCTGCCTCTCATCATCACTGCTTGAAAGGAGGTGTCATGAACTGCATTGTTCTGCAAACTTCAGTCTTCTCATCCTTGGTATTCATTATATTTGCAAAACTCTTGAATAAATCACTAAGGTCACAGAAAGTCTCTGCTTTTTTTTTTTTTTTTTTTCTGAGAACACCTTGGCAGTAACACAAAAAAATATCCGGAAATTCCCTCATTCTTTTATTTAAAATGTGAGCAGCACAAACATTTAAAATGCGAGCAGCACCAATACTTTTGTGTTATTTTCACCAGATGAGATGTGTGTAGTTGTTGTGGTTACCCCTAGGAGCCCCTGGTAGAAGAAAATGGGGAAGTCACCTAAAGATCTTCTCTTCCTTTATAATATCTGCTACTATCAGGAGAAGCTCAAATCAGATAATCAAGTAGGTCTGTAGCCTTAGGATATTCGGTAACTACCCACCATTACTACATATCTATACATCAAGTATGTAGTACCTACTCACTTCTAGATAATCTGTTCTTTGCAAATTCCTTCCTCATCCAAGGAAATACGGACTTGAATTTAAATATTCTACATGTAAATTTTGAAAAGAGACACTATATTTGTAAAGAGCTTCAGTTGATAATGGGGGTGATAGCACATCCAGTTGCCTTTAACTGGAATAGAATTGTGAATAGATTTCTGCACAGGGTCTGCAGTGTTTGTTTAGCATCAGTAAAAACTTGTGCCCTAATAAAGTGCTCACTGGTGATAGATTTTTTCTTTTTTTTTTATACACCATTACCTTTTTTTATCCTATCAGTGGCTTTCTAAATTCATAATAAAATCAATGGGGTTTTTTTAAGGAAATTTCAAGTGAATATTTTTTCAATCAGAAAAGCTCTCAAGAATGCAACCTTTTTTTCCCCATGACAATAAATAACATTTTACAGGCCAATTGTGAAATAATAGGAAAAAAAATATCTAGATTATACCATTCAGCATATTTTGGAAGGGCAAACCAATTTTTCATCAACAATTGCACTTTAAATGTTTCCCTTCTTTTACCATTATAAAAGCATGGACTATTAGGCCTGAAACAGATCAGATATAGGAGAGATCTATTATGACAACTGGCCTATGATTAGGGATGTCCTATCTGTGAAAGGCAGGAAAATATGATATAAAAAAACAATGAAAAAACAACACACTATCACAATCAGAACAAATAATTCAACTCGACTTATTCTACCTCTCTTTTATGTGTAAAATCCATTAAAAAACATTTTGGCAGTGTAGTAACACGGAGTTATTCCTATTTGAGATACTTTGGACTTTTAAAAATACTGCAATATAAAATTACACTATACATATATATTGTAATACAAGTATTGAGGGCTTTATAAATATACCGGACTTCTGAAAAAATTAGATCTGGGTTTTACTGGTTCCAGGGCAAAAGTGCAGTAGTGACATTTAAAGAGAGAGATTTAAGTTTCATCAGTATAAACCCATGTTTTTACCTCATATTACCTCATGAAACATCTTGTTAATACACAAATTTAGGCTGGATATGTAGTTTCTCTTGTGAATTTGTATTTTCATTTGGTTTTGGCTAGCGTTTGATTAGTGCAATGTGCTCTAGGATAATCCTGCTTGAGCAGTGAGGTTGGACCAGATGACCTACTATGGTTCCTTCCTATCTGATGCCTTCTGAGATTCCGTAATTGTAGCATACTGCTACCTAATATGTAATTTTGTGTTTTCCAAACCTAAAACTTTTTCCAATGCTGTCTGAATTGTAGAATGAAAATTGTTAGATTTGGTCTACCAAAGAGAGACGAAAAAATTAACTAAATATAAGCTTTTAATCACAAATCCAGGATTCACTTACTTTACAGGCAGCAGCTTGCACAAATGATAGACAGTGCTATATCCCATCATTGGCCATCTGCTCACTGCTGCTAAACCTAAACTCAACCTTTCCTCTGAAATCATCTTCCCAATTATCTCATTGCCCTAAACACTCAACCTTTCTCTGGTTGTCAAGTAAGACAGTAAGAAGAAAGGAACTGCAGTCTGAATTCCTATGCGAAAATCCAGACTTCCTAAAATTGAGTGAACTCAGTAGAGTCAAACTGCCATTCCCAAAAGTTAGCTAAAGGCGCCTACTGTCTTTAGAATAAGGCATAAGAATGAAAATTTACAGAGTACATCTGTAATATAATGCAAGTATTCTATTGCCAAATAAAGAATTTATGAGGACAATTGCAAGAAGAACATTACTGGCACAGTTATCTGTGGAACCAAGTACTTCCTAGTGGAAATCTGTACATAAGTGCATTTAAATATTGCCCCTAACATTATAACTGATGTACATTCATGATTCATGTGTACCTTCAATTCTGTATTCATTGCCCTTACTAAAACAAAATTCTTCTTGTCATAATCATTAGAATAAAAATAATATCACTCCATAATTGAAGATTATAGAAGGAAATGCACATGCTAACATTAAGCTGTTTGTCAAAGTGCAGTACTCCTGACACCCAAGAGTTAAAAGCTGAACTTCCAGATTCTACCTAATATGATGAAGACAGAGGGACACTGAAGGGAACAACTCCTTTCCTACAGTTCAAATATGGGTTTCTTTGAATTGGATGAGCCATCCCATTGACTATTCTCTGTGTTGATTCCAGGAAGAAGCTAGGTGGTTACCTGAGATAAAATGGCTCACTTTGAGATGGCTGTAAAGAAGGACTTCACAATGAGAAACTTTCAAGGAGAAAAAGTACTCAGCCTTTCACCAATAACATTCACCATTAACATCTAATTTACAGATACTCTGCTAAGAAAGAGTATTATAATTTTTTTAATCTCCTCGTATAGTTTTTAAAATATTGTCAGAAAGAGCAGAAACTTTTGTCCACCAAAACACAAGTTAGTTTATTTTTCCTTTTTTTTGATTTCTTTCAGCGATGTGCATTTTTAATGCTAGTTTACCTATTAAACATAGTGCATAGAAGGTTTTTTTTGATGTTGAGACCAACATTCTTTAAAAAGCATGCAACATCAAACTATCTGTAATATGTGAATTTTTTTGGTATTCAGAAAACACAAAACTAGTCATGTAGAGACTTCAAAGTTGAAACCTCCTCTTTTTTACCTCTGATTCTCAGAGAAAATTTCAACCATTAAGTTGGCTGAAATACTACTGAATTACACCACCTCATTAGAGCTTTCGTGAGTTCATCTAACTCTTCCTTTTGGTCTCTAATAGATAGTTTAAGCTTCTTGCCTGTAGTAAGGTTAATCAATTTTCTCTCTTAAAATGTGTGTTGCTCCTGTTTTCAACAGTCTTTACTGAAAGAAACCCAAAATCTGATCTTCTTTCTTACTCTTCTTGAAGTAACAATTGTGACTTTGAACATTTTCCTTTAATAGAGCATTTCTTTATGTCTCCCAGAATTTTGCTGTCAGTTTTCTCTTGCATAGTGATAATGCTCTTTGCCAATGCTTTTACTCCCCTCTTTCTGCAAAGACTAAACTAAAGAAACAGTATTCTACCTGTTATTATGGTGTCTCTCTACTTTATTAATTTAATCCATTCTTTTTGGCCTCAAGAGGGGGACAGTATAACAGCACGAGATATGTCATAGTCTTGAAGAATAAAAGTATGAGACTGAAAACAGGAATGCCATTGTTTCCTGATCTGGGCTGAAATACTAACTCACTTGTCCTGAGCAACCCTCTCTTAAGATTATATTTCTGTTTTCATTTTTCCATATGTCAGCTGAGGATAATGTATTTTGTCACAATGAAGATTTGCGTAATTAAGGCTTCTAATGCAATCCTTATGTAATAATTTGGCTTACTTTAAAGAAGCAGGGATACTTCTAGCAAACAGGGAATCAATATCCTCAGGTTCCAAATATCCCAAACAGTCCTTGGAAAAGAGCAACTTCATGAGAACAGTTGGATGAATTGACATTTGATTCACCACATGAGCAGAAACAAAATGTTTCAGTTAAATAAAATATTTTTATCTAGATTTTTCTTTTGCTTTCAATGTTTTTCTTTTGTAAAGATGCAGTCAGATAAAATTAGAAATGCTACTTTGAAAATAAAAAAAAAAAAAACCAACATTTTTTGTATGCTAAAAATCATTTCTCAGTGTATGTTTCATTCCCATTTGGTATATAGCCCCTGACATTCCTAATCTGCAGTTTAAAACAAATAATATTTAACAAAAAAATTTGTAACCACTCATGTTGGTCCAAAAGGGGATTAAGATTATATTAATTCCTGGAACAATAAAGACTTGGAAAAGGTTCTCTTTTTATTTGTGACTGAGTCACTTTTGAATGATTATTGTAATGCTGCTGGATTACAGTAATCAGTTGCATGATAGGGCAACTAATGTCTTTGTATAGCTTTAGTCCAAATAGATATCATGTTATTAAACAACATATACAAGCTAACAAATAAAACAACTGTTTTGATTAAAAGCACGCTTTGAGTTCCCAAGTGAAATGTCAAAGTCTCCAACAGATCCCCAGGACTACCTTTCATACAGCACTGGGGTGGTAACGCCCACGACCACATTTTGGTGGGGTTGAGAGAAACAATCTTGGGTGCCTGAGGACAAGGCTGGGGCAGCATCCCATGCCATATTACCATCTCCATCACCCCTAGCACAGTAGTTCCTCACAGATTGCTGAAGGGACTCTGCATTCCCCACCAGCATTTGTCTGCACATCTGCTGTCAAGGAGGTCACCCTGCCTTACAGACAACATTGTATCTCTGCAGATGGCAGATTCAGACTTGCAGGAACACAGCTGCTGAAGAGATCCTATGTCGGAATGGCAGTAAGTGAGCTCATCACTATTGGATGAAGAGTATTTATTTTTGCCAGCATTTCTATGATTCATGAATTGCTTACTTTTCTACTGTTGGAAAAATGTGTTCAATAAGTGAAGACTGTCTCTGTTCTTGATTCCAGCCCAACATCTAGAATATTCCCATTTTAGAAACCTTCCTGTATTTCCCAAGCTCAGGAGACAGTTTTTAAATGATGCAAGGTAGACAACAGAGATGAAAAAAAATAGCAGGAACGTGCAAGCCAATGCACAAATCTCCACAGGATAATGTTTGATTTGCTTCATGGGGAGAGAGGCATGAATAGGGCTTTACTAACAGAGGTTTCTGAATGAAAAACCACAGTGTGGGTCAGTCTGCAATACGGAAAGATTTTAATTCTTCTAAGATTTGGTTATTTCTCAACGCACTGTATTTTTGATTAGTTCTAAACAGACTTTATTTCACAAGTTACTGATTTCCTTTTTATATCCCTTGCCATAGATCTGTTGAATAGCACAGGACCTGGACACCTGAATATATCGGCACAGAAAAACCAATAGCTCTGGAAAAGCCCCTAATCCTTCTGCCTGAATACAGGCAAAGTCAGGCAGCTCAGAATGGGGCTTGGAAGGGCCATAGAAAATATGGTTATATTTGTTGTGCTTGAGAATCATGGGGCTGCCGTGTCACTTCATTCCCTTCAAAAGCATCTCCCTCAGAGCTGCAGAGATGCAGGCCCATGTGTTAGGAACGTGAGGCAGGTCTGCTGTGTCTTTCATCCAACTCTGCTTTCAAGAGTCTTATGGGTACAACATTTTGGCCGGTCCCTCATGAGCTCACAGGAAACTGGGAGGCACGGATCTGACTCTGAAGTGACAGGGTTAATAAACCACACTCAGGGCTCCCCAGCACAGTTCACATAACATAGCAATAGTCTGTTATATACAGAGGCATGACAGCAGGGACATAGGTCAACTTTACCATGCTTTACTTCTTCTTTTGAGAAGGTACAGGCAGTAATTTCTATCTAGGTTATCCTATGGTCCAGCTCCCCAGTGGGGGAGGCTCTCTTTTCAGAGATGGGAACATGAACATCTTCCTGAGAGGAAAGTAATGGACACCTAGGTTTGTATGTAAGGTGGGTCCTCTCCAACTGTGCACTTTAAAAGTTAGTAGTCACCCTGCTATGCTACAGAGGCTGTTTTTATTCTCTAGTATTAGGATTAGGCATTATTTTGAAGCCCAGCTATTCAACTGTGAAAACCAAGGTACTTCTGCAGAGTGAGCTTTTTAATCATCTCAGTGTTTCTTAGTCACCAACTCAACTCAACACTCCATAGGAGCGTAGAAATGGTCAGTTTGAGACATTTGCTGGTTTTCTTTATATTGCACCCCTGGAGCTGTGGGCCCAGGCTCCTTATGTGTGTCACTCATGGTGTGACACTTGCCACAGCAGTGCTGGTAGTGGGGGAATGCTGAGAAGCCACTCAACCAGCTTTGGCAGGGCACTCACACTGAACTACTGCAATGAGTGACAAGAAGCATAAGGTTTTGCAATGTTGAAGTACTGAGTCTTGCAGCTGCAAGGCCCAGGCTTTTGGTTTTATGTCCTGCATGTCACAGCTTGTGGATGTAGCAGCTCTTGCTGGTGTGGTGTCAAAGCATCTCTGCACAGTGATTGACTGTGCAGTGTAGAGGACATCATCATTTCTATAGTGCTATGTTGCTTGTCAGATCTTACTTCTCAAACACTGTCCTCACTGAGTTGTCTCCAGTTTTGAAATATAAGGCCAAAAAATGCCAATTACCAGCACAACACCCCAGTAATAAGATTAAAAAGTCTCTAACCATCCCAGCAAGTGTAACTAGTGGACTTCAATTTTACTAACTCCTGTTAACACACCATATGTGATTGCACTGATTCCTGGCTGACTTGGAAGGATTGCTTACCATTACAGCCCTGACGTTGCTTGATTTTTGCATAGGAAGCAATGCCATTGGCCAGAAGAAACTAAGAAAACTGCCAGGGAAGAATTGCAACACATCACAATCTTATTCGGTTATGGATTAATTGTGCCAAGATGTAATTTAAAAGGCTGGTTTCCCTCCCTGTTCAAGTCAGCATGGTTATCTGTTGACAGCACAGTTATGTTCACACTGACCTTTATAAAATTATTGAGATTTTCTGTCTTTGTGCTTATGACAGCAAGGAACAATTAAGGCTCTGAGGTAAAGAGATCCAACAATATTTTAACCATAGTGTCTTGCAATGCTCTTGGAAGAGATGGAATATCTGCAAAAGTAGGAAGTATCTTTATCTGCTTATCTTAATAAGGAAAGTATTTGTCCAGGTGACCTGTGCCAAGATCACTGAAAAGAGCAACTTGGTATTATTTCCCTAGGCTCGTTTTCCAGCCCTCGTATTTTTGTGAGGGTGCTGAATTTTCAGCAAGATTTTAGTACATAGTGACTTTAACAGATGCACGTTCAGATTTTCATAAGAGTGCGTATTGTAAGCAGCCTAAAAATATGTGTAGAATGTTGCTGAATTTTCTCAAACAAAAGCTTTAAAATGTCATGTCATACCTTATCATTTGAGACAGCCTGAAAGTGCTAAAGTAAATGTGCCCTCTGCAATGTCTTAATTTCTTTTTTCTTTTTCTTTTTTTCTTTGTAAAAAATAATTTATTTCAGTGATGCCCACTCCCTGTATCTACCTTCAGTAATACAATTATTTCATAGGCAGAAAAAAATGAAATAAACTGTTTTTCACTTGTTTATTAATCCTATTTTTCTACAAATCCTCTGCAACATCAGTCCCCTTCTTATCTCAAAAAGGTGCTAGGGCAAGACAGTCCAGAGCACAGGGCATATGAAAGCAAGACACAGAGCACAGTATGGAGGAAGATCTGAATAGAGGCAAAAGATGCCTGTCTGCAGATAGCTGTGGATTCAGACTCTTTTGTGAGGATAAATGCAGATTTTGAAAGATGAGCAGAGTGTTTGTGGAAAACACATATTGTTCAGAGGTCTGATAAAATTTCTTTCCTCTGTCTTCCAGAAGATGACCAGTCATAAATACCAGTAATCAAAACTGGGGCAATCAAGTGCTCTGAAAAGATGATCGAAAGACAGAGGAAGGAAGAACAGCATATTTAACAGTGATAAATATGAAGGCAGCAAAAAGCTCAGAGAAGCAGAGTGGCTGAATATCAGAGCAGGGAGACAAGGGCACATTAGGACTACTGCGCTGGAAAATGAAATTTGCACACACCCACAAAGAGTCAGGAAGACAAGATATAAAAAAAAGAGTAAACGGTTCTAGCATAAAGCAGATGATGATATGAGCAGCTTTCCTTCTTCTGAGAAAAGAAAGGTTTGACTTGAAGAGAGCCATGAAGCAAGTAAAATAGAATAAATATGCCAATACATTTTTATAAAAATTGAAAGCATATGTCTTGTGTTAAACATACATTTTAAACAAAACAACTTATAGAGATCTTTCCGTTGAAGTAGGCAATTTGGGGCAGTTGGAGACTTAGCTAGTAGCAAAGACTGAAAGAGATCTGCACAATGCCATTGGGGTCCGAATCGGGGAGGTCTATTCTCTGCAACACCAAAAATCCATTGCAGCACCGCACAGGAGCCAGAGCTACAGTCCTTCCATCAGCCCTTGGAGGAATCCACAGGAAGAGAAAACTTCAGGACTTGTGGTTTATAATCAAAAGTATTGCCCTGGTCCATATAGCACCAATATGACAGAGGTGTTCAGCTATCTGGCTGTGGGTGTGCTGTGACAATGCAAACTTGAATTCACACTCAGTGGTTAGCCATTGTCTGCTTACATATAGGATTGAAGAGAGTTAAGTTGGGATGCAGGGAAACCCATGGTGCACGACCCTCTCACACCTCTGCAAAGAGGCCTGGAACACTGGGCTTATATCAGCTGCACCCAGGTCCTCCCTCTGCCCTGGAAACAAAGTCACATCACTGTTACCAGACAGAAAAACATCTCTGGGTCTGACTGAGAAGGATCCTGATATTTCCTGCTATGAGACAAATGGGAACTGTAGTCCTTGGATATCAATATACTTCCAATAAGCAATAGGAAAATACAGAGTCAAATTACCCTTAGCGCTTTGCAACCCCATAGGGCTCAGAAAACCTAGTCACATTCAATCACTTTCAGGAGTCAGCAGACACAGCAGCACATCTCAAGACAAGGGACTTTAATGCATTTTCCATAGACTTAGGAGAGAGGAGGGAGAAGGGGCTGTTTTGTCTGAAAATCCTTGTCTCAGGTGATCCATTTAAAATGTGCCTCCTGACTTACCCTGAGATTTCCTCTAGCGCTGCTGTGGGGCTGAAGGAAGTCATTTGTATGGGGAAGTAAAGATCTAAATGCACTCCTTTATGAGCAAATGAAACTTAATGAAAGTGCCAATTACGAAATTTATAGCCTTATAAAATCCTAACCAATACCAAACTCAAATCTTATGCAGAGTAGAACGCATACATTAAAATACTGATGTGCTACCCTTCAGCTTCTTCTGCTCCTTGCTCCATTTAAATCTTCTTCCCTAACCAATCTTAATGTGTCCTCACTTGGCCTAAGATAAAGTATTATTCAGGCTCAGCATTGGCCCACATTATGTCTAGTCTTTAAGTTTCCACTGGTTTCTGACCCAAGGCATTATGTGTCTCCATCTCACTGTTACTTCAATATTTATGGCATTCAAAGCTGGATGTCTCAAAGTTGCTTAATGTTCAATTCCACTCCCATAAAAATTGGAGCCCCTCCTTTGGCAAACAGGGCAGCTCGTCTACTGCTCCTCCCACCTTTCCACTCAAAGGGTGAGCACTGCTCTGCTACCAAAGAATTTGATTGTTTTAATGCTCAATGAAACTTTAGATTCAGTGCTGCATAAGGTGCCTAAAACACTTTCATATTTCTTTAGCATTTGAGAAAGAGTGCCACAATAAAATGGGTTCTCCTCCCTGCTGACTCTCTCAGATTCTGTTGATTTTTCACTTCACCAAGTGACTCTCAGGCCAATTTTTAGGTGCTGTCACTTGGCCCCTCAGTGGGGAGGCAGGAGGCTCCAGCCAGCTTAGTATTCAGATGCAAGTTAATCACTTCCTTGGGAACCTGTTTTTGCTACATTCACTTTGTCAGCTGTCTTTCCATTTAACAACTTGTCTCATCTATAACACCACTTCTTTGTCCTTATATTAGTTTCTATTCCCCATTCCCAAGCAGAAAACCAAGAGAGGGCCTTTCCAGCATGGGCTGCAGATATCACAGGCCTGATATGTGTATTCCAGATCCCCTTCCTTTATGTCCTTCAAAGCATTTAAACATCCTGACTGTGACTGCTTTCTATTGCATCAATTATCCCTCTTCTTCTTTCTCAGAAAGTTGGGATAACAGCTAGTGTTCACACTACAGGAAGTGCTGCATATGAGCAATAGCATGATATTCTTGCATTTTTACTATTATTTAAAATTATAAAAATATTATGGTATCTAGATTTGAATTGAACTTTCCAGTTCTTCACTATGCTGCCCATTTTGCCTACTTTTTGGCCAAAACTGCCATAATGAGAAAGGATTTATTAATGAAGAAATAAAGAATTGTTAATTTATAATGTATGTTGCCTTGGGATTTCTTCAATGTTTTTTTTTGCAATTTCTTCAGTCTGTGCCTCAAAGATCTGAAAATTTCTATACCCTGCTAGAACTGGCTGCCCAGGTGATCATCTGTGATGCTGTGACAGCATGGCAACAACTGTGTCTCAAAACAGATCCTCTCCTCCAGCCAGTTCTGGGCTCCAGAGCAAATTCAGGTGATGCCCAGAATAAAATTCTTTTCCTCTGGAGAGTACAGACAAAATTTGAGAGAAGGAAAAATTATCAGGGAATTAAGCTTGGGGCCATTCTTAAAAGCAGAACTTGGAAAATTCATGGTTTGACTGTCACAGAGGATAAGCTTCTTTATAGAATTGTATCATTTCATAGTTATATACTGAGTCACTGAGTAAAGAAAACTTCACCTGAGCACAAAAGGCAAGGAAAGGTCTGGTTTATAAAATATCAGTACAGTCTGCTCTTCAAATGAAAATATTTGGTATTGCTGAAAAAGACTTAAAAGTTCATAATTCCATATGAAAAAAATAAAATTCTCGAAAGGTGTATTTGCACAAATTGAAAACTGGTGTCACTTTCCTCACTGCTTATTGCCAGTCACAAAGCCTGACATTTGGGATGATTCCATCTGAATGGTTTATTCCTACAAAGAGCTTTTGTACAAGTAACATCTTTGGGAAAATACAAGCAGTGTCTAGACTCACAGGGAGCTTGACACCGATATCTGATAGCACCAACAGGTGCAATACTGTCCTGGCATGGACAGGGTCCCATGTCACTCCCCATGGCCACCTACATTGGGGTGTTGCCCAAAAACCTCACCTAACTCCTGTCCTTGCTCTTTTTTGCTATCCAAAGTATCAAAAGACAACTTTAAATCATATTGGAGCAATAGATAACTCTTCTCCTGTGTTCACTAGAAGTTTGGTTGCCTGAGACCTTGCCTTTAGTTCATTTTCACAAAGGTTAATGGCATTGCAAACCAGGTGCAGAGGTATCATTACTTTCCTCCTCAGCCTTTTTTTCTGATTTCATGTAAATTATATTTTCCTCAACAGATATGGAAGATTTATATCATAAATAGAAAACACTGTCCTTTTGCGAAGGTGAAATGACAAAATTAGTGCACTATTAAAAAAAAAAAGAAAAGAAAAAGGGCAAGAAACTTATATCCACAATATCAACTTTGCAAAGAAAATTCTGGGAAATTTACACAGCTGCTTTTTTCTTGGTATTTCAACTTTTATGTTCAGATTTCATCCAGGTAGTAGGAGAAACAACAAAACCAAAAAAACAAGCTGAACTTTTGAAATATGATCTAAACTAAAATAGCAGCAGTCTCAGAAGCACAATATGAAGACCTATGCACAGGTCTTCATATAAACTGCATAGCAGGGGCTATACACAGCAGTCACAAAAGTTTTTGGGCACTAACCACAGCTTTTTCCATTTCACAGATCATTATGAATTTGATAGAATGATTGCCCAGAGGCAAACAGCCATATCCTGCCTGATTGCCCACATGTAATTTGGTTAAAATAATTTATTTTTCTTGCCTGGGCTGAGAAATGCATAGTTCAGAGGGATCCCTTGCTTACTGTTGTTTGACTGGCAGTCAGTGTTGTTTTCTTTAAAAGTGATACAGTAGCAGCATCTTTCCCCCATTAGTACACATTAATGAAACTTAGTTAAATCTTGCAATAATAATAGCTAATGTATGGCTTCCCGCTTTGCATTCTTTTCTAACTATTATATTCCAGCTATAGTCCTCATCTTTTTTACTAACAATTTCACATTTTCTCTGATGGGAAGTTAATTTTAAACTCAAAATTAGGCATAAATTGGACAGAATTAGGCAACTTTGATATGAACACAGTGAATGGTTTGAAGGAAACATTATATGAACGAGGACAGTGGCTTGAAAAATAAGGATTCTGAACTCAAAATTCAGCCATTTCTTACAAAGCCATTGGAACCTCTTCTCAGTGCTCTGCTGTTCAGAGGGCCAAAAAACACCCAAAATCCAAAGAAAGATTTTCTTAATTTCTGAAAGCTGCTAAAATTTTCACATCTGTGAGAGGTCATAGGATTCTCTAGACAGGAAATACCTTGCAAAAGCTATACTAAAAGCAGTTATGAGCATGTGGGAATATCTTGCAAAGTGTTGGTCTAATATTGACACACCAGTTTAGAGTGAACCAGGAGCAATTTTGGCAGACAATGAAGCTGGTATTTAACAGTTCTCTTAAGGTGACAGCACACCCTCCATTTAAAAATAATAGCTGGAGAATCATTAAATTATTGCTTTTAGCTTTTCTAGAGTTTCATAAACTGAAACTAAAGATGCCACCTACAACAACATTACTATTCCCATATGAAAATACTTGGGTTCTATTGGAATGCACTAAGATCATCCTAATTACAGAAGACACGTGAAGATTACACCATGCACACTGCAGGGAAAGTGGGGATTAATTTTACTGAAACAGTATCAGCCTGATACCTTTCCTCATTATCTTGTACGAATACTAACTCTTGAATTTAAAGCTGATGTTATTTGCTTCTTTAAGGACAATATACTTCTATGTCATTTACAGTTCCATCAAGGTATACTGGGACAGTAAAATAAACTGTTTGTGAATCCCCAGTCAAAGGCCATGGTATTCATTGCCTGCATCAATAGTCATTCATGCAAGGATTTTTTATGTCTGGTGGTTAGAGTTTACCACTTGTTTATATGATACATTGTCACCAGATAGAGATGCAGCATCCATCTTGATGCGGGGATCCTGCAGATTATTTTTGCGGCAACCAAATGGTATTCCATATCCTTAGTTAAATTAAATCAGATGAGGCTCATCAGGAGAGGTGAAGACAGAGTAATATGTGTCAGATGAGAATTGAGCTTTCTTAAGTTTTTTCCTTTTTAGGAAAAAAAAGATTCAAACTAATCTCCAGCTGTGCACCATAGCAAGACCAAGTTGTCTCCAGCTGTCCAGACTGAGGCCAAGATTGGTGTTTAATAAGGCTCCTGTATGTCGCAGGGCTTTAATTTCTGAGGAAACCTTGGGACTGGTGTGTACTCAAGTCTCATGCCAATGTGGACTTAGGAGACAGCCAAGGTATATATTCGAGAGCTCACTTGGGAGCCCAGACCTAGAGACTGCTGGCAGCACAGTGGTTTAGCACACTTACTTATGTCATTATATGTTCTCCTCTCCTTTCTCCAGCTTATGGGATCTCATGGATTATTACCACTGAGAGGCAGGTAGCAGGATTTCCCTTGATGCAGCCCTGTTCATCGATGTCATTAAACCCCATTTCTCAATCTAATATTGAGAAGAGTTGCTATGAAGAGAAATAAATTCACATATTCTTTTTCATGAAAATGGATGTGTTGTGAGATGATGAGGTGGTTGGCAGTTGTCACTGTCCTCATAAAAGCCTCCTGTAGCACACCCTGGTGCAGGGCCAAGGATCCAACCTGTGCCCACAGAAATGGAGTTATGTGGATTCATAACTCAGAAACCTGCAGCATGAGGAAGTACCAAGGGCTAGTCCTGTGCTTCTCCTAAGCCTGCCTTCCGGGGATAACCTTGCCCATGGCTTATGGTGAGAGGACTCTGGGGTCTGTATTTGGAAGGCTGAGTCTTTTAGAAAACTATGTGTGGCTAGTGGGAGAGCAACCTTGCAGCCAATGGCATAAAAGCTACTTCTTGTCCTGGATCTTAAGCCTGAAGAAGGTTTTTTAAGCCAGAGAAAAGGATCAAGAAGAGTACAGGCAAGTCAGGTTCCATCTCTAGACACAGAGGTTGAAGGTGGTCATTCAAGTATACAGGAAGGCCTCTATTTTACAGAGAGATTAAAAGATCTGCAAAAGGCATTTCATTCACTTTGAATGGTCAAATAAGTAATGGACTGTATGTTTTTCATGAGCCTGCCTATAAAGACAGCTTTCTCTACCTGATGCTAATGTGTTGAAGAGAGGCCACACCAAAGATTTATGGTAATAAGGCTGGCATCAGTGTACCTTAAAATAGCACTTACACTAATAACAACACTGCCAACACTGGAGGCTAGGACATTCTCTCATAGTCTGTGGACCCAGATTTACTAACGCAGGAAGATGAAAAAGGAGTATAGTATTAGATAAAAGGGTAACAAGTAGAAGGATTCAATCCAAAGATAATATAGCAATTTAATATGAGCTTTAGTTTTCTGTCATGACTTCTTTTCTTTATGTCATCATATATATACAGAAAAAAGGTTTAAGATATTTATCCATCCAGTGCAAGAATAATATGCATTTTGTTCCTTCAATAACATTATAATAATTTTAGATTAATGGATAATCAAGTCAAGAAAATTAATAAACATTCTTCTTATTTAAAAAGATAATCCTTTCAGCTGTTTATGTCTTTTAAAGTCTTACATGCATTAATTCTTCCTAATTTGTGAGTGCAGTATATCTACGGCATGAAAATCTTATTGAATGCAGGAATTAAGATATAACAGTATGACTGACTTTTAAATAAGCATGCAAATTTACATATTAGAAAGTAAATATGGGGGTTCTTCACCACTGCACTAGACAAACCTCTAATTTACTACAAGATCTTCTAACTGTAAATACCAGTACACTAATAATTTTTTTCTTTTAAAGAACAGTTTTGCAAAGAGCAAACTGCTGTTTATTTATTTAAATTAGGACAATAAGTCTTTTGTACATAATATGCCATAGAGAAATGGAAGACCAGAGGATATTTTCCCTGGCACTAATATGCAAGTGTAGTACTTTCAAGGCATATATTACAGAAATATGACTAACTAACAGTGACATAAGCAACATCCTAGAGGAATGTCCAAATTGTTTATTTTTATTTCAGGAAAAATATTTGCAAAATACTATCTTACCTTTATTTGTATTTGGTTACAGTCCCAAAGGTTAGGAAAAATTGCAGTCCTTTCCAATGAACAGTTTTCCATTCACAAGATCTGGTAAAGAGCATACAGAGAAAATGGGTTGAACTGGTTTGGGGTGTTTTTTTTACAATTATTTATTTAAAAGTATAAAGGAACCTACACCAAAACCTTCCTTTCAGCTTTTCACACAGTTTTGAAGATTGATAGCTCCTGGGAAAAACCGTGTTGCAAGACTGAACAATCAACTCAAACAACTTCATAGAATCAATCTTGTTTTCTCACTCTTAGCTGGAGAAAACCTGGGTACCTTGTTCAGGGTACCTGATCAGAATATGAGGTATGGCATAATCTTCAAAAAAAAATTTAAAAGGTGAATTCTTTAATTTTATTGAAAATAAATCTTGCTCATACATTTTCTTTGCTTCCTTGACTAATGGCAATTGGGAGTTAGGCACTGCTGTGACCAGATATCTACCTCTGTAAAGATAGACTGGACTATAGAAGAAAATACATATATTATACATTGCATTATACAATACAAATATTGTATTCAGAAATTTCAGTGGCAGAACCAGAGTTTCTTCCTTCACTGAAGACCCGCTAGCTGATGCCCTGGGCCATGGCTAGAGGGGCAGGTTGAGCCACCAGTGCTGCCCAGAGCAGTTCTCACCTCCCACACACACCAGCTCCTTCTGCAGTGCATTAAGAAACCAAGGTGGCAGGAAAATTAATGCTGAAGGCAGAAGGCAGTCGTTGCTTAGCGCAGTTCTGATCCTCTTTGACGCTCAACTACGATGGCTTAAACTGACATGAGACAGCGAACAGGGTAGGGGTAGGACTGGATGCTGAGGAGGAAATGAGTTATTCTCCCTGGAGTAGCAGAGGCTTATGTGAGCACTGCTCTACTGCCGCTTCTCCTGTGGTCCATTCTGCAAGCCGTCCTCTTGTGGCTGTGCTTGTATCACATGGGAAATTGTTTCCCTATTGAAAAACAGCTATTTTTTTATAGTCATGGAAAAGAAAAACAAAATTATCTGAACATATTTCTTTTGGTCAGAGGAACTAAAACTCTGTGCAATCTCCATCCTCCCATCAATCTGAACCTCTTTGCTGTGCTGCCTGATCAACCAAATGAGTAGACTACACTTTGGTGGTGCTACAGCTGTTATTATATATATATATATATTTCATTGCTCTATAGGCAGAGGCATACTTCATACTGATGTAACTGTATCCATACTAATATTATACTAATATACTTAGGATGATAAAAAATTATAGCTTGCCATCAAACAGGAATGCCTATTCAAAAATGCATTCAGTGAAGTTGTTATAAACACATTAGAGAGGGCTTCAGCCGATGACACAGCACAGCCATTCACGTAGTGGCTGTTAAGTCAGCTGAAAAGCAAGGATTTCAAATAAGAAATAAGCAGGACAATAAATTACGTTCTGAAACACTATCATGTTTCTGTGCAAGCATCCCTTGTAAATAAAAGGCAGAAATCATGTGGAGCAGGCCAAAGCCTTTCTAATACTGCATCTGCAAAATTGTTTCAAAACAATAAGTTTTCCAGAGATATCCCTGAGGTGTCAACAGCTCTTTATAACATTTTTTTTTATTTAAACAAGTTGTTAAAATTGGAGAGAAATTTAACTGACATCACAGCAGGATCATTTACTGGGACAAGGGAAGAGAAACTCAGAAGCTGCCAGTTTTGCTGAGGAGATGAGTTTTCTCTGTCTCTGGAACTGGGGCTCCAGATCCTTTAATCTTGGGAAGCTGGTAGTGCCTACACCTCTCCTCATCTACCAGATATCACTGTCCTGATTCTGTGCCCACTAAGGTCTGTACAAGACCCACACATTTTTTAGAGGGAGTTGCATGAATGCCAGCTTTCTCCCTCAACTCTTGAGCAAAAAATAAGCTGTATATTTTCTGCACAGGTGCATATCTCTTGTCATCATCTTTGTCAAAAGAAACATGATGATACTTTAAAATGTTTAAAGCATCAAACACTAATGTAAATAGCTTGTTTAACTCAAATGAAAACTTTCTTTGAACAGTGGGCTGGCATTGCTCTGCATAGTGGCTAATAAGATGAGAGTTGGCTTTCATTGTTAATGTTATTATCACTACAGCCTGTAATCATAACAAATTATAATTAGATGTTATAATTGTCACTAATGTTTATACTACTCTGAGCAGTTCCACTCTGGAATATTCAGTTTTACCAAGTGTAGTGATATGATTTGTTATCCCAGAAGGGATGGGTTCCCAAATCTCCTCAGTATATTTCATTTTAGAGACTGTTAGTAGACTACAGACACCTTATTCTATCCTGAAACATCTTGCTCTTTATAGCTGTGATTCATTGATTATCATTACCAGTCAACTACCAGTTTTCGCCATGTCATTCTTGCTAGTAAGTCAGAAAGAGACCTAGGAATATCCCTGAACAAAGTTTTGTTCAGGCAGTTTGAAAATTTTAACTTCCATAATATTTTAAATTATGTAAAATTATTTGTTTCAAACAAGTTTGCTGCAGCTCAGAAGAGTTACAAGACAACTCTTGTATATAACATATTTTAAAGTTTTATTTTTCTCCCTTTAGCAAAATTCTCAATTATTTAGCTGCCAAAGTAGACATGCAAGAAACAATCCAAGAGGCTTAGTCTCAGGCTAGCTAAGAGAGAAATAAATCACAAAAAATAATGAAGGGTACTGAAAAAGACCCACGTGTATTGATCTTTCACAGCCTTAAAGTGCGATCAGTGTAGAGTCATCAATTTAAGACTAGCAAAGGCAACCATATTAAGGGATTACAAACAACCGAAGTTGGCCTCTCCACATCCTGAAATGAAAGCAAATGAAACTCCAAGGACCTGTCTAGTATATATTTACTTTTATTTTTATTCTTCTATATTCCCTGTAACCCTCTTGGAAGAAAAAATAATTGGACCAAAACATGAAATCAGATGAGTACCTTCTTATTTAGACTGATGTAAATAAAGAGGATCAAATTCTCTCCATTCCTCCACATGAAAGATTAGGGTTTGCTTTGAATCTCAAACACTTGTAGCTAGACAAGAATTTGACCTTGCTTGTGCATAGTTTGGTATTGTAGAGCAGAAATAAATGCACTAAGCCAGATCCTTTGTGGCCCAGTAATGCAAGGCTGGGAGCTGTTGATGCCACTGAGAGCCAACCTGCCCACGAGGAAGTACATGGAGCCTCACAGATGAATTAGTGGCTTTCCAGGAGAAGCAGTATTTGCAGAATCTGTCTCAAAAACCTCTGCAGGTCAGGGGGCCTTGAGGGAACTGTTAAGTATTTACTCTGTTCCCAATATACAACACTTCCTTCTCCCTGACTTACCCTTCACGTCTTTAATCTTCCAGGGAGAATTAATGTCACACAAAGAATTTTCCTGAAATCTGAGTAAGTCAGCACAGTGGACTGTGGACCCTGAATTCCTTTTCTAAGGGACATCAAGATGATCTGCTCCTCAGAATACCCCAAATATTGTACAAGGTGATCAGCTGTAACTGAGTGGAATTCCATGGCATTGTCCTGCTACCAGCAGACAACTTTATGGTAAGAGTTTGCTGAAAGCTGCATAATACAGAGCTTTAGAATTTGCTCTTCCCTTTCCCAAACACATGCATTTATACAACTTACCTCTAATTTACTGACAATTAATACATATTTCAAAATTCAACTTACATGGAGCCAAGGGAAGAGGAATATTTCTCTGAAATATTACAATGTACTATAAAAGAAAGAAGTGTAAGAAAAATCATATATGAACTCTAAATTGTTCTTGAGTTTTCACCTTATTCTGACATAGCATCTTTCAATGCTTGACAAGAATTGCTAGCAGCTGCTTTCACTGCTTTTGCATATTATGTGTTAGCATGTTCTCTGGGAGGCATCTTAATGCAATTGAATTGTCCTGCTGAATGCATCAACTGTGCTGGCAAATTAAATAATTTCTCTAAATATTTATCAATTCAAATTATCATATGAGGACAAAATCAAGTTTCAGTATATTGAAATGAATGTCTTGGTACCATAGCTCACCTGTACATGAATTATACAGGAGTAGGAATAGATACAAAAGTACTGGGGTTTTTTTCCATGTCTTTAGAGGCTAGACTGTACCTGTACCTGTACATATACATGACTCTCTTTATGAAGGAGAAACTAGAAAGGTTTAAAACTGACTTTAAAAGAACGGTCTTGAAGTACAGCCAACTTAGTCTTAGACTACATTATCAAGTTCAAGTCTTGCTCCTGAACCCTAATTACTATGCTCCTGTAATATAATAATGGTAATGATTACTATTTCAAAATAGTTCTTTTAACACTCTATGAGAGATTTCAAAAAGCAACAGCACAATGGAAAATTACAGTCTTGGCACAAATGCTGCAATATGAACAAAGCACAGAAGCAAACCAAAGAGTCACTACAATATTCCAGCTACTGATAGCTTTAAATTACATTCCGATCACTATCAATTTTTTCTGAATTTTAGAAATGAGCTGAAATTCTGAGCTGTGAGGTACAAGGCATGAACCTCTTAGTGTTGGTTGTACTGATCTGGCATGTTATGTCACATTCACAAACAGAAACTCAAAAGCTGCAAATGATAACCAAAGTCAATCAAATTGCCTTAGCAAAGACAGGAGACAACCTGTGTTGTTTCACTGTTACAAGCATTTTTTACAAAGCTTACAATGAATTGTGTAATTTTTTCCTATAAGCCAAAAGGCTGCTGAGGACCTGCTGATTTTCACAGGCCAGAACAGACATCAGGGGCTCTAGAAAAGAGTTTGGCAATCTTGATCCCAGAGGTACAATCATGGACAGAGTCCAGTGGCCTTCTCCAGGCTAAGCCACTTCACTGCTCTCTGAATAGGGCCATGCAGCAATGCTGTCTACAAAACTCTTTTTTCTTCCACACTACCTGTGCTCCTGGCTCTGGTGTGAGTCTCACAGGATTCAAATGACACAAAGGACTTTACACTGCCTTTTTGCACTGGACAGCATCCCCTTTCCTGCTTAGATAACCATCTAATGTGAAAGCAACCAGAACTCAGATTATGTCTGCAGGAGAAAGAAAACTTTCATCCTGTAGCTCTCATTGAGGCAAAATAATACATCAAAATGGAAGAAAGCCTTTACCTAACCTTTATATTTGCATTCTTGGCTTCATGAATAACAAGAGTTTCTATTAAGGTATCCGTTAATATGCAAAACTACATTATGTGAGTGTTCATCAGTTCTACGAACACATATGAGAAGAGGCATCACAGGTCAGCTCACAGGCAGTACCTGGTAAAGCCACTGTATTCCCTTAGTAACTTTGACCTTAATGAGTACATCCTCCTTTCTGTAAGACAGTTGCTTGGCAGTCCTAGGGCAACAAAGTGCCAATGAATGCAAAATGAATGGCGCCCTGAGTTACTAATGTCATTTCTGGACATAGAGTTAGGCAGAGAAGGAGACAGGCTGGTCCTCTCCCAAGGGCCTCCATAAAGCACTAAATTTTAAGAACACAGTCTTTACACGAAGCTGGATGGAGGCACCATCAGAGATCTAAGCTATGTGAAAAAAAGTAGGTGAAAAGGAAAACAAAGTAATTGTGATGTGAAAGCTTTTAATAATTAGCAGATCTAAATATGCCACAGAGATACAAAATTACCATTCTTTATGCCGCAACTGAAGAAAACAGTAAGATCCTTTCATCCTTGCATTAAGAAGAAATGTACTTTTGTCTTTGAGGCTGAAGGGTTTTCTTCACATTATGAAAGAGAAAGAAAGAGGAGGTTAATTACTCAATGTCTATAAAAGAACGGATGACATAGGAAGGAAGATTTAATTAATGTAGCAAGGTCTGAGTTTTCAGAAAGGAGTTTCACAACCTTTGATCTAATCAGGAGATTCAAAATCCTTTTTGAGCTAAGCACACGCACTTGAGATAAGTAAGAAGAGCTTTATTCAGCAGCAGGCAAATAATGACCGTACTTCTAGTGACAGAAACAGGATCAGTGAAAGCCCAGGCACGCCTACACCACATTAGGTGACCCTGAAGTCAGGACTGAGCAAATCCACACATCTGTCTGCAATGCCTTACCTTATCAGTGCTGGAGCTTGGATACTGATGTGATTGCTGACGCCATACAGGCACTTCTAGAAGGTGTGGGTGAAACATGGCTCAGGTTTCCTGGCATCACAGAGAACAGCACCTGCCTAGGAACCAGAATGAGGTACATTGTGGAGAAAAACTTCTCCCCCCGAAGTCAAACACTACCATCTGTAGATTCCATTTGAAGATTTTTTGTGGCTGCAGTTTATGGGTTTGTCAACTTCAGGAGACACTCAAAGGCATTCTGGAAACACAAAAGGCCACTGAACCCTGATGATAAGGCCAATGCATTCCTCGTAGACATGGCAGAAATCTTTCTCCAAATTTATCTACAAACCTGTGTTTGTTCATTTTGTCTAACTTCTTACAAAATAATTTCATTTTATAAGTGAACTTGCATTTTCTGATATTGTTACATTTCTTTAATGTAAATGAGACTGTTCATTTCCCAAGAAGAAAAGCTAGATACATAGCAACTACTGAGGGCTATAACAAGTCAGTACAGCTTTCAACTTGTTGCTAAGGATCTGCTGCTTCTAATTGCCTTCTCTCTTACTAGAAACCAGAAACTAGACAGCCTGAGGGAAAGGACAGTAGTCCTTGCCCCTTCATCTCACAAAAAGGGTGGATCTATTCATTCCATCATTAAATTCTTAGCAGATGCTTGCAAAGTTTGCTGAGGATTTTTTTTCTTAAAAATTTTGCAACTGCCCATCTGCTAAAGGCAGTTCCCCTCATTAAGACTATTTACATGCAAAGTTTTAGACTGCAGCTGCTTTTGTCATGACACCATCAAAATATTTGGAGTGATTTATTTTTTTAAAATGGTGGAAAATGTATTTTCCATTTGTACTTGGTATTACACTTCTAAGAATCTCTTCTGGTAAAAATCAAGCTGAATTTGCTGTGGTGGCACTAGCGTAGCTAACAAGCTTGGCCCAGCACCATACCCCTAATTATGTTAATATGTTTCAGAATCCTTTTATGAACTGAATAATGACCATTTCTTTTGTCTGATTAGGAAGGAGAAAAAGAAACTTGTCTATACATCTGCCTTCCCAGTCTTATGCTCCTTACTAACTCAATATTCTCCCACAAAGGTTACAAACCTTAACATTTGTTTCTAAGGCTCATTTCACTCTTAACAAAGTTTGTACTCTTTACATTAAGGAAACTATATTTTTATATATTAACTCTAAGCAGTAACCCAAGAAAAGCTTTGTAACTCAATGCTGATTTTATTTAAAGCTTAACTATCCTATGTGGTTTATCCACGGCTAGCTTGATAAACTGAGTTGCTGTGCATGATTATAGCAGGTAGATGTTTGCTCTGTTGACACAATAGAACTTTTTTTGTACAAAAGGAAATTCATTCTTTCTAGAAGTCTGCTGTTAAGATTAAGATAGGTAGAGAGCAAGAGGGAATGCATTTCACAACAATATTTAGATAGAAAAGTAAAACTGTAAAGATTATCTCCTTGGTATAGCATTTGAAACAGTTGGTAGACCTGAAAATACATCTAGATGTACCTTCTGCACATTTAGATGTATCTTCTGAAAGAAAAAGGTTCATATTCTCCAATCTGGACAACATGCAGTGGAAAACTGACTCAGAGAAATGTGCAGGTGGTATGAAGCTTTCTGAAGCTTAGAGAGAGGGAACGATGTGGCAGGCAAGAAAGTCACGGATAAGCCATGAACACATGGAGACAAATATTTTGCCCCCACCGTGCCAGATGCTTCTTTGTCTGGGACCACAGAACACAGAACGTAAAGGGGCTCAGAGTATAGAATAGACTGACAAAAGATGCTAATACTTTTCCTGCATCCCAAAAGTGGTGCAAAGATGATTGTACTACTATAACATGCTAGACAAGTTTTATGTATCATGTAGCTAGAAAGTGCAATGAGAGTTAGAGATGAGCTTTCACCAACTTAGACAACACAGGTGCTAAGTAACTCAAGGTCAAGAAATAGCTCAAGAGTTTATTTAATAATTAAATAAACAAATGTATTTTAACTTAACTTGATATCTATAGCTTCTTCCTCCACCAGTATCCCTAAGCAAACTACATCCAAATAAGTACCCCTCTGTATATCCTAAAACCTACCACACTCCAGCTGGGTAACTGCATACACATACAGACAACAGGAAGAGAAATACAAGGCATTTTCTTTCAATTTAAACAACAAAATCACAGATCATGGTGTTACTATTTCTTGTGTTTTGCCACAATTAAGAATGTAAATACAAAACTTCTTTCAGGAAACATTTTCCTTGTTTAAGTAACTTTCAGTGACAAAAAAAAAAAAAAAAAGAAAAAAGAAAAAAAAACACACCAAAGCTTATGTGGAGAGGTGGCAATTTTGGTCCCCAAAACACTTTAAAGGAATTTTGGTATTAGCTGTGACAAGACTCTTAGGATAGACAATTTGAAATACAGACAGTATATAAGCAAAGAATTCCAAAACGCAGTTGTTTTGGACAATGAACACAAACAGATACTGTGGTTTTCCACTTTGAACGTGCTCCAAGACCTGGAAAAAGGGTGTTAAACTGCTGAATGGGGGGAGAGTCCTAGAGTAGAGTACCACAAATGACAAAAAGATTTAATTGCAAATTATTTATTTATACACATCAGGGAGGCACTGTTAAAGGGAGATATCCACTCAAAATATTGTTCTTCAGCTGTGAGAATGCAGTCCATCTGGGTGATGACTCAGGGTCATGCTTTGACCATCAAACCGGTGGGATCACTAGCAAAACTTATGGATGGCAGTGAGTCCACACAGATAACCTCACTGAAGCTTCCTTAGGGAAACTCTTTGAGCGGTCTTTATGGCCCTGTGCAGAAATTCAGCTTGCTCACTTTAGTATCATTAATTTGCTCCTATTTCAATGTTTCTTTCCCTGATCTCTGCGAACACCACTGTAATATGGTCTTCTCTAATGGCTTAGTCCACTCTGAAACAGGTCTTAGCTCGGGGTTGATCAGAGCAACAGCTCAAAATACAGTTACAATCACTCTAGGAACTAGCGCACATACAAATAGCTGCCTGTACACCAACTGGTGTCCTTTTTTGCTACACTTACCTGCCTATAAAAAGGTAGCAGATTGTGAAACACCATACTCATTTAATTTCTTAAGTTTGGACAGACCTTGAAGAGTAAAAATAAACACATATTCCTCTGATTTAAAAACACAGATCTGCAAACAACCATGACCCTAAATTTGCAAAGTTATGTGAAATTCCTTTTCTTTAAAAAGCACTTGCATAGCTAGTCAGCAGATATAATTTTGGTCAGGGGTTCCGATGTCTGACAGAAATAAATACCAGCACAAAAGGAAGCAATTTCAATTTCTAGCCAAATATCAGAAAAGGTGGTTGGGAGGCAAAAGCAGTTGAGCTAAAAGGCAAACAACTTCAATTGCCAAAATAACACACAGACAGAAGGGTTTGATAAAGCTTATTATAGATATTAACAGTGTCAGGAAACATCTGTCTTTTACCAAATCACACCTTCATATTGGACTACTGCAACAATTTTCCAGCATATTCAGGGAGAAGACTGTAGAGGCTTCGACTTTCCTTAAACAATAAAAGAAATAGGGCAGAAGGAAGGAGGGATCCCATTTCACGCTAGACTGAGGCAGGGTATTTGCCCTGAGTTCTGAATGCTTTTCTCTTAATGAGCTGTAAACTCAGTGTGGATGAGCTCAGGAATGGAGGATTGCTCTCAATAAATTCAGTGAGTCCAGCTTTTTGCCTTTTATTTTTCCCAATATGAGCCAGCAAATTCAGATTTTGCCACTGATAAAACTCATCAGAACTGAAGCCCTGGAAATATTCTGACAAGAAATTTGAAATAATCCCCTAAATGTCATCTTTCTCTTGGTACATCTTACTACATCTACAAGCTGTAGTTTATAGGAAAAAAATCTTACTTTTATTTTCCAGTATTTAGGTACAAAGAGCAAGTGAAAGAGAGAAATGCTGGTGCAGTTCACGCACAATATACCGAAATAAGGGTGAAAGGTGGTCTTGGAATTAAATCTGGAACTAAGAAGAACTTCACTAAGTGTCTGTCTCTGAACAGGTGAGTATTTCTAAGTGAAATCATCATTCCAACCTCAGATTTCCCACTTGAAAACCTAGATAACTAATGATGTATTTGAAACAAGTATTATCAGATATAGTGTATAATGGCCAGTACTTAGACCAGTCTAGAGGTCTATTTCAATTGCTATGAATCTCTTAATTTTTTTATAGGTACTATATGTGAGAATTAAGAGGTTCAAACAGTGCCCACACTTCAAGTTGCGTGAGAAAAATATAAAGATTATGTGGGTTTATATTTTCAAATGCAGGTTTCATAAACAGCAGGAGAAACTTTAAAATGTTTTTGTGAACAGAGGTGCATATTACTGAAAATTCCCATATTTGGTCTGGTTATGGTGTTGTATTGACATAATAATTTAAACTTAGGTAATGGAAGATGAATTGGAATGGATGGACCAAGTTGTTGGTCAAGAAACAAGTGGATGTGGCACTTAGTGCTGTGGTTTAGTTGACAAGGCAGTGATCATCAAAGGTTGGACTCGATGATCTTGGAGACCTTTTCCAGCCTAAGTGGTTTTATGATTCTATGATTTGTTCCTGAGGGAGAGGAAGATGAGACAACTTGTCTTTTCTAATTTGTTGTTGTCCTGAAAGTAAAGAAAAGAAAAAATTTTCTAATCTCTCACCAAGAAAGTCCCAGCAGAGGACAAGGAAGACAATATTTTAGACATTAGATTTCTTGGGAGCCTTTATGTATAGGAAATAGGTGCATATGTTTTTTCAAGAATTCATTAATCTATAAAATTTTCTTCTTCCTGCTTCACAAGCAGTCATTCAAGTGAGTGAAACACCTCATCAAAATAAAATTCAAATTTGCATCTATCTAAATGCTATGGCAAGCCTCAAGGCATGAAGAGAATGGAGTCAGAGGACTTAAACAGGCATCTATGGACACATAAAACCTGACCTCTCCATGGAAGGCCTGAGAACTCCCTGTCCAACAGCTCAGAGTATGCGAGGAACTGAGCTGCCTGCAGCAGCCAGTCAGAAGAGTAGCCAGGGTCTGCAACTTTAGTAAGTAATTTTGCAGGAACTGTATAATGTTTTTAGTATGCCCTGTTGCAGTTTAATAGTCTACTAAACCTGAGAGTTACTCAGTAGACAACTTGAAATAACTGTTTTCTTCAGGAATGGGCCTTGATTGTATCCATTTATTTTTAGTGGTTTTATTTCTACCACTTGTATCACTTAGGATATCTGCATGAAAATGTAATTGGTTAAAAGAGCTCACTTATTATTCAAGCAAACAATACTTTACTAGAAATAATGAAAGGTACATACTTCTGATGTGATATATAAACAACAATACATTATTCTCTGTCATTACAATTAACATTCAAAGAAATGAGTTACAGGTGACATCAAACTGACTCTAGAGATCATTTAGGAAGATGAAGTTAACAATTATTAAAACACCATATTTCTGGGTTTATAATAAAGAAAAAGCAAAAAGAATTATTGAAATGGAATACGCTCCCTCCTCTATGAGTGAATACAAAATTAATTTGGAAGAGAATATCTACCTTTCAGTTTCACCTTCAGAGCATTGCTTGGCTGCTCTGTAAGACGTTACCAGTCCTCATCCTCTGCTGATTTTAAAGCAACTCAGATTTTTCAAGGGATCTAATTCCTCTTTAGAAATTCTTCTGCTGCAGAAGTGCCAAGAGGTTAGCAGCCAGCAGGGTAAAGTCTTTCTTTCCTACTGATTTGCACGGGAATTATGTTCTCACCATCAGTAACTAATATATGGTCATTAGGTGTCAAAGTGATTTGTACTTTCCATAAGACTGCCACATTCAGAAGTCATTCAACATATGAACAACTCCTACCCATCACTATTGTTTGCAGGGGGATCACAAAACATGGCTGTATTTCAAGGCTCTGCCTCAGTGCACAAGTGTGTTCAGATCTGAATGGACAGGAACAGGGAAATCAAAAAGCAACATAAAGGCTTTTAAACTCCTACTAACCTTCAATTAAAATCTGTCCCAAATCATGAGTGAAGGCTTACTATTGCATCAGGCAGATGTTTGGTTGTCATAGAGAAACAACCTGTGGTTTTCATTTCAGTGTCTAGCAAGCCACTAATCACACGCCAGTATTCATCCTTAAAGCAAGAATCAATTGCAGTGCTGTCTCAGCACATGTTAAAATGTGAACATGCAAGGTGAGAGGATGGAAATGCCATGCTCCACTGGCACAGGACAGCACGCATGCTGCTGCATGCTCTAGCTAACCAGTGCTTGAAAGTCAGAAATCTCATACCTACTTATTGAGGAAGTCAAAGAAATGACTGAATTTATATATGAGCTGTTGTGTGCATATATGGCTGAGTCCCTAACTTCCCTCACAAACCTTCTAAATGCCACTTGGTTACGATGGCATAAAAAGTTATTGCTTGGCCCAGAGAGCTGACATTTATGACTATACTGAAAGTTTTCCTCTTGGAAGCAAGAGGTAAAACCAGTGCGACCATTCTCCACAGTTCTACCCCTCTAAATTGTATAAAACCCTGTTTTCTTGGACCAAGACTGAGCAGACAACAGTCAAGCTCTTTTTTCTTCCCAAGCCTCCATGCCTGTTGGCCCTGCTCCACCCCGTAGAGTTCTTGGAGTTTAGGCCAGGTTTATCCGTAGGCCTTCTTTTGTTTATCAGCTATGTCTGCTCTAGGTAAGCATTGCAGCATCAGGGCAGGGTGTATCCTATGCCCAAGGCCATGACCCACTGTCTCCAGTTCCCCTTCTGGCTTCCCCACTACTCCACAGTCTCACGCTGCCCCAGGGCTGTGACAACCTGGCCAGCTAGGGAATCACAAAATCATTGAATTAGACAATAGCTTGGGTTAGAAAGGGCCTTTAAAGGTCAACCAGTCCAAGCCCCTGGCAATAAGCAGACTAGACTTCAAATAGATCCGGTTGCTCAGATCCCCACCCAACCTAACCCTGAATATTTCCAGGGATGGGATATCCACCACCTCTCTGGGTAATGTATTCCAGTGTTTTACAAGCTTCACCATAAAAATCTTCCTAATATTTAACCTAAATATTAGTTTTTTCCTCTTTTAGTTTAAAACCATTACTGGATTTAATCATGGCAGAGAGCTCCTGCTGCTTCTCTGCAACTTCTCGCTGTGTCTGAGAGGTACCCAGGCATACACAGGCAGCGAGGCATAAAAGGGTGCCATCTTGACCCCTAAAAATATTGTCTAATGTAGACTTTCTATAAACTGCCATTATGGTCCAACACGACAGTGATATTTCAGGGTAACAGAAAACAATTATACTAAAAGCATTACTCCTATATGCACAAGATTCAGAGGCATCATTTTTTAGGAGATAAACCTTCTGGCTAACATTTCTTGGGATTCCAGTTACAACTGTCTAATTGTGTAAATATTTCATAAGAAATTTTGCCCTACCTTAGATGACAGAAAATTTTGTAACTTCTGCTAGCTCTGATAGTATTGTGTGTTACTTTTCTGTACAGAATGTGACTTTACTCTCTTAAACTGTCTGAAAAAAGTATGACCTTACTGTGTATGATCTTACTGTGATTGATTTTGTAATAATTGTCTTTTTTGAAAGAAGAAGAGAAGAAAAATGAGCAGGTGCTTTTCTGGGATAACAGAAATGGCAGTCACAAGAAAACCGACAATTTTTAGAAGAAAACAAATGTATCATGGATAAAGGCTTTCTGTACATAAACAGTTTGATTAATAACACTGTTGGTATGTTCATGAAAGCGTTATAACAACTCTGTGGCAAAGATGATATATTACTAACCAAAGTATGACTTCTATACAGAAAGGTCACCGTCAGCCTCAAGACTGAAGAACTTTCCCTTGGTCAAGGAGAACTGGTTTAGAGACCACCTAGGCAAACTTGACTTGCACAAGTCCATGGATCTTGATGGGATGTGTTCTGAGAGAGCTGGTGGACACCATAGCAGGGTTGCTCACGATCATCTTTGAAAGGCTGTGGAGATCAGGAGAGGTGCCTGAGGACTGGTGGAAAGGAAATCACCATAATCTTCAAAAAGGGCAAGAAGGAGGATCCAAGAAACTACCAGCCAGTCAGGCGCACCGCAATCCCTGGAAAGGTGATGAAGTGCCTCATTCTGAACGTCATCTCTATCTACATGGATAGAAAGAAGGTAGCCATCACATCATGCATTTACTAAAGGTAAATCCTGCTTGACCAACCTGATTGCCTACTATGATGAAAGAGCTATTGTATGGATGAGGGGAGAGCAATGGATACTGTCTACCTTGACTTTAGCAAAGCTTTCCATGGTGTCTCTCACAACATCCTCACAGGCAAACTCAGGAAGTGGAAACTGGATGAGCGGACAGTGAGGTGGGTTGAGAACCATGTGAACAGCAGGTCCCAGAGGATCATAATCAGTGACACAGGGTCTAGTTGGAGACTTGTCGCTAACGGTGCCCCCCACAATTCAATACTGGGTCCAGTATTGTTGAATTTATTCATCAATGACTTGGATGGAGAGGCAAATGCCTATTCAGCAAGTTTGCTGATGACACAAAGATGGGAGGAGTGGCTGATACCCCAGAGTGATGGGACTTTGGCAACCTGGAGAGATGGGCAAAGAAAAACTGTCTGAAGTTCAAATGGGGGCAAATGTTGGTTACAGCGCTGGGGGAAGAACCCAAGGCACTAGTACAGGGGGCTGACCTCCGCTGAGAAGAACCAGAGGGTGCTGGGGGACAACAAGCTGTTCGTGAGCCAGCAATGTGTCCCTGTGGCCAAGAAGGACAATGGTATCCAGGGTGGCATTAGGAAGAGCATTTCCAGCAGGTCAAGGAAGGTGATCCTGCCCCTCTACTCAGCCCTAGTGAGGGTTTATCTGAAGTGTTGTGTCCAATTCTAGGCTCCTCAGTACACGAGAGACATGGAGCTCCTGGAGCAGGTCCCACAGAGCACAACAAAGATAATTAGCAGCCTGAAACATCTCCCTTACAAGGAAAGGCTGAGGCCTGCTCAGCCTCGAGAAGAGACAATTGAGAGGGTACTTAACAGTGTCTATCCCTATCTGAAGGGAGGGTGCTGAGAGAATGGAGCCAGGCTCTTCTCAGTGGTGCCAAGCAATATGACAAGAAGCAATGGGCAGAAACCCATACAGAGCAAGTTACACCAGAATATGAGGAGGAAATTCTTTACTGTCCTGGTGACCATGCACTGGAAAAGATTGCCCCGAGAGGTTGTGGAGTCTTCCTCATTGGAGATATTCCGGAACTGTCTGGAAAAAATCCTGTGCAATTTGTTGAAGGGTGACCCTGCTCAGGCAAAACTCACTGTGGTCCCTTCCAAGCTTCCAATCCCTTCCATTCTACGATCCTGTGATTTGTGCTTGTGTGACTCTGTGACTGCTAGTTGTGAACCTTATTGATGTAATGTTTCCTTTCTAATGCTCCTTTTTTATCTTTTTTTTTTTTTGTAGCTTAAAATTTGTATCTTTATAACAGAAAAAAAACCACCAACTAGTTGAGTCAATAATGTCATAGGCAACAGTTTTCTACTGCTGTACAAAGGACACCCACCAGCTCCCTCCAAGGAACACCAAACATATGTGAAGGTGGATGCTTATGCAATTTTGCTGTAGTTAAACCTAGTGCCTAATCTTGAAGAAGGGATCTCCATTAGATTCTTGAGACTCTAGGATTTAAGATGTGCATCTGTTACACCTTCTCAATGTTGGGACACATTGGGCATGTTCTGCCTCCTGGAACACTTTGAAAATATTTCAGCTCTTCAAAAATAGGGAGGGCAGAAACCCTGCTATGTTAAATCAGACTGTTTAAAATCCGTGAAATCGTTCTGATGAATCTTCCTTGATGCATGATTTTACCTATAGCTAGGATTTGCTGTCAAAGCTATATTTTCTTGAGGGTCTTTTGTACCGCACTGATGGTACATCAGTGTTACACTTTCCATCATCTCTGGAAAACTCACTTGAGGTACAATAACTTTGTATTAAAATGTAATTATTCAAGTTCCTGGAAAAAAAGATAAAAGTAAAAATTCAACAACAACAAAAAAATGTAGCAGTAAATATACTGCTTCTGCCAGTACACAGAAAGCAACTGGAGTGTGGCATGTTGTGTAGCTGGATCACCAGCAGAGCACAAATTGTACATCTGTTTTGATCAGACAGCCAAATGTTGTGTTTAAAGCATGTTAATTAACCAGACCATTCCTGGAATAAGGAGAAAGAAATTGCCCAATGTGATTGCACAATATTCCAGTCTTTTTCATCTATCCATTCAACTAAGCAGTTCACATGCCAATAAACTTCAAGCATTTTGAAAGAATGTGGATTGCTTGTCCAATTGTTGAAAGATCTGAAGATATTTCTCAAATATGTGTAGTTATCCGACGTGTTTCTTTGTCAGCTTATGACATTGCCTTTTTTCCATTTACAGAGGGTGGATGCTAAATATTAAACTGATGAAATTTATTGACAGTTCTTCAGTAGGCCAGATTCATTTACACTGGTAGAAAAACACTAAAGTTACTGATTAAAAGAGTTGACTCCAAGACACCTTTTCCAGGATACCTAAAAAACTTAGTTGTCCAAATTCTGCTAAATGATGGTGCAACAATATGATCGAACATGATAAACAATAAAAGCATTTTAAGTTAGAAAAATTCAATTGCTTTAAAATGAAATAGGATGGACAAACTTCAAAACATTTGCTTTAGAACCATTTAAGCAATGAAAAGTGTTCATGTTTATTGCAGTGTTTAAGACTAGTAAAAATGGGATGCAGATGATATGATAATTGCATGTCACACAATATATCTTGTAAAGTTGGATATACTGCTAGAAAGAAGTCTCCTGAGTTTTCATCCCCTTCACTTTAAAATCATATTTCTTCTGATGTTTTAATAAGTGTATGCTGCACATATGATACTTTTAACATTCAGCAACTGCATAAATACTTTGGTTATATAAGTGATTCAGCCTTGACAATATTTGAATAAATTCGTCCTAACTGGGAGCCAGAAGTTGCTCCTTTTCAGAGTATTCTTATTTTAGGGAACGATTGCCTGGACCATTTCTCAAAAGTATGAATTGAGATTCTACTACAGTTAATTCACTCTCCAGCTGTGAGTATCATTAGCTGTCAGCCCACTTCACCAGCAGCCAGAATATATAGTATAGACCATTCTGGAAAGCTGTGCCAGACACTGACACTTTTTCAGGACAAGTTTTCTAACAAATAGTATATACGCAGCTAAATGTAATACTGTTCTACCATGGAAGTATGCAGATATTCTTGCTTTTGCTCAGACAAGAAAAGTGCTTTTTCAGCCAAATGATTTAGTTATTTGCCTATCCCAAAGGTTTACATGTTTTGGACAGGAAAAATACATGTAAGTGCAATAAATGTAAGGACAATTTCCCTCCTTCGGGGAGGTGGGAAAATGCATTGTCAGAGGAAAATTCTTTTATTAATTAGAATACTAACAACAAGCAGGCCTATACAATCAGTTTCTGTCTAACTAATCTAAATCTAATCAAATGCAACATGAACTCCAAATGCAAAGGAATTGATCTTATTGTCAGAACTTTTCCTAAAGAGGAACATTTGCCATTGCCTTAGCAATTAACAAGTAGAATTGTAAGAAGGCCAGCTTCTAGTCAATATAAATTAGCACAGCTCAATTAATTTAAATATGGCCATATCAATTTACACTAGATAAGCTCTTAGCTTCACATGGAGTTAAAAATGTGTGAGCAACTACAGACAAAATGTGTAAGTGACTATGGTGAGTAATATCCATCTGCAGGTAATACAATATTGGCCATGTTTACAAACCCATGGAAATACATTATAAGTCCTCAGTATGTCATTTTCATCCACCTACAACAGTGTCTGTGAAATCTTAAGTATGTCTTTCACCAAGGCTACACGATTAGTGTGCTCATCCATAGCCACAGAGCATGATCTTACATTGTGTCTATTCACATATGTGCAGTGCATAGACTAGAGAAAATGTGTAGACCACAAAAAAAATCTTTCCAGCATCAAAATAAGCTGCTAACCAAGGCCTCACAAAGGCACAGGAATGGCCTTTGAAATGAGAGGGCTTTTATGTCACGATATCAAGACAGGAGCTAAAAATTAGAGAAATAGTTGGGAACCAGGGACCTCTTCCCCTGGAAGGAGTTACCCCTGTGTAGAGGTGCTGATGCTACGAAGGCTTTAGGTTATGGTGGCTTGGTGGTTGCTCACAGAATGGTGGTTTTTCAGGGAGCAGAAAGCTATGAAGAGTGCAACTGAGGAAGAAGGAGATTACTCTCAGAGTTTTGATATCTTCAGTCTTTGTTTCTGCAAAATGAGGAAAATACTTGCTTCAAAAAAATCAGCGAGATGGACCGGATTTTCCACTGCAAAACAAGTGAGATGTTTTTTCATGTCTTTATCTGATATTCCTTTTTATCTATAGTGATTCAGGAATGCTGCTGCAAATCCACCATCTGCACATCTCCTTGTAAGAAAAAAGCCTAGAGTCTTCTATAGCCTTCTATAGCACATCACAAGAAGAAAACCTGGCATCTAGCCACAGCAGATATGAAAACTGAGCAACCTCCCTCTCTCTCAGTTGCACTGCAGGCATGGTTTCCTGCTCCCTGGAAAACCATGATTCTGTGAGCAACCACCAGGCTTCACATAGGACTACTGGGTCCCATAGCATAATGCAAAGTGGTACCTGTGATGTCTGTGTGGATATGACACAAAGCCAGCTCCAGTATTGGAGCACTACTCAGGACTTCTGAAGTCTGGTCCCTTCGAGATCAGGTGTCACTATTGGAAAATGTAACTTAATTTTGAAAAGAACAAAAAGCTAAAGCATCTCTTGATTACTTGATTTAGCTGAGAGATAAAGCTTATTTTAAGGAATGTCAGAATATTTCTGGATTCATATTTTTCTGGAATTTTCATTATAATACTTTTTGATTTGAGGAAAAAAGCAAATGTTAAAATACGCAAGTTTCCTGTGGGATAGAATTTCCAAATTTAGCTCTGCTACAGAAGACATAAAAGTAAAGTTGCCATAAACCCGAAAGATATGTGTTTTCCATGTGTACACATACTTCTGTACTCCTGTCTTCTCCTGAATTCTCCAAGAGGATTTTTCCTACCCTATTGTACAAATTGTAAAAAATGATCTTTCTTTTTTAGCCTTTATGTAGATCTGTGCTTGGTACTTTTGTACCCGGGCTTCTCAGACTCAAGGGAAAAAAAATATGGTTTGTTCATCATAGTAAATTAGAAGAGATATACGTGGTAACACCAAGGTGCGAGCAAGTAGTTTGTAACTATTAGAGTCATATGTCAAAAGGAGCTTTTACCAAACCAACAAGATCCCTTAAGAGAAGGACTCCAGCTTGTATTTATCTGCAAGTTTCAGCGTCTCTCTCCTAAGCCATTTGTATCTCTTCTTCCCAATGATCTCTGGTCATTCTTGAGTGTTACCTTTGATGACTCCTCAAGAAGAGCTATTTCTAGTTTATCCCAGAACTCCTACAATTTCAGACATCCACGGAAGTATTGATAATTAAACCGGTGCCAACCATGAAAATAGTTTCTAAGTTTAGAAACTTTGAATTTCCAACACTAAAAAGGACATATGCATGGGAACAAAGGATAAGAAGAAAAAGTTCTGCCATTACCCCAAAAGTCTTTGTTAATTCGAAAGTAGAGTATTGGGGCACAAGGCAGCTGTTCCTTATTTCCAGTTAGGGCCTTATTTTCTTAAGATTTTCATGAGGGTAGATAAGAATTAACTTCATTCTAGTAAATTAATTTAAACGACAATGAAATTCATACTACAGAAAGGGGCAGTTAAATCTATTTTATTGATGAGAACACTGCCCAGTACATCCTACTATACACTGCAATAGTTCTCATACCTTTGGTACATTTGCTTACTACCAGCACACCCAAAATAGAATGAATTTGAGGTTATCAAACCATGATTTTGCCTGCAGAACCTGACTTTACAAGCTTCTGATGAAATGCTAAATACATCTGTTATAAAGTATTCTCATTCCACAGAGATACTTGAGAGCTATTAAAGTTGCTATGTTTTTCTTCTAAAACCTCATTCCCTAAGTGAGAAAATCATTTGCCCAGAAAGGTTTGGAACAAAGAAAATCTCATTGATGTATGGCTATGATTTTCCAAACTGAACACAAACCAGTAAAAATGTCCACACTTTTTTTTTTTTTTTTTGATAGTAATATTCAGTAGTTCACATAAACTGCATGAAATAAACTTCTGTGTGGAGCTAGTTTCCAGCTTTAGAAATTTCCACTTCATAGTCAGTAAATATTGTGCCAGTCCCAATTAACCTGGCATCTTGCACGATCAATAAACACATGATGTTTTAAACAGCATTGTTCGTGTTGCCTGCTGAATGACCAGCATACAAACAATTTTTCACCACCCTCTTCTGTTTTGTTTTGCTTTTAACCTAGTTCAAACAATTAGAGCAATAGATTAATTATGTGTTATGGTGCCACCTGACCATCATCAGAGACCTGTATCAGCCCTCATAAAGGCAGAGGCAAAGGGAGAGTTTGCTGTAGGGCCAGCCTGTGACAGACACTGCTATCTCCCTCTGCCAGGTCAGGAGTCCTCAGACTACGGAAGAAGTCCCAGCAGCTGATGCTCAGTAACCAAACAGTCAGACACTCAGCCTTGCTTGTAAACCATGACAGTAGTTAGACCTTTTACTTCCTGTTCTTTTTCTTGTTTCATTTCTTGTTGATGTGCTTACTAGACATTAGAATAACTAAGCATTCTCTACTGGTCACTACACTACATTTGAAAGACCTGTTTCATCTGTCTATACTCATCAAATTAGATGAAAATAAAACAAATACAACTGAGAATTGCTAAACTACACACAAATCAATTGTTTGGCATCTCTTTTATGTGTCTTTGTAGAATTTGAAATAAATACAGTTATCCTCAGTTGTCCTCAATGTACATCATAACAATACACAGAATTTGTATTTTGTTCTTTTCAGCAAAAAAACCATGAAAATCAATGACATAAAATTTGTCTTGAGTAGCTCAGATTTACCATGCCATTGATAACTTAGAACAGTTATACTAACAATCGTGTGAGCCAGAGTGATAAAAACCTATTGTTCTCTCTGCTTTGAGTTTTGTTTGTTGCTTGTTTTTTGTTTTGGTTTTTAATGGAAGGACTGGGTTAGCTGGCCTACTCAGAATAAGCAAGTTTTTCAATGATCTGAAAAAGAAAGGATGCTTTACTGTGGGAGTGACCACATGCTGGACTAGATTTCCCAGAGAATCTGCAGAGTCTCCTTCACTGAAGATATTAAAGAAGTGTCTGGATGCAACCCTGTGCCATGTGCTCTAGGACGACCCTGCTTGATCAGGGACACTGGACCAGATAACCGTTCCAACCTCATCGGTTCTGTGGTGGATTTTCACTGAGTTGAAACATGGGAGTGAAAGGACATTCAGCATCAAATTAAATATTTATAAAAACATTTTACTTTATCAATTAGTTAGTCAAATATCAGCCCAGTGCCACCATCTCCCCTCAGCAGAATATATGTGTTCACAGTTGTTAAACCAAGCAAGTTCTACAGCCAACAACCAAGAAAAAAAACAAGTGATAAGTAATTCTACTTCACTTTCCAACCACATGGCAGCATATGAAGACAAAGTAGTCAACACCACATACAAAAGAACTATGGCTAAAGAACATTTTTTGCAAAGAAGAGCACATGAATTTAAGAAATTTGCCAAGTACTACCATAGGTATGGAAATGATAGTATGATACTTAATTCTATGACCACAGAAATTCATGTATATGTATGCATTCACATATACTACTCATACATAAAGGCATACCAATTTGTAATGTATGCAAAGGACAAGCAATGTCAGAATGGTGGAAATGCTACTTCAGGCCTCCTAATTGCAACTCTTTATGAATTCTTCAAACCATCTGTTTTATTTGCTTCTATATTCACTCATGAATATTTACATAGAAAGAAATATCTCCAAGGAAATCTAGTTGAAAATGAACAATAAATAATACAGTCCACTTCATCCAGGTTTTCAGATAAATACTCTTTTTTTCCTTCTTGTCTGAAAGTGATAAACTTGTGCTCTTAAAACATTCTTAGTTTTAAAAGCCAAATTGGATAATACTTTTACAAACCTACGCATTATTCTGAAACTGTGTCTCATTGTTTAATGCAATTTCATTCTATGCATTTTTTCTTTCTGAAAATATCAGGGGCACCTACAGTTATTTAGGCAAGGTAAGCCAATTTAAAACTCTATTTCTTTTCAGTCTGTCAAAACTGTTTGACGAACAGATGAAAAATTGTTGTAACATTGTGCAGTATAGATTAGTGAATCAAAAAATCCAGATACAGGTGCAGTTCATAAAAGTACTAAAAACTTTTTAATACTTTTCTGAATTTTTTCTCAACTCCTTAATTTTGAAAATTGACTGAGAAAAAAGGGAATGATGAGCACAGACTCCTAAAAGATTTCTAAAACATGCATAATTTTTCTTGGGTGAATGTTTTATAAAATTAAAATATTGAAATAAGAACTATTTGTCACTCATAGCTTTTTCTTGAGTCTGCTATATCTTAAATCTATTTTAAATTGCATATTTAAATTTGCAGATAGTACCATGTTGCCATGTTAACTATTATGCAGAGAAGTCTATGGTAGCTTATTATGTATGATGTGCAACTTTGCCATCGCAATCCCAAATACATATAAGCATTTTAGAAAAGTAACTTATCTTGAGTCAGTAGGTCCTGACCTTCACAAGTCTTTCATATTTCATTTTAAGTTAATAATCATAGAATGATTTGGATTGGAATTGACTTTTAAGGCCTTCTAGTCCAACCCCTCTGCCATGAACAGTAGCTGTTTGTTTGTCATAAAAGACTATTCTTATTCTGAGAACAAACTGTCCCAATAACAACATCTCTATTTATAGAGAGTGTATCTCCTCAAATAACTACTCATTCTTCCAGATCTCAAGAAAAACTCTGTCGGTTTCAGGTAAAAGAAAGTGAAAATCATTGAAAGGGCAAATGAGGTTGTCTAGTCCATTCTCTTGATAAAACAAGATTTAATTTTCTCCTGCTTGTTATCTTGTGCCTAGTAAAGTGTAATTTTTTAGCAGGGACTGCAGATCTTCAGGTGTAGATATAGAAGAACTATATACTTTGTTCCCTGGGGTATGATGCATTTATAATATTTCTTTCTATATATTTGACCCCCGATAAATAAACTCAAAGGAAAACTTTCTCTTAGTCATTTAGGCTATTTTCTAAATATGTTCTTAGTCATGACTGGCCAGATTTAACTATTTTTTTTTTCCAAAAAAAATGTTGATTTTCAAATTTCTACTTGTAACTACTGTTTTTTTAAATGTCATTCGACACCGTCAACCAATGTTACCAAATCTATTAACTAAACACCAAGAACGTGCTAAAAGACAATTTCTATTTGTTTATCCATGGCTTTTCAGTTGCATTCTAATCAACAGATCCTGATTACAATGAGGAACACTGAATTTGTTCATGAGAAAATAGAAAACTGGATTAATCCAGAACTAACCAGCAACACTGGGAGATATTTCTTTGTGGAATAAAATATTTTGATAAATTAAAAAGATTTTGTCTCTCTCTTACTTTTTAACCTCTCAGTTTGTTGTACTCTCACTGCAGTATATTGTAATACATATGCTAGTCAGGTTGTGTTACAAAGGGCTCACCTCCACATATACACACAAAAGGACCCTGGAGCACAACAGGGAGGTGGAAGTGAGTAATGTAGCCTGGGAAATGAAGCCCCCCGACCCAGCTCCTCCAAGAGGTTGCCTCAGTCTCAGACCCATGGTGCAGGACAGAGACATATAACACAGGGAGCTGGGAAGACTCTGGGCTACCCTGCAGGCTGGGTGGGGTCGCTATCAGCATTTGGGAGTCTGGTAATCATTTAACCTAACCAACTGGCACTATAACATCATAAATAATCAGAGGTTTCTTTCTCATTTGGCAGCAAAAGAATTTGCAAGAAGATTATCCCTGTCCTTTGAGATAATCCATTTTCTATATCTCTGCTCCTTGATGTGATGCTTCATAATTTTAAAAAAAATGAAGTGCGATTTGTTTCCGTCTGTATTATAATCAGAAGCATAAATTTGCAAGGTTAGATATTCATTTAAATAATTATTCATTCCTCCATCTTAAGTTTTTTATTTAAAATTTTCTCATGTTGCTCTCATAACGTTTCTGAGGTTGGTTTGTCTTTGGAAAGAGAGAATTGTTTTTTCTTTTTTTTTTTTTCGTGTCACAAGTATAAAGGGGATGTTCTCCTGAGTCCCAATTTAAGAGTGGCCAAGGGTTTGTTGTATTGTCCCGAGCAACAGAAAGCTTTCTAAATCTCTTTGGTCACTCTCTTAATCTTTCTCTGAAGTCCTATGGGAACCTATGTTATTTTTCTGCACTAGGATTTGGGAAAGGCTACCATTTACAAGCCCATGACAGATGAGTGTTCTTTTTCGAGGAGCTGATAAATACAGTTCCGACTGGAATGCACCAATCACAGACTTCCCAATGTTACTTTGATTTAACTGCAAAGTTGAAAAATGTTGGCATCAGTCCTGCAGTGCCTGTTTTCCTACTGAGTAGTTGTATACATTTTAAAAGACCAATTCAGTTGAAAAGGAATTACAATGAAAGTAAATCTGAACAGACACTTCTTTTCTTCAAATTCCTGCTATCACTTTCCATTCTCTACACAAAAAGACACTGTTACAATTTATTCAATAAACACCAAGATCTTGCAAAGCATTTATCACCAAATCCCTTTAGAAAAGAGATTTTCAGGTACAGCAAGGTATGTTCAGACATTAAGTTGGTCAGACTTGGGCACTGCTGCCCTTACTTTCAGATCAGCACCACAGATGTCATTATGATGCCCAATCATGTTTGTATGAGACCCACTGAACATTTGTTAAATTTTATAACTGCAGACATTGATAGCATTATGGGACAATAATTATTAATACTGCAATTGTTTACAATTCTCTTACGCAAACCCAGTTTAAAAAGCAAAGACCAGATTGAGTCAACTAAGGCAAAACCAGCTGGCAAAGGCAGAAAATGTATGACTATGACTTCCATTTGTATAAGCATACCAACAACATAAACACACCTGTAAGCAATTGACTCTCATTGTGGCTGCTTCTCATCTCTGTTTCCACTGATTTCAACTACTATTGTGATAATGTGGTTTGTTCATGTGTTCCTGGCAGTAGAGATGAGATTCTTCCCACTAACGTCAAATCTGAATTTTGCTACTCTTTTCACAAAATTAAAATGAGGGCCGTGCTCTCCAGTCAGTCTCACACAGAGCTTTAACAAGCACATGCAGATGTTGTGATTCAGGAAGTGCTAACGGTCCTCTCGCTTAGACAGATTCTCATAATGATTTTAATTATAGGGAATTTCAGTGTCCCCCAGCAGAAACTGCAGTTATTGCTTGAAAGAGGGTTTTAGAAAGTAATATGCTTGGAGTCCTTATTATCACTCAAATTTAACTTGATTATGTGCAGAGGAAGAGGTAAGAGTTACACTTTTTCAGGTTTGGTTCAGTCTGATAAAATTAATTCCCCTTCAGCAGGTGTGAATAGCTAGTCCAGAAACAATATAAAATCCAACCTGCCCCACACTGTCAGCTAAGTATGGAAATGCAAGTATCCACTCTCTGCAGATTCTCCTTTCAGCACTTTAACCTCCATTTCCCATCAGCTTCCCACCAGATTTATGAAAGAAACTACTTGGTAATCATAATGACAGCAACAGGCTACACACAAAACACCCACTACAGCAGTGGGAAAAGTTTTATATATGTTGCAGAACTTTGTCTTTGTGAAAACAATCGTATCCCAGTGTTAGGAAGTCTGGCACAGTATCCATAGCATTATTTTTGTCAGTATATGGACAGTGCAGAACCTAGCTTGAACGGTGCAGCAGTACACATATTCTATACATATATTAACTTGTGGTATTGCTTTGAGAACTGCTCTTGGGTTTATAAAAACAACATTATGGTCAGCTAAGTAACTACATTTTCTGTTTATATTGAAGATATAAGAGGCTTGCTTTACTTGCTGAAGATTTTGCTATTATTTTAACCCTGTTGATGTTGGAAGCAACATACTCTGTGAGTGTAAAATGGACTCTTCTCACACCTCTTTTGAAAAGTTGTGTTAATTCCATTTAGTAATGCTGAAATGTGAACCAGAAAGGCCAAACTTTCACTTTTAAAACTGACTTTTTTTTTAAAAAAAACCCTGACTTTTGTAAGAGAAGAAAGTTATCTTTTCACTTATATATTAAGTACAGACTATGTTGAAGCTCTTAAGAGAAAATCATAGAAGTTTATAACATCAGTGGTCAACTGTGTGGTGTTTGATGTGTTCAGAATACATCAGTACTTTAAAAAAGATTATTCCAAAGAGCTTTTATGCCTTCTTGCTCCCTTGGTTGTGGGGTTGAGGCTGTGCCCCTTCTATGGCCTTTTGGACTGACGTAGGACCTACCATTCATTATCATCGATGACAGCAATAACTGCTTCTATTGCCAAAATATATCAGAAAAGTTACGTAGACATATCTGGTAGGTGGTCTTGTAGTCTTTCCTCTTCAAAGGTCAGAGTAGGGTTGCAGTCACCATGGTGCTGAAGATAAGCTCCCTTGAGAAGAATTGAAATGGCAGAACCCATTTCAGCCTCAACAGGGCAGCCTATTCTCTCTCCACTGATACCCAGGAGCTTTGAAACACTTGTCTTGGGGAATGCAATCTTCCCTCTGAACATGAGTGCTAACAAAAGTACACAGGTTCTAGACAACAGTGAGAAACCTCCTTCCTCTCATTCCTGTTTGTAAAGCAGCAGCCGTCTGCCAAGTAAATCCTCAGTTTACGAGGCACAGCTTGTTATCTGGTGGTTATCCTGAAAACCATGGCAGAACCCACTGTATTCAGACAAAGTGGAGGTGATTCCTCAGAATGGGGTCCATGAGTAACCCACAGACAAGTCTGCAAACATGTTTGTCCTGTACACATGCTTTGTCTGGGAAAGAGTAAGAAATTTCAGTCCTTCACCTGAACATGTTCTGGTTGCAGGAATTGCTGCCCAGAGTCCCTCATATTAGACACGAAGAACAAAGTAGTCAAAGTTGATGAAAGAAGAACCTCATTTTGTCTTCCCATTTAGAACAATTAAATAGTGCACAAAAAGGGCATACTTCAAGGTTCTCCTCCACCCCTGAAAAACTTTGTATTATCCCAAGACCTTCTGAACGTGACCAAGCATGATACAATCATCAATTTAATAATTGCAGGAAATGCAGAATTTGCACAAACATGTACCATCATTAGCAGAAGAAAAGAGAATTATAGGCTCACACAGGGAGAAATATAAAATTCTGAGATGTGTCTTCATAAAATCAGAATGAAATTCACTAATTCCAGAATCCACTAAAGAAGATTTAATCAAAACAGAACAAGAGGTTTATTTATGTATTTTCAAGGGAAACAAATTCATCATAATTGTTGCCCATAAAAAGTATCAAGCACCTCTGGAAAACAAAAAATGTGACTCCAGCAATTGCTGTATTCTTTAGGTATTTTATGCGGGAAAACCATATCTGTTTATCTACAGCAAAATTGGCAAGTTTTTAAATGAAGTTTTGCCAAAGGTTTTTGTTAACCATAAAATATGAGAGTATAATAACATATGCCATGCCTTCTGGGTATAATCTTACTTATAGCAACATAAATCAGGAGTTCGGGAAAGCTGAAAAAAAATTTGGTATGAAAGAAAATCAAAGCCAGAGTGCTCCAAGCTGATTGTGACACAGATGTGTGAGTGTAACAGCTCTTTTCTGATCACATAATTTCATTTCTTAGGATTACATAAAGTTACCGACAGCCTGGCTATTCAATATGGAAAAAAATATGGCCCAAAAGTGAAGAGGCAACACCTCATGAGTTTGGCATCTTCATGTCTCTTTTAACCATCTGGCTGAGTGTCATGCTGACTAAACAGGGTCCATGTGTTTAGCAGCTTGTTTTTGTACCAGTACTTCTAAGAACAGGTCTCCAGAACTAACAAAATAAAGATACTGGTAACAGATGTTTGGCTTAGGACCCTTTCTTCACTCTCTCCCTTTTTTCTCTATAGAGAAGTTACACATAAATTATAACCAAAATAGTTAAAAAGTACTTGAATCACCCTCATTAGCAACTCCCATGTTCTTTATGAATGGTTGAAATTCTCCTGAGGCATGCAATGATGAGAAAAATCACATTCATGAATTGTCATGCAGACTTGGGAGTAGAGCTTTGCAAAAGCCTTCGCCAAGAGGAGGTAACTCAAATGCCCTTTTGCATGCTAAACATAAAATAAAAATGAGAATGGTTATTTCCTCTCGTTCGTTGCCTCTTGTTAGCACACGTTCCAGAGCATCACGTTTTGCAGGTCAGGACTTCTGTCAGGTGGTTGCATAGTATGAATTACAGTGCCATTCCTCACCAGCCAGCAAGGGATAAAAGCGAATGGAACAGGCTAGAAGCTTATAAAACAGCTTCAGGACACCTTAGAAGGCCTCAAGTGTAGGCATACTGGGAGCTGTGGAAGGGTGTGTGGAAAGCCATGTACAGTCTCACTCTCTTCTGACCACTTGTGTAAGGAATTTGAAAGTTTTCTTCCTATGGCAAACAAGGTTGACCTCTTTCTTTCTGGTCTTTCAAATCTTGGGCAACGTAGGTAATTCTGGGGGTAAAACAGTCTATTGAACCATGAACTATTGAGTCTATGAACAGTATCTATTTCTCTTCCATTTAAAATCTGTTTAAGCACTGTTTTTTTAAGAGACATTTCAAGGTTAGCCATGACTCCATATTTTGTTCACATGAATGTTACCTTGCATTAGCCACTAGCCACTCCTCCACAAGACCCCTCTTTGTGGCTACCGGATCAGAAACACAATCACTTCAAGATGTGAAGTGCAAAGTCATAGGGTGGAACTGTGTCAGAAAACCATAATGCTGTCCTGACAGGTTTTAAACAAGGTTAAGCATTCTCAACTCTCCAACAGCCTAACTCTAGCTCAATAAGCTGTCTCGTGCACTAGCTAATGTGACAAAAATGTGACTCTCAGCTCAGACTGGCTCTAGATCAAACCTGCCCTGTTAGGTGAGATGGTGAGGCACAGTTCTGTTCAATGTGGAAGCTCAGACCACGACAGAAGTTTGGCTACAAATATGTCGTCGCTCAGACAAAGTGAAAACATTTTGACAGATGAGTTCTAGGCCAGAATACTTAATTTCTGTCAAAATAAAAACTTCTCAAGGGAATGTGTTGATTTTTAAGACATTTATCTGCAAGTGTCAAAATATTTTCAGCATTTTTTTTTTTACACTTTGAGAGCATCAAAATATTTTGTTTAGGTATAGCAAAAACTTTTTTTTAATTTCATCAGTTGGTTTTATGACTTTCATTTTGACATAACATAGTAAAATGAGTATTTACTATAGCTGATACTTTTATATTATGATATGTCAACATAATCATAAAATGCTGTCAAAACATTTTAATGTTTCCCAAGTCTTCATTCCTCAAAGACTTTAAGACATTTGGTTTGCTTTAACTCATGATTAAATATATGAGGAAATAACATAATTTCTCAGTGGATAAGAATTCTCTTCTGTAAACTGCTCAAGATTCTACAACTTTGTTTTTCAATGCTGCATTTCAAATAGTGAATCTCACAGTAAAATCCTCCTCTATGAGAAAATTACTGTAGATGATCCTTTATATTGACAAAAATAAAGGAAATCTGAACAAAAAGATAAATGCTTATCAATGTTATTTCTCACATACCTGAAAAGACCTTGAGTTTGAGAAAAACAAGCTGGTGGACTAGAAGAATTCTGCCTTTTAGAGAGACAGATGAACAGCAAGTGAAGAATTTGTTTCATTCTAGTTCTAACCTAGAAATTGCTGTAACAAGAGCTCTGGACTCTGAATCCTTAGTGTCACTATTCCATCTGCTTCTGAGATGGGCTCAGTTGTGACAGCTTATGAAGTGAACAGTGAAAGTTTATAAAGGAACAAAAAAAAATATTGCAAATGTACAAAAGAAAACATTTCTAATCTCTAGTTGCAGAATCTTATGATTTAGTTAATCAAAATATTAAATCTCTTTTCTACTTATTTTAAAACACTGTGTATTTGTATAAAAGTTAAAAAAAATTTAAAAGAGTAAATCCATTTCAAACCCAACAATCTCTCTAAAACATTTAAAATTCTAGGTTTTCCTCGAGCCACCATTTGATAAGTCTTGAGAAGCTGGAGGCAAAAAATCAGATGTTAGTCACACTGCTGCTAACCAAAATAGGTACTACTTAGAGTTACTCTAGCATCTTGAAATTTTTGAACAAATATAATATGCAATGCAAAGATGACTTAAAGATATAAGGTTTAATTATTATTTGATTTATTTATTCTTTCAATTTCCAGAAATGAGGATAAGTATTTTAAGAGAAAGTAATCCTTAAGTCAGAATTGATGATGTATTGTTCATCATGCAAGGGGTAAAAAAAAAATGTTCCGCATTCTTGAAAGACGATAGTAACGCTTATGTTTATACGTCATAGTCCTGGAGATGCTGTCTTACAAAATGGTAGGTAAACTCCAGCTAATGTAAAAGCAACAGATGTTTTTTCTGGAAAGGAGAAATATACTACAGAGGATTACACCCTGCAGCAAAGATGTTATGTAGGCTATTATATAACCATTAGATTCATCATACATTTTCCCATGATCCTCACTTGAAACCAGGCTGATAATCTCAATCAGTATGTAATTAAAGGGACAAATGCCTCCTCTAAGTAACCAGTTTTATTAATCTTTGTGTCCATTTTCACTATAAAAGATAAAGAAAAAAGAAGGCTTTAGTGACTTTTTCAGGCCTTGGGCCAGCATGCTAACTATCCAAGGAATGCTTCATCATCCAGTAGAACCAGAACTAAAATGGACAAACTTTCCCACAGATTCTGCCAATGTGTTTGAATTCTGCCTATAATAACAGTCCTGCTATTGCCAGTACCAGGCCTTTTGTGTGTAGACAATCTCAGCTCAGTCCAAATTACATAAAGAATAAAATTGTGTACTGAGGTGTAAATTTTAAGTTCATTTCCCTTTGTGTTTTTCTCAGATACTTGCTCAAACACTGTTAACTTTTCCAACAGCACAACAAAAGCATATGTCTTTAAAACAAATGGGAGCTCCTTGCTACTAGGGAATAGCAGTTTAATTAAGTAATAATATTTCAGTGTCATGCTGCCATGGAAAGACTAGACAGTGAGAAGAGGGTTAGCCTAAACGTGATTAAATCAGAGATATGGAGTAAGATGGCTTAATTTTTTCCACCTGAACAATAAATAGTGAATGGACCCTGAACAAGGCACTTAATTTTTCATTTTCCTCTTTGAAAATCTAGCAATAGCTATAATGTTTATTGACTCTCTGTTTGGTTGTTACCGGCAGTTTGCAGTGTTTCCTGGACGAAGTAAATCACTATAAACTGAAGAAAAAATATTGAAAAAAATATTACATGGGTAAACTTTCTTGTTTACATTCAAAATATGAACTTTTTATTGTGGTGGGAGTTTGAGGCTGCCAGGAATTTCCAGACTATGTGCCTTATCCGTTTTATTTCAGTCTGTTTATCACCATAACCTTCTTTCTGCATATTTCATTATGATAAAATATTTTTTTGCATGGAAACATTACCAAGGAGAGAAAACAACATTGAAAGCAAGAGTGTAATGGGTTGTTCTAGGCAGATGTGATACTGGAATGCAGATCTGAGTTAATATAGTTTTAAATAGAATATTTATATGTCATCCTCGCAGTTCTACACTTAGGAAACAGCAAGTCACTCAACAATCTATGCTTGCTTATCTACTGGGAGATGGAAAGAAAATAACCATTGTTAACTAGAAGGCATGATTTCCTCTATGCTGTATGGACCTTTCTTAATACAGCAGGTCAGATACGCACCTATGCAATAGTCCAATTGGAGAGCTCTCATTCCCACCAGGATGTGGGTTGCAAGTTCCTGGTCAAACCAGACTTCTGACACTTTTCCCTGGTCTGCCACCCTTCCAGGAGAGCTGACAGCAGCCTGACAATAAACATCTCTTCCTTTGCCTGCAAAGAGTCAGGATGTTCAAGTCTAAGCGGCAGTGAACACCTGCGTGTGAGGAAAGGCTTCTGGCTGAAAGACTCCTTCTCTTTGATTTGTATGCAGTCAAACTGGGGCCAGTCTCTGGAGCTGGGGGAAAAGCACTTGAAACCTGAACTGCACTGGAAAACAAGTGTGTCCCCTGGCATGCTGTGGACCCTTCACCAGACTGTCCTCTAGACAGTAGCTCCTTTGGCAGCACGACATAACTTTGTGGACAGTTTCTCTACCAAGCAGGTCACCTGTCATAGGCTTCTACTGCTTGCTTACTTCAGGTAGTACAGCCATCAGTGGTGCATGCCATGGGGACCTACCTTCTCCCATTCTCTGTGGCCTGGGACACTGTTGACTGAAGGCAACTGAAGGTTTTTTGAACTTAAGCAGGTGACAAGCATGAAGCTGATATGCTATCCAGCTCTCTTTAATTTCCATTTAGGCCCTGTTCCTAATGCACCTGGAGCAGGCCTGGCTTTCAGTGCCACTTAACACATGGAAACACATAAGAAACTTAATTACTTTGACTACAGGCTACGAGAAAAGCAAAAAGGATCAAGGATATATCAAAATGTGACCAAAACCTGTTCTGCGTTCATCAATACCTACTTACAGGACAGGTGGAGAAAGCAGCCTGGTCAGTGACTCATCCTGTCCAAAACCTGTCCATTATATTAGAGTCTATTTTCTGTAATTCTTCTGTCCTGGTGAGGGGGTTTTCTCCTGGCATACATCCTAAGGGAAGGCTTTGAGATTGAGCCTTGACCTTGTCCAAAGGTTTAAATAGATTCACAGCAGACATTGGCATTAGCCTAAGAGAAATCTTAGGCTCTTTCTTTGAAAGTCTCCTTTTGTCTTCACAAAACATAGTGCAGCAGAGCTACAAGTGGCAGGTATAGATCTGTCTGTGTAGATAAACAGCCTTTTGGAGTGGGAAGGGAGTGGAGAGAAAAACTCGCTGTTGGAGATGTCTCCCACAAAGAATTCTATTAACATTTGATTACATTTCACAGGATTTATTGCTGCAATGCCCTATAGATAAGATATGCCAAAACACTGGCTGAGGCTTTTACTAAACATAAATTCTGCAGAGTGCAATCAAAGTGTCAGTAGCAAGCTTGATCTGTTCATCGTGTATGTGATGCAACATTGCTGTCAGTGGGTTTGTTCAAACATAACAAAACCTGCTGCTTTCAAGGCACTGAGGGCCTGGGTTTGCTCCTCAGGATTTCTGCTAATTGCTTTGAAACTCTTCATTAATTAAATAAATATCGTGGGGGAGGGAAATGAGGAGGTCACTGAACAAATTTCCCAGCTGTTTTCACGTCATGGGTTTTCTGCTATACTGCTCAGAAAACACAAAATGTGGGAGTGGAATAAAATGTTCCAACTAACTGAAGTGTCATTCTGATGGATGTCTCACTGTGGTTTCTCAGCTGCTGAAGATGAGTTATGGGGCAAAACTGAAGGACCACTTTATTACCCACCACCACGCTCAGCACTACTATAGACTTGAAAAACATTTTCCATTCTGTAGAAAACTTGGGGCAAAACCTTTACTTCTGTATCAGGAGTGCCCGTCAGCAGACATGAAACATCAGCAGCACCTGGTTTTAGATGTGCAGATAAGTGTATATTCACATATAAGTAACAGAGAGAAAGTCTAGAAAATCAAAGTAATTAAGTAAATATTGGAATTTTTTTAAGACTCTTGGGATATTAAAAGGGGGATTTCCCAAACAAAGGGCTCACCTTTTACAGGTTGCTTCTGCATTCATAAAACACTTCCAAGAGCTCTATATGTAACCTACTACTGTCTTTTAAGGTATTCTTAAATCAGGAGATACTATTTAAACATATATAAATAATATAACATATATAAATATAATAAAAATTCCTTGCATTTTCTACAAGGTACATAAACACAGAAATCAAGCCTATTTTTACATCTCTAGGTGCAGGCATTCTGCCTAATATGAAAAGAGAAGCAAATTTTGGTCCAACAACAAATCAAGTACTGGGATACATTCTTCTTTGACAAGATATGCTTGAGACAAAAAACTCAGAGACATCTTCAAAATTCAGCTTATGGTTCCCTGCTCCCATACACTTCCAAGAGCCCTGCAGTGATCCAAATGGACCATGAGAAGAGTTTTTGAGGCATCAGACTTACCTTGTACTGCTCAGGTGATACAAAGGAAAGCCAAATGATGCCAAGAAATGACCCTGTAGCAGGTAACAGAGCTCACCACTAGCATGTCATCAGCATTTTAAGACACAAGACTCTGATAGTGATTATTATCAATGATATGGGAGACTATCTAAATAAAACTTAATGATATCTAAAAGGATTTAGGAAGGATCCTTAGTATGATTCATTATATTTTTATGTTAATAGTGAAGAAGATTTATTTTCAATATGCAAGTCGTAGCCAGAAGAAAGTGATTTATCATTGAAACAGCCGGAGCCAAATTACATCTGCTAATTTATTAGATAGGAACGTCTAATCTCCCTGAACTGTAAGTGTCTTGAGAGATTTTTGTTCATTTTTCTTGCCAAAAATCAAAGAAAGAAAATTTAGAATCAAGTGACTTGTCAAGCTGCGGCTTTTCATAAAACCAATTCTTACTCTGATAAGAAAGGAACAACACAAGTTCCGATATAATTCTGATTATTCAGAAAAGAATGTATCAAATGAACTAAGAAGAAATTAAATGAGATAGCATTTGAATGAAGTCCTCCTAGGGTCATGCCATTATTGTCTGGCACTCATATTTTGCACACAGTTTCCAAGATTACATATCAATGCCTAGATTCATTCACTGAATTTACTGTCCTTTATTTTTCCCTTTCTAGTAAAGACTGAGCATTTGCATGCAGAAATTACTGAATTGTTAGTGTCTGACTAGAGATATTTCTCCCAGCCATGACATCCCCTTCAATCATTGACATAACCAAGCTGGTATTATTTGTGAGGTTACTATCATCTTCCTTATTGGGTAACACAGATCCCTCTCACTGTGCAAATTAGGGCTGTGCAATGAGTGGGAAAAATGGTTCACAGGGAGTTAAAAATGAGAAAAGTGACCAACAGTGCTGTTATACAAATCAAAAATTTTGGCGAAAGATAGGCTTACAATATTGATGCCATCATACTGTGTATCTTTATATTGCAGCTTTCTTTCTCCACAAGGTGTTTTGAGACAGATGCACAGCATTCTCCCATGTCTTTATGCTAATAATGCCAGAGAATTTGGAGCAAGTCCAGGGGAGCACTGTGAAATTGATAAGGAGACTAGAGCATCCCTATGAAGCAGAGTAATGTGAGAACAGCAGGAGAAACTTGAGTTGCACTCTCTCCAGGAAGGTGATGTGACACTGCATTTAAAAGGACTTTAACAGGGTACGCCAGCATAAACTCAAACAAACCTAAGGACTCCTCCAGGTTTTGCTGTCTTGTGTTACCCATTAAGGACTGCTATAGTAAACTTGCAGAAAAATAGTTGCATTCCAGTCGTTTTCCCTTTCCTTCTAACTCCTTGCATTCAAACAGTTAACGATCATTTACCCTGTTCCCACACATGCCAGCAGACTGTCACTTTATTAATTCCTCACATCATGTCTGTTATCAATCAAATTCATTACACTCTGAAGTATACCAATTATCTGCTGAATTTCTCTTTTCTCAAGCTGCAACATGGGGAAAGAAAAGAACAATGTCTCCAAAAATAACAGAAAAAACTTATTTGAAAGCCACTTTCTATTCCAGCATTGCTTCAGACAATGTCACTAATAAAATGGTGCTTACTTTTGAAAATTGATTTAAAAAGGGAGAAGCAGTCTCTTTCCACAAGATAAAGAGGTTGTTCTGCCCTGCTCACATGCACTAAAATTACTAAAAAGCTCTTAATTTACTGAATCCCAAGCTGTTTTCACCAAAAGTCAGTTGTTTCTTCAAGTTATGCCATTTGTTAATCAAGTACTTGTTTGCTAAGTAGGCTTGAATTTTTACTTTTTTCTTTTGTGAACATCAAAACTGTTAAAATTGGATTAAAATAAAAATAGTTATTTGCTAAGTAATTTTAGTACTTACTATCCTTCATATCTTTAGGAATTTTTTGCAAGCTTTTGCCAATGTCAATTTTATAGTTCTCTGGCAGGAGACTCAAATTTTTAGATGTGTTAAATAAATACGCCTGTTACAAAATCCTATTAGGTGGAGGTTTGTTTTCTCCCAAATACCAAATAAAGATGACAGAGAAAACTACATCTCAAAATGCATTTATCATCCACAAAATTAATTGCATAGCTTGCAATTGTTCTCGTTCTGGTCCCTCCTTATATATTTTTTTTTAATTTTTTGTGTAATTTTTTAATAACAGTTTTGATTAATGGATATGAAAAAAGTTGGTGTCCTAGTTCAACAGGAGGAGCCAGTTATCACTGTGTGGGGGTGATCAAAGTTATGTATTCTACCCCCTCTATTC
>JAWWMO010000121.1:81717167-81743072 GCA_035047845.1 Dendrocincla fuliginosa | reverse complement strand
TTCCTTTACATATATTTTTCCCTAATTAAAGTTCTATTTTCTAAATTTGAAGGAGAGGGATTATTACTTGGCTGATACAGATATCTTAGTTCTTCCTGGAACTAAGACAGTTGGTTTCCTTCTTTTTTGTTGTTGGGGTTTTTTGGGGGGCTTTGGGGGGGTTTGTTTGTTTTGTTTTGGGGTTTTTTTAAGCACTGATTGTTCCTGCTCTGTGGACCTAAAAGGTGACCCAGTTTCTATATTTGAGCAGCAAAGAAAACAGACTTCCTTTATAAAACACCTTAGCAGCCACTAGAAGTAATGCCTTGCTTCAAAATTAAGTCAAGAAATTGATTCAGGTTCCAAAAACTTATCATGTATATCTATGTGCCTGATTTTCTTATCAAGGACTGGATTCACCTCTATGAATGTTTGCTATCCACAAAAAAAGGTATTTGGATAAGTTACTCCTCTGTATTCTTTCTATAATCCTCACAAAGGGACACAAACATCACACTATGATTTTTTTATTGATAACACAAGTCTAAAATAAAATTAATTGGTTTCTGGAGAGACATCAGAGTTGATTGACTGTGGAGTGATAACAGACACCTACATTTGAGGCCACTAAGGGCAGCAAATTCCATCCCATCCCTATGCACCACCAACACAGTCAATTCACTCTTCCAATTTATTTTTTTTTTGAATGTAGATTTTTTTTTTTAATTTCCCCACTCAGCTGCAAAATTCAGGCATGTTTCTTCCTTCCCAGTAACACTGAACATATCCCAACTGAAGGAATAAAAGAGAATGACTAGCCAGTCCAGAGCATTACCAGCCTTTGTGCAAAGGCTAAGGTTAAGGTTTCTCTCCTTTCTTACACTTCCCAATTACCTGATAAGGCTCAGATGAAAAAGGAGATAACAAGCCCTGGGAAATTTTCCCTTCTGCCGCCTTCCAGTTTACACACCTGGCACCTCTATACTGTTCTGCATCCATCAAGTCTGTCAGAGTCCATGCAGCTTCTCCATGCTTCCCGAGTCTTGCAAGCAACCTGGAAGAATACAGTCTCATCCTAACAGAACTAGTTTGAACAGAAACATGATTTATATGTATATATAAAAGTGTTTATCTGACACACACACGCCAGTGTAGGCTGAAAGACACAATACCTGTACCTAGTAAACTATAGTTCCAGTAAGCCTTATTTAGGTATCCAGCATCTCATTTTACCCATCTGACACAAATATTCTGAGTTACAGAACAGTTGTTTAAGGTCCTTCCACTTCACATGTGGAAATGCACTTTTCCCACTTAAAAGTAATTCCTCTAGGTGTGTACAACATTCTAGTTGAGATCTTTTGTACTGCTTGCTTCATACAGCTAAACCAGAAGGGGTTTGAATATTTAAATATTTTATCTTCTCCCATATTAAGCACTTTTGACCAGATCTGTAAGCACTTGAACAATCACCATGTTGCATACACAGAGATATTTCAGTTTTGAGGTATGCAGTGTCATTTCCTCTCATGACCTTGCAACGGTTGCTTATTCCCCCTCTCTTCAGGGCTGTGTAAACAAATGGAAAGAGTGGAAAGTAAGCAAGTGGAAATATATTAACTGAGTTTTAGTAGTTTCATTCCAAATGTTTTGGAACGTATAATGAACTCTCTGGAGCTAATTTCTTTGTCTTTCAGCTTCTTCACATATTTCTCAGATAATTGAACATTTATAAACACACAAAAATGAAATTTTAATGTCATATTTACATGTGAAATTCTGGCTGGACTGTAAGTGTGGTTTGTTTAAGAAAACAAAACTCTCATTGGTGGAGAATAAAAGTATGAACCAAATCAATGCTTGCAAATAAAATTTTAAAATGAAAAAAATACATGTAACACCTACACATACAGGTGAATAAACACCTTCCTGGTGGGGAAAATGGTGGGGAAATTCACATTTTTGTGAATTTCTGATATCTCTTATGTGAATTTTTTTCTTTTTCAGATTGATTAAACATTATTTAGCTATATTAAGCACTTATTATATGACAATTTAAATGATGAGTAAGCAAAATCATAAAAGAAATGTGTTTTTTTCATGCAGATAGAGATTAAGCATACATTAATTACTAGTAGAAAACACAGTAAAGGTTATTTGGTACTTGTGTAAGAAGGCAGGAGACGTGAACTTTTGAGTAGACTTTTATGTTACAAGTCCTGCTGTAATGCTGTGTTTTAGAGAGAAGTACATTTTCAGAGAGATGCCATTTAAAATGATCTGTTAATATGAATAAAAGTGTAAGAACTTCTAATGTTTTTACTGGCTGACATGGGTCATTATAGTAGAGAAACAGAAGTGGAGAAAACTTGCCCTAAATGAGGCACACACGGTCCATAGACTTCTATGTCAGCCATCCCATCTAGAGCAAGATTTCAGTGCTTCTTAAGATAGGTTAAAGATGGTTAATTTTAGTTCTTATGTTGGTATGCCACACAAAAGTAGTGAGAAAAAAATAAAAAATGAGAAGAAATGTAAATATTTATGCCTATGTGGAAAATGCTAACCCACCAGTTTGTAACATTATAGCAAGGGTAAGTAATCAGTGATAATAAACATCTCTGAAAGAGAAGTTTTACCATGTAATTTGTTTATTCTGCCACACAAGACAGGGGTGGGATGCAAATTCAGTAACAGTAAAAATTGCACATAAACAAGACAAGAGAAGATACCTGCCACATTCCCCCTGGGAAGGAACATGCAAAGCAGCATGCTTGGATGCAAGGTCGGTGCAATTAATTGCTGGGTGCAATTGATGCATTTCACATAATTTTCAGAAAGTCTACCTTAAGAATAAATCTCTGAGGTTTCATTTTGGGAACTTCTATGTCTCTTAGTAACATACTTTTGAGTGAAGTTCTCTGAAACCTGAAACAATATGTAGTATATTTAGCTTCTGCAATACAGCCTGTATGAATCATATTTTTTTTCTTTTTCTCCTCAACACAGTGTGATACCTGTGACATACTTGACTACCTATAGTTGCAATAACACAATGTGATGATCCTATTACAAAACCATGTTAAGTACACTGTAAAACTAAGCTTGTGAATGAGGCAGCACCAATACACAATCAATTCTGATTCATCCACTGAGGGGGATCACCCTAATCTTACCAAATGAGGATGCTAACAAACCACCTGGACTAAACTAGAAAGACAATTAAATAAAACCCATCTGACTTGTGGACTTCTGCCGCTGGGCATGAGTCACCCCTCAACATCTGTGCAAGAGCAGATGGGCTGGGCCTCAGCCAGGGGGTGATCAGGCTGATCTGTGGGATCCCCAGAGTACCATAATCCTTTAGACCTCCTGGGAGAATGCGTCATTCACCCAACCAGCCCTGAATCTCAAGTAAAGTTCTGTTCTTCCAACAGCCAAGTAGCTCCTGAGAGCTTGTGTACAGACCTTGCAGTTTTCTCTCCAAGAGTTAATGTGAAATGCTTCAGCTGAATTGAGCTCTTTAGTCTTCCTGAAAGCCCTTACGTTTCATCTGCAAAGTCAGGACTTTTCTTTCTCACTCTCCTTCCAGGCATTCAAAATATGTGTGCTCTGTTCAGTCCAGGAGTTGGGATATGAATGTTTCTGCCCCTTCAGTCTGAGGAGGTCAGGAAACCCAAATTCTTCCCTTTTGGCATGACTGCCTGACTCTGGGTGGTGCTATTTCCTCCATGCAGTAGGAGAGCCCTGTTCAGTAAGGCATTTACCCTCAAACAAGGGACTGCGGTATCTGGTTTCCAAGTGTACAGAAATGTCTAATGAGCTGCTGACCTCAAACACCTACGCCCTGCGAGGTGTGATGTTTCAGCCGTTTCTGATGGCAGACCCACATGCATTCCTGCATGAACAGCCCTCTGTGGGTAACCCTCTGAGGCACTATGCTCCTCCTCTAACTGAGGGCAGAAACCAAGAAGTACCTCTACTATCCCAGCATCTCACTGACAGGCAAAGCATAACATTTTTTAGCTTCCAAAACTCAAGCAGGAGCTGTCTTAAATATCTACAGTCTTAAAACCTCACCAGGACACTAAAGTTAACCTGCAGGTATTTTTCACATTGATATTCCTGTTCTTCACCCACAAATACTTTAAATACCAACTAGAGGATATCAAAGTGTCATTATAACTCAAGAGTTGACGCATTTTTTTTTTTTGCAGTTTAGTGGTTGCAAGCAGTAATTAAACAAATCTGGGAGATATAAAACTGACAAGGTAGTAGCTTAGTCCTTAGGGGGAAAAAAACTTGATGAAAATAGGGATCCTGACAGTCCAAGGTGCAAGGATTTGTGCAGTCTTCTAGGGCAGTAGAAGGACATCAGTGCTGTCAGTCCTGGAGCATGTGCAGGAACAGTGAAACTGAGATGCCTTATCCATCTATCCTAGCTGCTTTTCTGCTGACCAGGAAGGCACCACTCATGTACCCAGTCCTCATGACAAAAGAAGCAGGCTCAACATGTGATGTGGTCAGAAACAGGTTTGGTTTATTTTCCTGCAGGAAGATATGGTGAGCTGCCTCCCCCAGGCAGTCCTGATCACGTGGCTTATGTAACTATGCATATCATTTCTTATTTTTAAACCTCTCTGTTTTGCCCTTGCTTTTGTCATCTCCATCCTCTCACAACTAAATAACCATTATTATGTCTTCTGCCACGGTCCCAGTTTTGCTACATCTGTACTCAAATTTGGTGGGTTTGATACCACTTTCTAGGTATTCCTGGTTTTATATGGTGTTTCTGATATGGTTACCTTGATAGTGCTAGCTTTACATGATCTGTGCCTAAAAGGTCACACATATTCCCCTCCAATTATCTGCAAAATTCAGCCATTTGTTAAGCAACTCTCCCTTAAAAATCTGTGAAATTCAGCCTCCTCTCATGGGTGCTTACAGATAGCCTTGAAGTGTTATCTGTAACCTTTGTCAGATTCATGCATTGTTAGTAGTCACATCCAGAAATTCTATGTCCTGTCCAGTGGTTTCTTATATCCCTTGCTGTTATCTTTACCTGGAATCAGAACTCCATCACCTGTCTTCATCCCTGATATAACTGAGAGGTCCCTTGGCCTGCATGCAGGTGCAAGGTGAGCACTGAGTGAATCAGCCAAAGGAGAAAGAAGATAAACTAGTTCTGCGAGTGGGAAGAATAGAGAAGTTCAGGTGTGTAGCACCTATCCAGTGTTTTGCCATGTGCAAATCCACAGCCTAAGGGAGGAAGACTCCGACTTTTCTTATAGATTTTAAGAGCAACATTCCTGTCATATATCATGACCTGTCTAAACTACACCTAATAAAGGCATTTACATTTTCTTCTGAACTCAAAATGCAAACAAACAAAAAAATCCCCCACCAAAACCAAAACACAAACAAACAAACAAAACCCCAGAAGAAGTTGCAGGTTTTTCCTTTGACTGATCAAGAATAATTTTATTTCTCTGCAAGTTGTAGGTGGCCTACACTTCTATAAAGCCAATTCCATCAACTGGTTTTCTCACTCACTTCTTCCCTTTTTTCCCCCTTCCTATCACTATGTGAAAATGCTAGATGAGCTTAATGAGAGACTCAATTGGAACCAAAATCTGGGGCATTAATCTGCATTGCTTGCTTCCAGCACTGAGGACAAAGAGAATAGCAAAGGAAGTGTTGGCCATTTACCAGCTTTGATTGACGGAGTTACTATCTTCTTGCAGTTTTGTAGGTGAGGTCATCATACTGAGTTTAATTTTTGGGGCAGATGGTGCAATTGGGATACACAACAAAGAAAAGATGGCCAATGAGGAGTACTAGAATAAAAACATGTGGTTTGGAGCTGGACAGCTTACTCCTTCCACATCAAATGATCTAGTGTTAATCTATTTAATTCAAAATTTAGGTTTTTTATGAATGTCTTACAAAAGCTACAGTTAGTACCATTTAGACTTTTAAGTTCAACAATTTGTCTTCTGAAGCAAATATTCTAACTTACTAGGGGAAAGTTAAACCAATTTTGTCTTTTTTATTTTTTGCCTTTTTTTTTTTTCTTTTTTACCCCTTTCTTCTTTTAAACACTAGTGCAAAGTGGTGAAAAAAACAATGTTGAAAGATATGTACTCTATGTTTTTTTCTGGGATGGTAAAGAAACTTTAAAATATTTTTTAAAATACTCATTTCCACTCTTCCCAATTTTAGTGTGATGGAAGACTGGTTTCATAGTTACAAGGTGAAGAGAAGAGGTACTTGCATACAAAGGTCATCCTCATTTGCTCCTGAGACTGAGACAAGCATTATATAAAGAATACAGTCAAATTAAAATAAAGAGAAATCACTGTGTCATTCAGGTACAAATTTGGAAAGTATTTTGTAGTTGGTGCACCTCGGTGAGCTTGTTATGAAAGGACAGAAAAAGATGTACATGGACCAGAATAAAAACTCTTCCTCAAAGGAGGATGTTAAATAATTCTTTTACTCTTCAGAATAGAAATTGAATAAAATCCCACTGATTTTCACCAATTGAATGGTGAAATAAAACATGCCTTTATAAAACAGTGATCCCACAAAAATTCTCATTACTGGAATTGCTTGAGAGATCTTTGAGGATGCCAAGTGGAGTAAGCTGCTGAAGAGTAATAATATCTCTTTCACAGGCCTCAGTCTTCTGTATTCTTATAAAACAAACTTCATAAAATACAGCTTTGACCTTATTTGCACTGTTACTAGCATAACTTTTTCTGTTCCAGTTGACTTATGGGTTCCTAATAGTAGATTACATAACCAGAGTCAGCAATGGTGTGTTTAAATGGCACAACCAACTTCTGATTACTTATTTTAATGAAGTAACCTCAGGTTCTATTCAAAACAGAACATATTGAAAAGAACTGGAGAGAAAAACTAACAAAAACTAGCATAGCTAACTTTAGTGAGTCTCAGGCCAAAGTGAAGAAACCTAATTGACACTACCAAGGTTAATATTTCAAATAAGGGCAAGAAAAGACATGGCTTCTTTCTCCCTACGAATTACAGTTGAGTTTCTGGGACCAACTTATGTTCTGGATGCCAGGATACCTGAAGCTGTTGGTTTTGGTTTCAATGTAGGTACCACAAATATTGATCCTTTTCTCTATACCAGCTTAACTTTTTTCAATAAATGGTCCTTTTTATAAAAGACTGATACACTGCCTCTCTGATTCAATAGCAGCATGTGTTATGTAATATAATGCCTACCTGTTTTATAAGGACAGTAGTGAATCATGATGAGGCTTGGAGATAAAACTTCCACATTATAAAAACCCAAAACTATGTAAAAAATTCAGTCTTCAGAAACTGAGAATTCTTATTCGAGATCTAGAACCAGCACAACAGATTCTTTCTTCCAATGTTACAGCAGACAAGTTCAAGATAAATGTTATGGTCCATAAATACCTTCACTTTGGCTGAGAATTGATAAATTTAAGATCTGGCCTCTAAGTCCACTACTTATAATAATTCAGCCCTCTCTTTTCCTCTGTCCTCCAACTAACATCATTCGGAAGAGCAGGCAAGCAGCTGCTGCTAAATTACAATCTCTGTGCCCCTTTAACCTTTTCCGAAGTCTCCAGAGATGTCATGGACAAATTTTCTACATAGGAGTTTTAAGTTTTGCTGAAGATTCTTCCAATACTGCACTGAATTCTAAGTGTCTAACCTAACTAAAATGGAGAAGGTAGGACTATGGACACTCTGAACTGTGGGAGGAGGCATGCTGGGTACGACACAGATGGTTCCCATAAATCCGGTATCCTACATGATTCCATGGTAGGCAGACTAACATGAGGCATTTAACATTGTTCATACAGCCTGCCTATAGAAACATCCTTTATTGCAATTTATGGAATTTATCTGAATATCTTGAAACCAATCTGAGCATTTCCTGAATTAAATAAAATCTTTGCTTGGTAATTAATGTGATTTCTGTTTGCTCTCTAAAAATCGCAACACCTCAGTTATCTTTTTAATCTAAAATAGTATGCTTTTTTCTTCTGAGCTTGGCAGAAATAGACGTTTCCACTGGTCTACTTAAATAAATGATTTTTATCATTCATATATCCTTTCAATCTCTATGCATAGACTGACATAAGAATATTATAATTTGACCATTTTAGCTTTACCAACAGTGTACCTTCCCTATGGTCATATAGTTTAACATTTAGCTGGAAAATCCTTACCTAATTATCCAAAGTTAAGAACATGTATATGTGTATGTCTATATGTGTGACCTATTGTTGAATTAAACTACCATTACATTTTTAAAATGCAGATGGCAGAATAACAGAAAGTGCTGTTGTCAACAGTTGTACAAATTTCTCACCAATAAACATATACACAAGTGATCTGTTTATGCTAATGGCAAGATAACTGTGATTATACAAGGAGACCCTGCGCACAGGTTATGTTTTATAGAGGAGTCTGCATAAATGCTAATTACTTTTAACTTTAATTATGAGGTAGAGAAATATTATAGTTATTTTATACCTGCCAGAACTGAGAAAATATATTGCATTCTCAAGGCTATTCAGAATGGAAATAGACTAGATTAAAACATTACTTAAAATTACTGTGAACTTAGCTGTTATACCATGACATCTACATTGAGTTTGATATGATTATTTCTCTTAGAAAACTCTCCTGTAAAGCAATGGGAAGTTTTAAACATAAGAAGAAATGGTTGCTGTCTTCAAACTATCAGGTTACACAGCTGATTCAGCTGTTGAAAATTTAGCTAAGTAAGTAACTATTAGTACTTGTCCTGCCCTTAGAGTGCATACAGGACAGTTTATTTTCTTTGCTAAGCAACCTTTTAGATAATGTTAACCCTGCTGACACTTTTGTCTTTCCTGCTACGTCAACATGCGTCAGTCTGAATCTAGAGCTTTCTCATGAATTAGCCACTCAAACAGTATTTGTAAAATTAATTTCATCTACATTCAACATCCATGTGAAAAATCATTCCATGGCTGAGGGCTTCTCAACAACCTCTTAATATTATTTAAGAAACTCTTCACCTTCAGGATGTATTCATTCATTTCTGATTTTTATCTTCAGCTGGGCAGACAGGAATGAGTGACCTCATCTCTTTCAGATCATCAGATCCTCACTCAGAGCTGTTACAGTCCGCAGCAAACACCAGTGCAAAGTACAACCAAAGGAGCTGTTGGCAACTGTTCTTCCGTGTCTCATTTGAGGCTTTTGTGTGACCACACTTTGTGTAGACTGCTGAGGCTGGTTGGCAGATTAATCATTGGACTCAGGAGAAACAGTCAGCTATTTCCAGCTCCCTTGGCTCCTCTCTGACATGCATTGGCCATTAACATTCCAGCCTTTTAAGAATGCAATCTTTAAGCCTCTATCTTAAGATGCAGCTCTCCCTGAAGTGAGGGTAGTTTGTTGCCTGCCTACACTTTGACACTGAAGTTTCTGTCCCTGCCAACTAGCACCATTTTTCTTCCTCATTTCTGGAGGCCTAAATGCAATGAATCTTATTTATTTCCATGGGCTTTCCCCTGCATGTTTTCCACTTGCTTCTTGAATTCAGGAAAGAGCATCCCTCATGTTGGCCTCATTGTTTTTCACTACCTGGGTCACAATTCTTTCTAGTAGAAGCCAGGACTTGACCAAAACCATCCAGGCTTAAGGTTCCATCTGAATACCTAGTCCACAGATGCCAAAAAAAGGCAAAACTAACAGTGAAGTGAGACTGTCTTTTGGGGGTTTGTAGTTCTACCTTCCCTAACTCACATAAACTTTTCAAGGGTCTCTTGCCTTAACTCTCCCACAGCACTGGCTTGTTTGTTGTATTTCACCTGTTCACACTTCTCTGTAAGATGTTTCATTTTAAGGCTCTTTTCACTTCGATCATTGTGCCTCCATGTTAACCACAGTAATGATCAAAGGCCACCAACGAAGAGAGAAAATCTAGGCACTCAGTGTCTTACCCAGCAATAAACCTCTAGACTCACTGATGAAACAGTCCCCAGCAAGCCACAGACCACCACCAAATGAGGCAAATTTAGCTCTAAGAAATTAGGTTTCCAGTCTTTTTTTCTTTATTTTTGTGTCCCTACAAACTTCTTCACTCAGTGTCTTAATCCCATAGAGAAATATCATCTTCACTTTGATCCTCTTTCCTAAATAAAGTTAAGTGGTATACGCTCATACTGACAAAAAAGCTTCCTTAAATGTTAGTTAAAAGAGAGATGTGTGTAATTACTCAGCCTCACTCCTTTACTCTTTATTACATTACTCTCATGGGTAAGAACATAGCAAGTAAAGACAGAGTGAGAACAGGTTTTGGCCTCTTGAGAGTAACTGTTGATAAAAGCTACAAAATGAGGACTGGGAAAAAAAAATGCTGCCATATGTGCTGATAGAGCACAAGAAAGATTTATTGGGAGCTAGTTACACAAACTGAATAACAGGGCTTTTGTCTGAACTGACAACTAATTGACATGAATTAGATTACAAGATAGCTGCCTCAAAACCTCCACAACCAGAACTGCTAACAGAAATACCATTAGAGGAAAGTGGCATAGACCACCAGAAAAAGGGAAAAAAAAAAAAAGCACAAAACTCCCACCAAAGCCAAAAATCAAAGCAAAAAAATACCGAGCATTACTTTGTGTCTGACTACTTTCAAAAAGCCAACATGGCTCTCTCTGAGTGCAATCCAGTCCAAAAATGTAGTGAAAAAGTTTGTCATGGGAAAACATGTGAATTATTTGCATCTGTTGTACTACTATGGCTGGCCAAATTCCTCTCTACACACAGCAAGCTGCATTTACAGAACTAGCACAGCTTTTTACCCTTCTAAAAACAGGGTCAGCTGAGGTCATAGTGATAAACATATGTGAGTGTGGGGTGGCACTGCTGTCCCCCAGTGCAGTGCACAGACAGCAGAGCACACAGTGGCCTCATGGAGGGGCAAAATCCATCTTTGCTTTCCCTCTAAATTCGAGAGAGGGGAAATACCCTCAGGTCTGGAAACAAATGCATAACTTAACATCCATACCTTCATATTGTAACAGCAGAAATTAATCTAGAAGGAAACCATACCTATGAGGATACTCAGTATCACAGTCTATATGAAAAATGAGTACTTTATTTAAAATTAACAGAGAAGCTTAATACTAGAGTTGTTTTGTTTTGGTGCATTTTATATCTTTCATAAAGCATGACATGAATTTCAAGCATCTTCATATCCTTTAATGGTAAGTTTTGATCTCAGTGTTCAACTGTGCTCTGTTTTCTAGTATTGCTTGAGAACTGATTTTACGAGATCAAAAAAAAAAAATTAAGTTCAGCTTTGTTGGGGTGAGCGCAGTATTCAGAGTGCTCTGGTTCAGAAGCAGGAAGGTGGTCAAATACTAATGCTAAAGGCTTAGAATTGACGTATAGATTTGGGTATGGGCCAAAAAGTGGACCTGAAGTGTGTCTATAAAGTAAGCTGTAGTCTCCTTTCCTCCCTCCCTCTTTTCTGCAGCATTTTCAGACACCTTTTAGAAACATCATACACTTGCCGTGTTTAAGAAATAAACAAAGTTGATTTTTTTTTAAATGTCACCTGAAAGCCAATAAACCACATAGAACGAAAGCTGTCTTTCTCTTCATCTGCCCTTCTGCCCTACTTCATATGTATTCCCTCCAGTGAGATTGTAACAAATTTGCACCTGGAATCTCAGTTCTACAGAATCTACAGTGGTAAATGAGTGGGATTTACCACTTACTTCAATAGAATATTTTTCCAACTGAAGACTGTAAGTTTTCTGTCCAGAAAGCTTAATAAACCAAACTGAGGAAAAGGGGGTAGGAGCAAGAAAAAAGAAAGAGAAAAAAAAAAGGAAATTTTTCACCAGAAAATGCTTTAATGTAAATGAAGCAAGATAAATCTATTATTACTGTAGCCTAAGTTACTACTAAAGTCACAAGACAGAAAGGTTTTCAGTGTATTCTGTCTTTGACACTACTTTTTATTTGATTCCTTGCTATGAATGTGTTGGATTAGGACAACTGTGTTGATACTGGCTCTTTTTAATTTTTTTGTTTACTTTTGGTTTTGTAAACCAGATATTAACTGCATGTAGACAGAATAACAGTATGCAGCAAATGAAATACAGCTTTTGTCATGCTTTTACAATAACGTTGGTTCTGTCATGCTAATTTCAGCTAAAGTATGAATAAATATACTTCATCTATTTTTGGACTTGTGTTGTGATAAGAGCCAATTTTAAACCAGAGCTCAGCCTAAACCACACAGATGGGATTTTATAACACTCCTGTCTTTTGATATAGGTTCCCCCACAATAGCACATTCAGTGACAGGGAGCTCAGAGTAGAACAACTGTTGCATGCAACCTCTTACTCTCTCATCATCAAAGGCTCAGCTGAAGCATCTCACCAGTGCAACCAGAAGAGCAGAAACTGGTCAGAAAGGAAGCAAATGTGCGAAACAAGAATCTTCATCTATTTCCCATCATGATTTATCAACATATACCCATGTGCAATTGTTCAGATTCGTTGGTGGCAATATGTTGTGCTTTCGGCCAGTCTGCAGCCTTGCATACCCCCATCACTGCAGGCAGGGCTGTCCTCACAGGATGTCATTGAGGTTCCCTCCCAGGTGGGCAGTAGTAGTGGAAGTTGTGTTTGCTGGATGAAAGTTAGTTGCAGATTGTAGGACTTCATGCCTAAATATTGCTTCCTTGTTCACTAGCATGGTACAGTAGCTAAATGATCATGACATTAATAAAAAGCTATGAGTAGAAAAGCTGTACTAAGGAAGAAGAGTGAAAGCTGAAATGAAGGTACAACAAAACAATAACCAAAGAATCAAGTGGTGAAAACAAATTATTGGGAAATGTCCAGTATATGGAAAAAACAATAAGAAACTGAGGTGGACACAAAGCAATTCTCTGGAATATTTAAAGAACCACTTCCAGAGAACACCTGAAATGATGCAGAAGTTGCAGTTGTTTTTCCCTTAATAGGTAACACCAGATATTTACACCAGTAAGTGCAGACTTCTAGCCTTATGCCCTACGTACCAACCTCACACAGGACTGAGGGCCTCTGCACTGGGCAAGTAAGGACTAGGATAGTCCAGAAGAAGGGAATCAGAATGGCTTTTCATTTGAACTTAAGCAATTCACTTCATCAGGCTGTTCCTTGGTTCCACAGTAAAAACTTAAACGTTTTTTAATTTTATTTTTAACCTGGTTACCTTGTCTTTTCAGAGCACAATATCTTCAGGATGCTTTCCCAAAGTTATCACACTGCAGATATGAGGGTTTGAGATGTGCTTATATACAGGAGAGTGATTGAGATTTTCAGGTACTACTGTACCATAAATATATAGTTGCTGAAACATAAAAGATCATATTGAAAGCAGAGTTAAGATGATACAAGTTAAAGGTCAAGAAGCTTTTTCAGAAAAGTAAATATTCCAGAAGATATATAGCTTGCTTTTTGTTAAACTAAATATTATCTCTTTCTAGTTTTGAGAGGATTAAATGTGGGTTCTAAAAATTATAAATATTTACAGACAGACTGCCTGAAAGTGAAGCGAAATGGATGTATACAGAAGTTCTTCAAATATTATCCTTCATTAATATCTCCACTAAAATAGTATCTGGAAACATGCAATTAAAATCAGGGTTTGGCAATACTGTGTACAAGACCTTATAACAAGGACAGTACTTGTATGTCAAAAGGGAAGCATTTCTGTCTTTGTGCTGTTTATCAAGGCCATTTAGAACTTGTGATAACTCCAACAGAATGTAGTTCTTCTTGTCCCCTGGTTCAAAGAGGCTTTTATTGCAGACTCAGCAGTATAAGGCCAGGACTTACAGCTGAACACTCTTCTTTTATTCCCCAGAGGAAAATGGACAGAGACACAAAATCATGTTCAAGTATTCTAGACAGTTACTCTTGAAAATATGAAAGAAATTCTCTGCACACACTGTGTCTTTCTCTGGGTTTAAATATTTCCACTTGTCTGTAAATGTAACTGTGAAATACAAGAATGATCTTACGCAGCACTTAACACCTTTACAAATGAAAGAGTCATGTATTTCCTCTCTTGCTGTTTTTTCTTACTCAGGGTTTTTTATCTACTTTGCCTTTAACACTATGAAGCTCTTAGACAATTTCCTCTGAAAACTACTCTTCTCTGAAGGCTAGTGTCAGTATAAATATGAATAGTCAAACTCTTTATTACTGAGCTTTTCAATATCACAATAGCTCACTGGGGCATCTAGATGTTGAAGCAGAGCTGTATATGGTGTCTCAAGCATCTAGAATTATATTTGCCTCAAATTGCACTTCCCAGTATTAAACCATTTGAGGTCATCCATGAACACCCAAGTGTTTAAATCAGATTATTCACTTTCAAATGCGCATATCTTCCTTAGTGCTGACAAAGAATTTTATGTGTTCCACACATGAAGCTTACAGCATTACACTACCAATTTTATGGAAACTCCTCAAAGCCCCAGGCCAAATCCCCGGGGTTGGCAAATTTAGCCACTACTCACTCAGTTGAGAATCCTTTTGCTCAGAGGTGAAAAAAGGGGAACTCCTTACTAAAACATCAACAGTCCTGGCTTTGATTTGTGCCCTTTCCAGGTGGACACAAGTGAAAGAGAGAATACTGCCACTGCTGAAGAAAGACAAAACTCCATCAATTCAAATCCATCCCACTTCTGTGCTGAGAGTATTGAACAGTCAGTACTAGGGAATTACTTCAATAATGAGTCCAACCTTGTCCAAGAAAACTTGAGAATCAAGGACCTAAAGCTGGATATCAGAAATGATTAGTCTATGTAAATTCGCATCTTTTTCTCTATAGCTGCACTCATAATGTGGCAGAAATAATCTGTGCTAAAATATCTGTGATCTGGCTTTTTGCCCTCTTAATGCATCTTAATAAAAAGCAGGCATACCAAAGGACAAGTAGGACCTATTGGGTTCTCCAGGGACTGAAAATGCTTCATTTAAGGATATATCTTTTCAAGAAAACAGTACTCACTGTTCCTTCAGAGCTGTCCTGGTCAGGAACAGGAGGTGACAGGAAATCATTAGGCAGAGAATGATATAGGTCATAGGTGGTATTTTAGAACTATTTTTTTAGTACACTGAACTACTTTGAAAACATTTGGGGGAGCTGAAGTAAAATTGTGTGCAAGATGCTATAGGTTGAGAGGTAGCTGCCTAATCCCTCCCCTTTCCAATTATGCACTGACAACAGTCTCCTTAGGTCATTACTCAGTAGAGCCTGTTTTTCTTAAGAGAATCAATAGGTTCCTCTTTGCTCTCTTTTCCTCTGTAGAATTTCCTATTGCCATATCACTAATACGAGACCACTGACTCCCAAACCTCCACAATACTGCTATGAATACCACTCTTTTATCTGTTTTATGCTGTTATGAAAAGAAATAAATTGCAGGCATTTTAATAAGTACCTTTGTTGACAAACTGTGTTTTTCAAAACAATCATCAAATTACTCATTGGCAATACATTTTATAACACAATTTCTTTGTTCTGGAATAGTGTACAGTCCTATGTGATTTTACTGAGATACTGACTGAATAATTATACTAAGCAAATAAAAATTATGCCAAACACATGCAATCAGTAGGATATAGTGTAAAATTCACTTCTTTGTTTACTGCTCTTGTTCCTCTATTTTTTTCACCCCATTTGGATAATGGAGACTTTTTAAACAAGAGAAAAGATAGGTACAAAAGCTTACAGGATACAATGATTTCTCTAGATTCAAAACTCCTCTTTTGAAATAACTCTCTCTTTTTACGTGTCTGCATGAACAATTCTCTAGTTGGATGAATGTTTTAGAGAAAAGCAAGAGGAGGCATGGATGTATTAGAATCACTGCAGATGACTGCATTTGGCCTGAATGTTTGTGTAAAACAACCAGCTGCATCTGCCCAGCATTCCTTTCAGGGGAAAACTGTTCATTTCACAAGTACAGAAGGATTCTGTTTCTTAGTCAGGCTCTCAAAATACACTTTCAGATGCACACACCATAGTTCTTTTGGAGATAAATAGTTAAATCTCTCCTACTTGGTAAATCTGGAACATCCAGTAAGGGTAGATTGGGAATTGTGCCATAAACTTCAGTGACAATCATGATAAAAGAGTTGGAAAAGAACCTGCCTGGCTTTCATAACATATTTTGTGGGATTAAGAGCTGTGGGGTGGAAGAACAGCCATAGCTTTAAACTGCTGAACTTCATTAATTTCAACCTGGAAATAACTAGTATGAACAAACAAGAAATCCCAATGGAGTACTTCCACACAAGTACTTTATTTTGCACAATAAAATAAGACACATTACCTTAGCATAATATTCATGAAATCCTCCTTCCTCAGCAATTCGTCTTGCATTGCAGCACAAGTGTAATCTGTGCCTGGGATTCTCTGCTCTTTGCTATTTACAAATATGGCTGTTCGCAGAAAAGAAGGCACACTGAATACCTAAATGAACATAAAAATATACGTGAGGTGTTACAAAATAGGAAAGTGTTTAAAACAGATGACAGTCCCAGTGGTCAGACTTGTTGATTACTTGAGCAGTGTCTCCCCTTTAAGAATATGTATCATGTTTGTTACTTCATCCAAAAGTGAAGCATATCATCACTGCATAGCCTGCTTTCCAAGTATGGAAGAAATTAGTTCATACCTGTCCCACATCTCTCTTTTCTGACAGTCAGCTGCAAGAAGACTCTGGGAGTAATTCCCCTTGAAGAGTATATTCTTGTCACCTTGGTAGGTAGGTAATATATCAATTGCCCCTGTGCAACATGAGAGCTGAACAGTGATGGATAAACACCAGAAAATCCCATGACTCACTTTCCCTGATAAAGGGAGAAAAGGGTCAAGGAATCCCTTAGGGAAAGCCTTGCCTGTATTTCGGGACTGCCATATCACTTTCAGAAATCAAGATAGATATCCTCCCTGCAAGCCTGAAGAAGTGCCTACCCCCACAGATGAGAGATTTCCAGTCCTACTGCACCTGTGTGGTTTGTGAAAGAGACAGTCTGTGTGCACAGGACTTGACCACATCACGGGGTGAATAGGATCGCATATGTGCATGTTTATACACTTCTAATCCTTCAAACCTGCAATTAATTTCCAAGTATCTACAAAAATAATGGTTTTACGCTGGCTTTTCATGTATGAAAATAACAAAAAAATAGTAATTTCTACCACTATGGTTTTTAAAATACAACCTGTATTATCACACAAACAATATGCCTGGTTGCACTTTCAGAGTTTACTACCAATCTATCTTTTACAGTCTTCAAGTGACATGCAAAAATCTAGTGGAAGCTTTAAAAATTCACCATGAATGACTTGATTTATGGTCTTCCATATACATTAATTTTTAGTACCATACAAATATTTCTATTGGCACAGCATGCTCTGCTCTGGAGAATTTAACTGGATTCACAAATTGTTACAATATCTTTCTGTTAATTTAATCCTTTCACAGTAAATATTAATACATGACTATCTAGTAAGAAAAGATAAAGAAAAAATTACCTTGGAAATTGGATAAAGGTCTGTAACCATTACAGCACTAAAATTCTGAAAAAAACCTTCAGGGAGGTTTTTAGTCTGACTACTCCCAGCTACTCAGGCTTTCATCAGTTTTTATGGAGGGGATTATGCATATATACTAACATTCGGAACAATAGCAGGGTCCAGACCCAATGACCCAAACAGATCTCTTCTGAAACTATGCTGCAATGAAAATGCGTCAAATTAACAATAAGGGCAGAAAATAGAAGGTTGCAAGTATCTCTACCTTTTTCACTGCATATAAACACTCCTCCTTACAATTAACTGAACATTGTGAGACAAAGATTGTTGAGTTTTACAGTTGCTGATTTCAGTGAAAATAGAATTTAAAGCATTTCATGAAAGACCAGCCTTTTTCACCAAGCAAGGAATAAATAGACACTGTTTGTTAAACCTTTATATTCAATGCAGTAAACTGAAAATGTTTGCCCTTCTAGTTTACATTAATTTTGGTTCTTTCCACCAAACAGGATGAGCGCAAAGCAGTCAAGCATGTATAAAGGTTACAATACCCTTGAAAGGCAACTTTGTTCTTGCTTATAATCTCCTCCCACAACTCACAAGCCCCTCCTACTAGCCTCTTTAGTATTGGTTTAGGTGTCCATGATCTCTCGATATTCTTTTCAAGTTTCTGAAGGGGAAAATGAAAGTCTCAGAGAGGAACCAGGCTAAGGCGAGCCTTGCAAACAGACAGGGTTTTTCTCAAATATTTATTTTTCTCATCTTGAGGCCTCCAGGTATGTTTGATTTAAGGCACTGAAAGAGCAGTCATCCCAGCTGGTAGAAACTTTTTCACTAAGCAAACAAGCACAAGGATTAGAACCCTAAAAGTGTTCATATTGCATCACACTTGTTAGTAGCTAAAATATCCCTGCTAACCAGCTCAAATGAGTTGCCAAGTCAGCTGAGCAATCTCACAGATATTTTTGTGACATTTTGCTAACAACTCTGAAAAATAAATGGATCTCATGGGAATGTGGGTGCTGATTTCTAGTGATAACTTTTTTTAAGTTTGAAAGATATCTGCAAATATTATCTATTGACTTATTTTAGTACAAAACCTGCTCTGCACGCACACATGATTTGTGCAAATAAAGGCTATAGAGACCTATATATTCAAACCTTCATTGCAGAATTGTGCAAGTGGCTTTTAAAGGCTGAATAAAGGTCTTTGCATATAGTGAATACAGAAAAATGTCCTGAGGGTCTGCATGATGGGTTTTAGCCACACCATTCCAAGAAGAGACAACAATAGCCTACAGAGAAAGCCCCTTGAATGATTTATCTAGATAGCACTTCAAGAAAAAATGAATGTGAAGCATGTGAAAAAATCTCATAAAAGCTCCCTTTTAAGTGAATGAAAGCATAGTTGCTCTAGAAGCACTGACAATGGCAATGACACTGGTGCCCTCCAGTAGCATGGATAACATTGACACACATGGTCCACAATGTAAAAAAATATTTTATTTTTTCTGGTTTCATTTTGTACTGGAATGGCATATTTCAGAGATATGGTGCACCAAGCTCCTAGACAGAGACAGGAGTCCTTCCCTTTTCAGTGATGTCAAAAGCTATCAAGATGAACTTATCAAAGCTCAAGCTCCCCAAAACAGTTGGACTTTAACCTCTTTGGTTGCCATTTTCATTCTGCAGTCTCCCCAGTTAACTCCAGCTCTTCAATGTTTCCATGTTTACCACTGGAGAAGTAGAAAACCTCTGCAGAATCCAACCCAGTATTGCTGGCTTTTTCAAAGTACTCTGCTACAGTCAGCTAAAGCTGGGCAAAACCTGCTGTAAAAATTGAGTGCCTCAAGCACTGATCTGGTACATTTCTACCAACCCAACCATCTGGATGACTTTTAGGGAAAACACACCAACTCTCACAGAGATTTGTCCATCCAGGAGAGTACCAGACTGAACAGAACAAGGGCAGCCAGTAACCCTTCCAACACAGCATATTCTATGATTTTGTATTTCCAGTATCTTTTCAATGCATGGAGAAGAAACCTGGAGAAATGTGATGGGTAACTGCTTTCCTGAACTGACACTACCACTGCTAGTAGTATTAAACAGCACTGTGTTTTCTAGGCAAAGTATTGCTGTTCCTGCCCCACCCAAAAAATTTGGCTATACGCTTAACACTCTTTAGAAAGTCACTGGAATTCGTCAAAGACTGCCATGTTGTCCTTTTTTTCACACTAAGAAAACAAACCAAAAAGAGTTCGAAATGTTACAAGCTGTAAAAGCAAGATATTTCTGAAGATGCTTAAAAACAGGAAAGGGTCTGGTCCAACAGCACATAGGCTCCAACGGAAATCTTTTGTAATATAATTAAATGTTCTTTACATTGTAATCCTGTTGTTTATAGCAAGTTGAAATGATGTTTTGTCTCAAGGTTTGGGTGGCTTTTTTTGTGTAACTGGAAATGATGGCTAGAATTTTCATAGTAAGAGTTGAAGGGCTGTGAAGATGTGAAAAGCAACAAAATGTGGTTTCAATTTGTCAAAATGTTCCCCAAGGAAACTAGATAGGGGTGTACTGAAAATTAAGCACAGATTGTTGGGTGATGAACAGCACAGGCCTGTACTTGCTAAGTAATGTTCTCAGTCATGTCAGTAACATTTGACTTATAAAAAGCAGCAGTGATTTGGTTACAGTAGATATGCAGCAGAAACAACATAGTTGGTGGTCCTAGCTTTGCAGAGTGTTGCTTTAACACAGTCAAATAGAACAAATTTTGGTGATTTATTGTTGGGCTAGATTTCACTCTCTGGGCAACATGCCATGAAGTTTGGGTCAGGTCTCTGTGCACTGCACTAAGCATATCTTTTTCAGACCTGGCTCCTAATCTTTATGCACTATCCATTAGAGTCTTACCGGCTCTGCCCTACCCATTATTTACTGCAATCCTCTATACCTATTAAGAAAGTAAAAAAATGCTGTTTACCAAAATGTCACAAAGAGTTTTTTCACTCATGGCACTGAAAATCAGAATGATGTGAGAGTGAGCAGAAAAGATGCTATTACACTCATGGGTTTAAAATAATATGTCTAGTTAGTATTTCAGATCACAAAGACCAGTATCTTAAAATGTTGGGACATACTCCTGCAATTCAAGTATTCTCCCCATCTAAAGGCAGACCTGACATGATGCAAAAGTTGCCTGCAGAGAGAGTGATGAGCCAGCTGCAGCTGTCTGCTGTCCTGAAGTGAAGCAACAGGCAGTGGCTTCCTCTGTTAGAGCAAATGCATCCTGGAGTGTCTTCACAAGGGTCAGAAAGACAGATAAGAGCAAGTTGTCACTCCAAAACATGACCACCACCTCATACCAAATGGCTTTATAGTCGTCATATAAAAAAGGGAAAAAAAATAGAAAAGAATCTCTGCCAGTAAGGAATAAATTAATAGGCTTTAAAACTCCACCAAACTAGGACTCCTGGGATGGCAGATTAACTCAGCACTGCCCTCTGAATCATTTTGGTGTCAAGATGAGATAAAACAGCTATCTGAATAGAAGGCAACTATGCATAAACTGTCCTTGCTGAGCACAACGAAACTACCCAGCCAGCAACTCCAGATTTTTGGCTAGAACTTTCTACTGCTGTATTTACACTCACTAATTCCTTATATTAATAGACAGTCAACAATTATAGCAGAGAGTAAGATGCTAGCCAGGATTCCAGTTACAATCCTTATTTGACAGGAAGTTAATATGATTAGATTCAAATTATTGCAAAGCTACGTGGGGAGTACTGGCAGCCTCCTGTAAAGCGGAACTGTAGTAAGTGATGTGAATAAGAGGCTCAGGCTCCACACAGTAACACTCTATCCAAATATTTGTGATCAATTACCTGTATTCTGCAGTTATTCAACTACTCTGTCACAGATACTCAAATCCGCTATTACCTGCTCTATTTTCCAAAATAATTAGCATCATCAATAACCTTTTCTTAAAACATGAAAAAAGCAAAGGAGCTGGGGATTTTTTACAAGAAAAAATTATTACGTGTAGATTATATAAATATATTAGAATATATAATTCCAGTAAATTATACACTATAGTATCATTATTCCTTAATGTGTGTGAAAGAGCTATGGGAACACACAAGCACCCTTCTCTCTTTGGCTTTTCCTAGGAGATGTCACATTGAAATCCTTTCCCTCACCACTGTGCTCATTAGTTGGAGGAAGACTGCAGCCAGAGGGAGTGTTGGGACTGGTTCTTTAAGAAAAAGGCATCCCACACTGCTGTGGCTGCAGCTCAGCAAGTAAACAGTGTTAACACACAGGCATTGCAAAGTATCTTAATTCCAGTCTATTCCTGGTACTTTGTTGGTGTGTGGTAGCAGCTAAGACTAAATATTTTTCATACCAGTGCTTTCATTAGAGAAAATATGTTATAGTTTAGGAATTCTCAAGAAATATGTTAGTTCCAAATTATCAGAGATAAAACATTACTTGTAAGTATAAAGACCAATGAACTAACATTGCACATAGTCAAAACACGATTAGATAAGGTAAACGTGGCACCTAAAATGAGGCCAAATTGAGTCCCAGTAAAAGGTACCCCATTTTAATCTTGCATTTCTTTTTTTCCATCAAAACTCAGCATAGTCACAACAGCTAATTTTCCCAAGAATTTTGTTGTTTTCTTCTTCTAGCTGGAAAAAAAACTACTGGCAAACATAATTTACTGGATATTATTTGACAAACATTTCCTCTACATTTTTCATCTTTAAATATCTGTAGACATGTGCAGGCATGCCAAATATTTTTATACCCTAAATGTTATGGACTAATACCATAAAACTGGTGAGAAGTACTCTGTGCCATTCTGTTTCTGTTCTCCTGGGGAGATGTCCAGCATATTTTGACAAGAGTGGCATAATCTGCTACATCCTGAAAATTGTTTTCCATAAATAATATTAACAACCTCCACTTTTTCAAACCATCTTGTGCCACAAGAGTTTAACAAGGAGCAGCTTGACATATTATCATAATAATAGAAATTTTAAAATAGAGCAAGAGCGATTGAAAATTCAGAGAAAAGACTAGTGAATTGGTTTACTTTTCTTCTTTATGCAATTTTCTTCTCAGCAGTATTTAATTCTATTTCCCCTCTATTAGAAAAAAACATACCACCACCACATGGGAAGCATCTTCCTGGGCAAGGATATAAGAGAAGCTTGAGATATGCAAGAAAATGTTATTAAAATCTTGAATGCATTGAAATTATAATGCTATTTTACTTCTCATTTTAATTCTGTGAATAAAAAAAACATAATACTAAATTTGAGATTGAAGAAATATGAAAATTAATAAGACAAGTAGGTGGTAAAAAAACCTAAGACATTAGTAAAATTTAAAATACCTATGATTTTATATTATTGACTGCACATAAAGATTTGAGCTCTATTAGAAATAAAACTACTGGAGTTATGAGCAAAATATATAATGCTAGCATCAATAAGTGAAAGTAAACATGTATGTGGAGAGTGAAATAGCTTACAGGTTTGACCTCTAGATTTGTACAGCTGGTAACATTTAAGAATAAGTTTACTCATGAGCAATAAAAATGTTCTAATGAACTCAAATCTGCACTGAAAAAAACTCCACGTAACAACCTATAATTGTTTTAAGATAGGTCCTCTTTGTGGACAGGATTTTAAGACACTGATCAAATCACCGTACACATTTTAGAATGTTTGGCTTGACTTGATAAAATCAATTTTGAAAAAAAATACCTTCAATATTTGAGATAGCACAGAAAACCTTAGTAGGAACCTGAAGGATGGTCATCTCCGAGACTGCTTTTGTTTTTTGGGCATTTTACACTGGGATGGGAGGAACATAAGCATGAAAGGAGAAACCTTTCATGTGAGAAGCAAAGCATGAGATGGGTGAATCTGCACAACATTGTAGCATTATAGTCTCTGGTCTTGTTGAAAAGAGAAGGATATATACTCAGCCACATTAAAAAAAAAAATTACAATGGTAATCAGGATCTAAAACACAGTACGTATTGGCTCTATGTATACAGAATTCAAACATAAATATTTAAGACTGTTTTATTTTTCTTTCAATTAGATATTAAATGCCCACTTGGGAGTCTTGGACAATTTGCTGCAGAAAAGTGAAGCAGCTCCTAAATGAAAATGTAGTCTCCTTTCATAAGGTGCTTGCAGTGTTCTCAAACAAATCCCTTATCTGGGATAATTTGCAGAAAAGTGCACTGGGTCTGGTCTTATCCAGACAGAACTCATAGAACATGTTTTATACCTGACATTAAACTGAATTGTGATGGAACATAAAGATTATTTTATCACATTCTGGCTCCCTGACAGCTTAAGGCACCTGTTCTGAATAGCAAGACCTCTCAAATCTCAAACTTGCTTTCCTTAAACTTCCATGACTTAATATTTTTGTGTTTAAAATTCTGTGTTTTCACAACCAAATATCCCACACTTTGTTACATCCATACTTCTGCAAAAAAAGCGTTAAAAAGATGAAAGTGAAGGTAGGGTTTTATTCAAGGAAATAACTCCCGAAGGTTGAGTGGCTGAAAAGGAAAGATTGATTATCCTTCAGAGGTGTCTATCTCTATAAAGGGAGTCAAGGGTAACAAGCTAATACTTAAGTTGTAAATATCTGAAGACAAGTAAGAAACAGCTCTCCTGTGACAGATTTTAACTCTTTGTTGTAACTGCCTTTCCAGTGTGGACTGTAGGATTTAATTTAGAACAAGTCAAGCATAAGATACCTCAGCAAGAAAATAATTTCTCATTACTTTTGAAATAGATACATAACAAATTAGAAACCTTACCCTACCTTTTAAAGAGGAACTTAATAAAATACTGTAGTAAAATGCCCAGAAAAAATGTGAAATTCTCCAAAACACCAAGTCAAGCAAACATCTCATGGGAACAACATAAGTAGTGCTATTCCTGAATTAAGCTTGACTAGATGACCCATTAAGCTTTCTTCCAACTTACTTTGTATACTTCTATGGGATAAAAAAAACAAAACCAAACAAACAAACAAAACCAAAAAAACCAAACACCAAAACAATAAATCATTAATTTTGCCAAACTTCTCAACACCTTTGGATTCAACAGTCTCCTGAACATTCTATATTCTTGCTAGAGTAGATCTTCTCCAATCATATACAAATTTAAATCTGTGTAGATCTCTCTGTATATCTCTAATTCTGTTGAATGTGTTCCCAGAGGGTTAATATTTTGCTTCTCAAAAGAAATTTTCTGGTGGAGAACCACCCCTGTTTCTATCACATTCCCAGCTCCAGATTTACCCAAACCCATAGTGACCAAACTCTTCACCTCCAACTGATACCTCTGTTGGAATTACATAAGAAACATTCTTGTTCTATTTGTTTTTCCACCATCTGCTTTGCCAGAAAAAGTGGCAGCAAGTTTGCCAATAACAACGACAACCTGCGACATTTCCTATTCCAACTTTTAGAAAGGAGTGATACCTTCTAAAACTCTGTTGGAAATGTATTTAACTATAGACTAAAACAAAGACAAAACTGTGGAGTTTAGGTCTCTTAGAAAGATACATCTTTCACAGTAAATGAGTTTGATCATTGTTCTGTAACCAGCTTTCAGTAAAGCCCTGTTGTGCACTTTGCTCTTAAAAAAAAAAAATGAAAATTCTTGTTAAATTAGTGATGAGTTTCTAGATATTAAGTAGATTATTGCTTCATCTCATTTCCTGCTTCTACATTGAAACAAGTTTACAGTCCAGGAGCCTTAAGGGGTTTTAAGTCAAAGTACTCCTGCACAAAATATGGTATTATTATACCAGATTTTCCAAAAGCCTTCTGGTCTTCAAAAGCCAACAAGATTAAAGAGATGACAAGAAACAGTATTCACACTTCATGTAAATGATATGCAATAGGTGTGAATCACTAAACTCTGAAAGATCATCCATCCAAGAGAGTAACTGCTTTGTGTTTGATTGCCCCTTGCCAGTGACACACTTTGCGATCATCTTGTAGCAGATAATAACAGCAGAACTGTTTGACTCCAAGTATTTAAAAATGAATTCAAAATCCATTTTGTCAGCAACATTTAAAGTTTGTCACCTAGAAAATCCTGCTAAAATCTTTTGTCTGAACACCTCAGTATTTTGTCTTGTATTCTCTGAGAACCTTTTACAACACAAAAGTAAAATACAGCAGAACTAACTTTACTTTGAGAGAAGAAAGGGGCTTCTCTGGAGTACTTAAGATGTTCCATTCAGAT
>JAWWMO010000121.1:81658442-81707452 GCA_035047845.1 Dendrocincla fuliginosa | reverse complement strand
TGTTGCCCATCTATGAACATGCTCCAGCACCTCAATGTCCTTTTTAATGTAGGGAGCAGCAAGCAGTACTCAAGGCACACGTTTACCAATGCTGCGTAAAGGGAGATGATCACTTCCTTTGTCCTGCTGGTTACACTATTCTTGATACAGCTCGAGATGTCATTGGCTTTTGTGACCACCTGGGCACACTTCTGGGTCATATTGAGCTGGTTGTTAACCATCACCCCCAAGTCCCTTTCTGCTCCCCAAGTGTGTAGCACTGCATGGGGCGGCTGCAATCCAAATGGTTCATCCCATCTAAACACAAGGAAGGCATTAAACAAATGCTTACCAAAGCAGGTTAGACAGAATATTCAGAAGTCACATTCTTAAAGAAAAAAAGAATCTGACATAGACAATAGGCCAATGAACTATACAAATACCTAACAATACAATCTGCTTACTAATAACTTGATACATATGAATATTTCATTCAATTTAAATTTTATCCAGTGATAAGCAAAGTATAGAAATAAAAAAAAGAAGTTGGACATGTTTATTTCTCTAATGAGATGTTATATTAACATGGGTCTAGATCTAGGCTACTGAAGGACAGAGCACCAAAGAGACCTTGGGGGGTCTGAATCCTCCCATTTGTTTCTGCTACCTCCTTTGGCATCACAAAGAACATAGTTCTGTTACTTGTAGCACCTCCTTTTCTCTGGCTTTTAGTAACACTTATATCCCTCCAAGATAGTATTCAAATGATTTGATAGTATTCAAAACACTACTTTCTTCACTTTCCCCTCCTCCCTTGGTTTTTTTTTTTTTCCTTTGTTTTGTTTCATTTTGTATTGTTGCATCAGAGTAAGCTATTCCTCTTTACAGGCTCTTCACAGTATATCACCATTATATATACCACGTCTTATTAAGTAAGCTCTGAGTCAACTGGCTTACATACCTAGACCCCATCACCCATTTATTAAATTTTTAAGCAGAAAATACTCTGTTCAGTGTTGGAGGATGCATTAATAAACATCTGAATAGACTTGCCAACTTTTTTCAAAGCTTTATGTCCCATATCTCCTTTTATGGGAAGTCTTCAGAAATATTAATAAGGACACTTTGAAGGCTGCTTGCCATGACTGGCTTGCTGATTCTATTCTTGGCACGCATGTTATCTGTTAGTAAATCACACAATCATATAAAACCTAATCCCAAGGAATTAGGAATAAAGGAAAAAGGAATCCCAAGTTAATTGGCAATATCAACAGTCAGAAGTTCAAGTCTGAAAAAAAACCCAAACAATTACCTTCTTCAGTGAAAAGCAGTGTCAAGTAAAGATTATGACTTGAAAGTATATTTCCTAAAAAATATAGTGTATAATTTTTTGCTTTACTGCTTTCTTCAGGTAAAAGTGTAGATGTGATTGTAAGAACCACATTTTTGTAAGTACAGCTCAAAGAACTTAAGTTTTTCAGTAATGTTCTACACCATATTAGAAGGTGGATATGAATAGCCAACTTCATTTTTACAGACAAAGAAACCAGAGCTGAGGATAATCATTTCCCCTCCAGTCACCTGGCAGAGCTATATGAGGGTCGGGAACAGACACTCTGTCCCCTGAATAGATGTCTTGTCCCCTGCCTGCTGTATCATGCAGTTTGTCTGAGAAATATTTGCAATACTGTTGTAGAGCATGTGTGTGAGATAGGGTGAACACCTTTTAGAAGTCTTTTAAATTCAAATATTGAATATTGGATTTTGCCATAAATGCCATATAGAAGGGTCCAAGCCAAAGGTGTTTCTTTAGAGCTAAAAAAGAAATATACCTGCTTTTTGAATAATGAAGACTTGATTTGAATTCGTTATGTTTTTTTTAAGAGGAGAGTGAATATTTACTTGAACACAATCTTTATTTATTTGATCTGTAAGGCTGAGGTAAAAAGCATGCAGCAATATAATTTGAAATAACTGAGTGAAACTATTGAGAACTTTCAAGTAACACTTTTTGAACATGAGTAGCTTACTTTCATGCTCAAGATTCCTGAAGTATTTACCTGTTAGTTTCATAGTACATTTTGGACCACGAATATATATATATATTATTTTTTTCCTTCACAAAACACTGAACAGTGAACGCCTTCACCGTATCACAGTCTACAGAACAAAGCTGTGATACAGATAGAGATAGAGTCACTGAGGAACTTCTCTGTTTTACTTGATTCATTGTCTCATATCTGTAAGAGATATGCTATTCCCTGAATGACGGGTTTTAAAATTAGGTAAGCAAAACCTAAAAAGAGTTTCTTGGCTACAAAGCAATCAGTCAGAAAAAAAAAAAAACTTTGGGATTTGAGCAGATGAAGTGCTTGAACTGGCAACTTGTGTTGTTACTTCTGGAACAAACCTGGGCAGTGGGGAAGACTGGCTGTAATTAAAGGCATTACGTACTCTGATAAGTACGGCTGTATATATCATTATTAGCAATTGCCATTGGATGGGTGTCTGTAGTAGGGAAGAAAAGGCTAGATTACTCTGGAGCCAGAAGAGTTTAGTGTTTGGCAGGGAATACGGGCCTTTTTTTCTGAAGGGGGTAAGCTAAGGATTTTTAATTTTTAACACATTTCTGAGTTTAAAATGTATTACCTAATCTGATTTTTTTTTTTTTTTTTTACCACCATAGTTTCAGGTTCAGTGATTATGAAGACTAAGTTCTCCCAGAACTCCCAGGACCGATCACACATGTTCAGTTACACTCTCAGGTTTAACAAACAAGGTTTCCAATTAAATATCAGTGTGTGGTACTTCTGTGCTGTAGAAAGCACTACACTTTTCACTGTTGACTGAGAAATGAAACTTATTGTTGAAGGGAAACAGAATGCCACACTGTTAAAGGCCACAGGACTGGCTGTGCCTATCCATTGCCACCTACAAAAAAGGGAGAAAAACTATTTCAAATCTTAGCCTTCCCCATTTGTCTACAGCCCTTCTAGTTTCTCTAGTTGGTCAAAAGTGTCAGGCTGATGTAAAGCCCTAAGGCCCTGTGCCCATCGAATTCATCTTGAGAAGTATAAATATCCAATCACCCCAGCACTGGTTAAAGCCCTCGGAGCCTCTGCTAATACAAGCCCCTAAAACCCCTCTCAGAAGATTCTCTGATTGTTGTACATGAACACCACTGATACGTTGTGGACCTTCAAAAGAATTTTGTTAGCATAAAGAATTTAAAGCTATAAAAATAAATCACTAGCTGCAGGAAGCTTCAGTTATATAGTGACAGATTTTTCCGTCTTTTAATGTGCTAACTAGATTAGTTTTGGTTTCTTCAGTGATTAACAGCTATTGGGGATATTTAAAAGTGTCTACACACATAAAGACAAAGAATGAAGCCATCTTGTGTTTAAATCTCCAAGCAAAGCAACTCAGTACAAAAAAACTTGCACAAACCTTGGAAATATACTTGCTCAGTGTTTCATCTACACACAAATCCTTCAACAGCAGCAGTCTAGAGTTGAATTTATACCGGCATTATTTTGTTCTCCATGAAGTTTAAACAGCTAGCTAAAGACACAGGAGTGGATTTGTGCCAAAGTAATAAGACAGTTTAACACAAAATGAAGAAACATTGTGATATTAAGTAAAGTCTACATCATTCAGTGTTGCTCCCCTCATAAGGGAAGCAATCACAAGTGCTTCCCTTGGCCTAATTTAACACTAATGTTATTTTCCACAATAATACTTCAACATTTCCCTTCAGCTTCCTTATGAAATGATTGATTTTTTTAATAACCCCTCATGGGGAACTCAGGTTAAAAAGCAAATAACTGTGAATTCAAATGGAAAACTTATATATATAGTCAAGTTTTAGGCATATATGTATATATATATATATATCACAAAAAGTTTGCTATCTTAAATATTACCTTGTTTTGGTGTATGGTCTTGAGTCACCATTGTAACTTAATCTGAACTTCTAAAGATTATTTTGCTATAGATATAGTAAGTGATAGCTCTACATTTCTTACAAAAGAAAAGCCAGCCCTGAAGACCCTGAAATGATTCTAACACGTTGACTTGAGACATGGATCCTGTCCAACTAGACTGCTTCCTCTTCATCTCAGTAATACTAGCCAACTAGTGAGGTTTGACAGCACTGACTTTGTTACATTTTGCCATTGGTTTTGGAACAAAAATCACTCTAGCAGTGACAGAACCTTGCTATGTATTTGCACCAGACCATGTTATGCTTATATGTGTTTGTAAACACAAACAGTGTCTGGAAGGTGAAATAATGCCACAGTCAGGTCACAAGCACGGTCTAGTCACCCTTTCCTCTATGGTGGCTGTTTAAATTTAGCAAGTTCCTGCCAAATATTCCAAGGAATCCTACTAAACATCTGAGAAGGAAAAACTCTGCAAATACCAAAGAGAGACATATGTTAAGCAGATTAGTCTACCATGTGGCAAGAGGATTGCACGTTAACAATAAAGTAGACAAGTTTTTCCTAGTTTCTGCCACTTTGACCTTCCCACAGAATCTCTTCTCTTGAATTGTTTAATTCAGCCTGCAGAAAAGCATTTCTGAGAAGTTGCAGAACTATGTGGATTTTCAAATGAGGACTTTTTCTTTGAATTGTGCATGAAAATTTGCAGTGCTCTATGAATTTGATGAAGAAATAAGCCAGAATTTATTAGCACACAAGGGATTTCAAAGTCACTATAGGTTGTTTTTATACATGATAATAAACCTGGATGAGTTGATGAGCACAGTAGTGAATGGTCTCAGGTTCAGCTGAGAAGTAATATTTGGATTCACAGTGCTAAACAGATTTAAATATTTGGAATTATAATTAAATAATTTAAAAATATCATTTTATTTGATTTTTTTTTAATTCACATTTATCAATGAGACAAAGCTGTCCTGATAATTACGCCCTTACTACATACCAAGATGATATTTTCCTCCCTTACATGCCAAAGGATTAGGTTCACATACACAGATTTTAAACACTCTCCTACTGGACAGTCATGTTTGCACTATTTTTGCAGGTAAAATACCAAAACTATGTAACCATGTATCAGCTTCAGATGGCTTTCCCAAAAGGACTGGGTATCATTACACTTATTTCCATTGCAAGACTGGGGCACAGACACTAGCTGTTGTTCAGAAAACTGTTCCAATAAAAACTGAGATCATGTATGTCTTTGATCAATTTATAAATCACTTACAGTACTGACCAGATTAACACCTAACTAGCTTGTGACTTGAATTTCAAGCAATATAAATGGGTGGAGTTTTCCTTTTCTTTTCTGTTTTATTAATCTTCAGCCTCCTTTCTTCTATGAAATGATGCCAAAAATATGTTTGTTTAGCTGCTTGCCTGATTTTTTTAAATTCCACTCAGCAACCATTGCACATGGAAAAAGTATAATATTGACGGCAATTATAATAACCCCATCTCGTCTATTTTGTAGCTCTGTCACCATGTCCTGAATTTTGTTTAACTTGAAAAAGCATCTTTATCTGCTAACATCACCCCATGCCTCCCACTCTCCCAGGGGCTTATTCTTCAGCTTCCATTTTCAATGTCCAAAGTAAAAGAAAATCCCTCCATTCTAGTACAAAAGACTTCCTCAGTCGGTTCCTGTTTGTGTCAATATTCCAGATGGATGAAAAATGGAAGTTATATGTCATATATAACATAAAAAAAAGTCATAGTTCATCAAAATATCAGGCTGCTCAAGAGAAGAAAGCATATACTGGGTCCATCTGTAATGACCCACCCCTTGTTCACTATTAAAATAGAGCATTACGTAGCAACTATGCTTTTATAAGTTGTTAAATTAATTTTCTTTCAATAGGGTCTGTTTGAGACATTCTGAGTGGTCAGTTTCATCTGGAATCTTTCAACAATACCAAAATTTATTTCTAATAGATGGGGGAGGAGACAGAGAACACACAGAACTATTATTCCATCAGATTTCAAGGACCAGCTGTGACACGAAAGGAAAGGGTGGGAACAGGATCTCTAAACAGTCTTTCAGTTCTCCTGCAAAGAAAAACACAATTAAAACCAGAAACTAGGACTGATGAGAAAGGGGGAGGGGGCATAAAGTAGAAACAGGAGAGGATACTACTACTATTTTTTTTTTTAAGTGTAACTTATAAAACATCTGAAAACATAGTTTAGGGGGAACTAGGAAAGGCAAATGATAACAGTAAACATGAAACAAACTCCAAAAGACAGATAAAGGCCGGTAAACAGGTGCTTTACATCCGTTGCAGAAATATTCTCTACTGGGACCATTTTTGTGAGGATCTGTTGTTTCTGCCCGGGATGTCTCCTCTGCTTGATCTGCCCTGGTCAGAGAAGAAGAGGGCAGGAGTGCATGTGAACCTGGCTGCTCCATCTCCTTTCCCACACTATCTCCTTGGATGTGGGGCTCAGCAGATCCCCAGAGAGAAGAACTTCGATGCAGTAGGTCTCTGTGCTCAGGGCAAGGGTTGCCTGAACTGAAACTGTGTTGTGTGATACACAGGTATAAAATAAGTGTCCAACAGAAGAGAGGAAGCTCTTGACATTGAAGGTGAAAGAAGACTCCAGCACGTGCTTGCTTCTATTCTTAAACAAGCCTTCTAGGCATATTTAACATACAGGAAAAATGCCTGGGATCAGCATGGATGAACAAAGCTCTGCTACGTCATAAGGAAATTGTTTCCTTTTCCTAGCAAGGCTACTCAGGAACAGAGGTATGAACCAGTCTTCCTTCTTTGGCTCCTGTTAGGCATCAAGGAAAGTCTGAGATGAAAAGAGTGGAGTTTAGCACACAGAATCATCTGTGTTGGCAATGCCCCAAGTCACAGTATCTTGTTAAGAATTAAAAAAAAATAAAAAGGCTTAGGGAAGGAAATGCCACAAGTAGGCATAACACAGAGAATGTACTTTCTATTTTAATGTCACAAGCATCTATATCCTTGACAGATCCCAAGTTAGATTTCTGAAGCATCTGCCCAGAGTAGGGACAAAGTCAGGATGTCATTTTCTTGGTCTCTGTCACTTAGCTAGTGGCTTTTGTTTCTGGAAAAGAGTTGCACACAGTTTGGCTCAGGGGACTTGACACATCAGTGGGGAAAAAACCTTCTTACACAAAACAATGGCCTCTTGTGGTTTTTCATTCCTTCCACTGGAATTCTGTCTGGAGAGGAATTTGGGGGGTGACACTAGCTGACCCACCATGCTTCAACTGCATGGAAATACATTGAAAATTCCTCTGAGCATGAGAGCTGAACTTGTAGAAACAGCTTATCTCTCACTGAATTCTCTCTCTGCCCAAAACCTTTTTGCCTGTACTCAGCAAGGCTGTTCACAAAATAATGGAGGAATTCAAAAATGTGGTTCTGTGGTTCTGTGAAAGGCAAGATGTTGACACTGAGCAACTAGCATAAAGATAAAAAAAATCTGCTTGCCACTTTTGTAAAAGGGACTAAGAAGCTGATGTACCTGAACAGAAAACTTGCTAGTGATATCTTTCATAATTCAGAGTTTTAAGCTCAATGCCAAGTGCTCTGACTCTGAGAAAGAGAAGTCACAGGGATCTGTGATCTGCTCTCGCTGCCTACATGGTGCAAGTCCATCCCTGTCACACTGCTGTCCTGCCAGCAAAGTTCAGTTACTTGTGCTTTGCTGAAGCACATTTCACAGGACAGCAGCTTGTCTTCATCTGATGACATGATGAGATGGAAAGCCTATCACTTCTCTTGTATCTAATCTCAGTTGTTTCTACCACACTTCATGAGAAAGATGTTCAGCTATCAGAGAGTGTCCAAAGGAGGGCAACAAAGATGGTGAAGGACCTTGAGGGGAAGCCGTATGAAGAGTGGCTGGGGGCACTTGGTCTGTTCAGCCTGAGAAGAGGAGACTGAGGGGAGACCTCATTGCAGTTACAACTTCCTTGTGAGTGGAAATGGAGGGGCACATACTGATCTCTTCACTCCTGTGACCAGTTATAGGACTCAAACAAATGTCACGAAGCTGAGTTAGGGGAGATTTAGGTTGGATATCAGGAGAAATTTTTATGCCCAGAGAGTGGTTGAGCACTGAAACAGGCTCTCCAGGGAAGTGATCACAGCACTTAACTGTCTGAATTAAAAAAGCATTTGGAATTTGGACAATGCTCTTAGGCACATGGTGTGATTGTTGGGGTATCCTGCATAGGACCAGGAACCAGGGGCTGGACTCGATGATCCTTGTGGGTCCCTTCCAACTCAGCATATTCTATGACCTTATGATTCTATGAGGAGTATCAGCAGGCTTGCTGACCATTTTTCAGATCTTTCTGAAGTATGAGCAGTTTAGGAATGGATATAAGCTTACTCACTTATTCTTTTCAAATTAAATGTCTTTGTTAGTTTTGTTATGAGTTCCCTCATTCCTTTCAGGAAAAAGAAAAAAAGGAAGAAAAAAAAAAATCTGGGTAAATAATATGGCGATGTAAAGAACTATCTTATTTTATGATAAAACAATTTCTTATGAAGTCAAATCACAGTATCTTCCTTTACAGGCCTAAACCAGTGTTAAGGCATTGTTCTTTCCTTTCAGGCAGTTCTGATTGTCACTTTTAACTGATCTTATGTAAATGCTGACCTCAGTTAAAACTCTTGAATAAAGTACTCTCTTGGCTTTATGGGCTGTTGGAATCTGAACTCAGCTCTGGACTGGAGCGGCAACTAGCAGAAGTTTTGTAAACAAGTGTGAGACAAAGTCTTAAATATAGGAAATAAATGGGACAGAAGCATATCAAATGCAGAGCTAAGCACTCTTCATGTGTGTCTTCTGAAACTTTTAACTGTTCTAATGCTGTGTACTTTGCAAATGCTTCTTCCACATTACATCTCACAGACAGCTAAGTAACATTAAACTGTAATTGAGAACGAATTTGGTTTGTTTAGTCTACAGAAGAGAAGCCTGAAGGAAGACCTGATAACAGCCTATAAGTACAGAAAGGGCCGCCCCAAAGAGCAAAGGAGCAATCTGTTCTTCACGTCCTTGGAAAGAGGACAAGAAGAAATATACTTGAATTACAGTGAGAGAAATTCAGGTTGGATATCAGGAAAACCTTTTTATCTGCAAGAATCACTCGGCGTGGGAATAGATTGACTTGGGTGATTGTGAAATCCCTGTCACTGTGAGCTTCTAAGGAGGGGCTAGACAAATGTTTGCCAGCGGTGGCAAAGGCAGAGTTGAATTCTTGATGCTGAATGTAAACTACATTAACCTCCACAAACCTCTGCCAACTCTGTTTTCTGTGATCTTTTCCTTTACACTTCCCACTCACACAAAGGAATTTTGCACATTTACAGAAACTCATCAGTTTCATAGATGATTTGAAATATATATTTATTCACAAACTTTCATAAAGAGAGAGGAGTAAAAGAGAAAAAGCTTATAACAACTTGTAAAGAATAAAAATTATTAGTACATTACAAAGGCATGACATTACTTCTCATAGCACCAATCCCAGAAACTTGTAAAATAACATTACAATAGATGTTCTTAGTGAAAATAATTAACGACTAAACAGCGCTAAAGGCATCAAAACCTGTGGCTTCATACCATATACATACAGCTCTCATTTGTTAAAGGGTATCTCCTGTAGTCCACACTTTTTCTTGACAAAGCTCAAAAGTTCATAGTGAGGAGAGAAATAAATGTTGCAGGTATCCAGATTGAGTGACTAACTTGCAAATAAGGTACTCTCCCACCAACCCAAGAAAAAATATATACAGAGCTAAACTTAATGGGTTTAAAATTAAGGTACCTGTTTATTATTATTATTATTATTTTATTTTTTAAAACCACACCTCTGATTTTGCAATTCAGACTGACACATTTTTGCCAGAATAACTAATATACAGTCCTCTGATGCAAAATTTCAGCAATAAGATACTAAACCCAGTCCTTTACTTGTTCATTCTGTAGTCTTTTTTAAGTAAACAATGAAACCATTTTTTCTTTTTCCTCAAAGAGCCCTCAGACTGTATTACTGCCACATTTTTAGCAGCAGTTTCATAATATTCAGGACTTCTTTTCACAGAAAAAAACATTTCACACTGACCTGTGGCAAGCAAATAATTTTATCTACTTTTGTGTTTGTTTTTAAAGCCGTTGCATCAAAACATTATTTCTGTAAGTTGTGTCTGTCCTGGAAAAAAGAGCAATGAATGCTTAGGCATCCTAATACCTTCTATCTGAGGATCTGAATCAACTTTCTTTGATGACAAGCTTGCTCTTGGCATTAGTGAAGGCAAGTATGGTCCCCAATTGGTCATTCACAGCACCAGTCAATGACAGTTTAATAAGAACAAGGGCTACATTGTAAGGATAAATATTTGGTATGATTCAAATCTTACGCAATATAGAAATAAGCTTAAGGCAAGATTGTTTTTGATGCCTTACCCAGTCATTCCCATAGTGTGACTTGTTATAAATCTTTGCAGAAAACTACAATAAAGAAGCAGAAGCAAAGGGAACACTGAACTAGTGGTTATATACCACAGTGCTCATACCATGTGAAAATAAAAAGTAGGAAAATTTAATAACTTATATACTAAATCACACACCTGCTGCATTCAGATTTTTTATATTATCCTCAAGTTCTTGCCATTATAACTTTTTCTATTGAAAAAACCCCAATCTGCCTAAGAGGAATTTAGTTTAGTTTCCAAAATCAAAATGAAGTCTATCTTTAGGAAACATATTTAGTTAAGCACTCTGTTCCAGGATTCCTAGAAATCTACCCAGCTTCCTTCCTCAATGCTCTGAATGCAGCTGCATGTGCAAGTTTCCTCACTTCTCAGTTAGGTCACTGAAGCCGTAGAAAAAAACAGCAGCATGTAATTTCTTAAGCTTTGTATTCATTAGCATGCTTATATACCTCGTTTTGTAGCTACTTGGTAACATTATAACCCTTGTCTTTTTTCATCCTTCTACAATTTATGTTGTTTTACTTTGAGCCTTATCTTTTAAATTCAAAATGTACCTTTATTTACATATGCAGGGGTGTACCTCTGTTTTTGCATCTGAGGATAAGTGATTGGCACAAGGACTGCAGTGAAAATCACTTCAGCTTGTGGGAAAATACAAAAAGTTTTGCTTGTCTTCTTTGTGAGCCAATATATTCCCCAAGTATCTTATTGGTTGGATAACAGTCCTGCATGCATTTGGCTCCATTTTCTAACCTTTAGGGCTTTGATACTCTTGCCTGTACTTCTGCCAATGCTTTAAAACAATAAAAAACCCTAGAACATCAAAAAAACTAAATACAAACCACATTAATTAAGTTTGCAAACTGTGTCTGGCCTATGCTTTGGGCTATGTGAGTCTAGTAACTATGCAAGTTTTAATATATAATATAAAGCACACCACTCTGACACCAAATAAGGTGGAAAAAAAAATGTTTACAATGTTTTCAATGGAGTGTGGATGGACTTTCGTATAGAAACATTCCCTGAGCATAACTGCATAAAGAGACCAGCCTGTGTCACTGCAGAGGCACAGACCAGGCTGATGTCAGCTGGAAAAGTATTAGAATGATCACTGTAAACTGTACTGGTTGTTGCCAGAAAGAATATTGTCAAGAAAATAAGCTATATGGTCAAAGAATATTTTTTATAATAATACGGTAAGTTCCATTGAGAAACATATAGCTGTTTTCATTTGTATTCCATATAACTCTGTCCTACTGCAATTGTGCAGCCTATAACTAACTCTCACATCATCTGTCTTCCGGACAATAATGTGGAAAGTTATTTATTGTGTATTCACAATCAATATAAGAACGTCTACAGAAATTCAGAGAATAATATGTGTGAAACTGGCTGTCACAGCCTGTAAGTAAAAAGGGCACATCTATATTTGGAAGAGAGATAATCCAACAAAAAGTAATGGAAAATTACTTCAATACTTACCTGTTTGTTAAAATTTTGTACACCAGGTGAGCTACCAGTGATCATTGACAGCATACAAGTGAGCTTCTATGCTTGCCACAGGCTTCTGATATAGAATTCTAATTCCTCTTGAGGGTGTTATTGTCCTTCAACTCTCTTGTAAAATGTGGGAGCATTGGTTACTGAGCAGGTGTCACATTCCAGCAACCCAACACTGGCTCTTTCTCTGAGTAAAGCAATCCCTAAATGTATACATACATAAGTACATAGATACAGAGTTTGTATCCCTTGGGGAACTACATCTTGAAATTTAATTGCAAGATGTTATTTTACTGCTATAAACACCCACCAGTTTTCCCAAAACTACTCAGTTTTGAAACTGTGGCACATTGTTTTCAGGAAGAAAAAAAAAAAAAAAAAAAGAATGTTTATTGAGCTTATTTTACATTTCCTAAAAACAGTTATACGTGTTCCTCAGCTGGATAGTGATGAGGAGGCACTATGTTCTAGCTCATTTATAAAAGAAGCTGGATTATTGAAGATAAACTATTATATGCCTTTTTCTCACCAAGTAATTGAAAGAATCCATCAGGAAACTTTTATGGAAAACAACTTTTCTGTGATTAATTCTGCAAAGCTCTGTCATTAGGTATTTCTGACTGATACTTTCTTATTTTCATGTTACTTTTTACCAGTTGTGACCTTGAAGAGAATAGTGTCTACTCTTTCTGTGTACCAAACAAGTCAAAGGTCTAAACAAGAGATGAAGATCTTTTTCAGCTCACAAAGTGATCTCACAAGTGGTCTCACAAGGTCTCTCCCATGTTAATGGCTGAGAAATCCAAGTATTTATAAGCACCACAGGACAATTAAGACTAACCTCACCATTCTTCCCAGGATGTAATATCTGCAGCTGTAAAGTAAAGGCATCTCCCTCCTATGGGGATTCCTTTGTGTCAAGGATATAATATACATCATCATTTTCCAGTTCACAATGCCTGGAATTGGTTGTGCTGAATGCAGTCTGGCACAGCACTGCTTTTCATAGCATGACACCAAGGATATGTACTGCATTACCACATGGGGTAATGTGGGAGGAATGTCCTAAATGGAAGGAGTCAGTCTTGACATGGGCTGCATCCAGGAACAGACCCTGGAACAAATTATCATGTCAACTGTTTTTTGGTCTTCTTTTCAGAAGGAAATCACTGGCTCAGCCCACATTACAGCCTGGGAGTAAACCAGAAAATATCTATTGACTAATGTGGGTACAGATGCAACCAGCTTCACCTTCAGTAGGACCAAATTTTTTACCACATTTGAGAACCACCAAGATAATAAAAACTCTTTTTCTTTCCATTCTCCAGCCTTGAAATATTTTTGAGATTTTGTCTGTTTGATATTGCAAGCAGATTAGCTTGGCAGAGGAGCATAAGCTGTGCTTTGTTACGAAAATGGTGAGGCTTACAGTAATTCTAGCAGTTTACAGATGAACACCCATAAACACAGACCAATTGAGAAGCAATTCCGGCTCTTCATAACAACAGATATTACTGCAAAAATTAAGAGTCTTCTCTTCAGGTGAAATATTATCCAGTGTGGAAGGAAAGCTAATGGCATCTGTCACTTGGGCTTTGATGGTATTGAGAAGTTTAGTCTAGCACTATCTTTGACAGGAACCAATCTCCAGAGAGCAGGGTGTATGGGTGCTGTCTTCACAGCAGCCTGCCTTGTTCATCTGCTGAATTATGAACCAGCTGATAATTTTTCAGCTTAATCGTCTCATTCCTGCAGATAGTAATCAAACCTAGAGGTCACAAACTCATGGGATGGTCTCTCCTCCTGGCATGCAAAACTGGCCAGTGACTGCTGGCAGAGCTGTAAGTACTCTATCACATACTGAGCGGGAGAAAAACAAAGTAAATCCAAATAGGTCAGCAGCACATGCAGAAAAGGCAGAGGAGGACCACAATCAAAAGGCTGGAACATCTCCCTATGAAGACAAGCTGAGAGACTTAAGAGTTGTTCACTCTGGAGAAGTGAAGACCTTACAGCACTTCCAGTACCTAAAGGGGCCTACAAAAAAGATGAGGAGGGACTTTTGACAAGGGCATGGAGTGATAAGACCAGAAGATGTGGCTTCAAACTGAGAGTAGTTTTCAATCAGAAATTAGGAAGAAATTCTCTACTCTTAGGTTGATGAGACACTGGAACAGGTTGTCCAGAGTAGTTGTGGATGCTTCTTCCCTGGATGTGTTCAAGGCCAAGCTGGATGGGCCTTTCAACAATCTGGTCTAGTGGAAGGTGTCCCTGCCCATAGCAGGGGGTTAGCAGGAACTATATGATTTTTAAGGTATCCTTCATCCCAAGCCATTCTATGATTATATGATTCTCCCCTTCTTGCCTTCCTTTACAGCATTCTGGAAGGATTAAGCAGATCTTTGCCTATGAGCTGTTCTCAATGTCTATGATCACAGACACATTTCTGCTTTATCCTACCATTCTTGGTTCAAGTTTTTCAGTCTTTACCTTGAGGTGGGGAGACCAGTTGGAGAAGACTCACTGTTCACATTGTGGACTCATGACCATGTGTCCACAAAGTGGAGAACACTCAGGATGCTGCATCTCAGAAACAGCTTGTGATACTTCTTCTCTCCAGATGGCAAAATCAACCAGAAGTTCAAAGAATACTTCCATAGAATGGGACTCATACCACCCCACCAACTTGCCTCCAGGATGCTCACAGATTCAGCAGACAACTTCTTTATGCACCTGAAACACTACAACTCTGAGCACGTTGCTCCTGGATCCAAACAAGTCTCCTGCTCTCTTCCACCCCTCATTAAACACACTTACAATCCCTGTGGGGCTTCACTCTGGTTACAGTCTCTTCTCCTAACACACAACTTCTGTGTGACCCTTTGGCAAACTTCTTGCTACTCCAGTCCTACAACTGCTTGATCACTGAGATCTCGGCCAACCCACTGCCCCAAGGTGTTTCATGATCCGAAATTTACTGTTGGGATTTAATGACCACATTATCAGGCAGGTCTCATGAATTCAGTCTAGGCTAACAGAGGTGTCCATGACACCGCAATTTTCATAGCAGTAGCTCCACAACAACTTCATGAACTGAGTTTACTGAGTTCACTAAATCAACATACTGGTCATGTTCAAATTAATCTGTTAAAGGTTATCTTTGTTTTACAGACTGAATTTTTATTCACTATCTTTTGATTATGGCAACATCTTTTCTTTTGAATTCTTTGCTTCTTAAACCTATTGATTGGTAATGTAAGATAACTACATTAAAATGCATAAGAGCTCAGGACACAACAGTAATTAGTTTTGCTTTAGAAATTAATGTATAGAGTATATAGTTACAAGTCACTTCAGTTTTAGCATGTCTGGACAAACAATGTCTGCAAATTCTCTGAAAACCCTTTTCATAGAAGCATGGAACCAAATCTTTGTACCAGGGACACTTGCTTTCCATTTGATTTTATCTTAATGCTAGGGGTGATTATCTAATATTAAAAGACATATGTTGAGCTATTTTTTTTCAAATACAAATGTTATTTCTAAAAATAAAAGGGACCCTCTTTTGCTTCAGATTATGTATTTTCTCCATCAACTCTTGAAAATTTTCTTGTTTGTTAATGAATTGGGATTTTAGGTCAAATGCTGCATATGTTTTATAAATCAGGATGGGAAGTCACCACAGTGGCAACTGGTTTATCTGTTGTGGAGAGCAGTGCAGCTTTGTCAAATTTCTACCCCGAGCAAAGCCATGACTTAAATTTTGACCTATTTTCTTCCAGGTAATAGATGTACATTATGAATTTCATATACATAACTATGATGATTCTGGTTGGGATGAAATAGATTATCTCTTTTAGCTAGCAGACTTTGTACTAGACATACTAATTTTAATGGCAGAGATGGAGAATACTGACATTGAGAGATGTGCCATTAAAAATTATACTTAGCTTTTTTATTCTTTTTTATTTTTTTTTTAATTATTATTAATAGTAGTAACAATTGGCAGTAAGCAAACCCCTGGTCTATCTGTTTAGTTGCAAGGGTCATGCAGTCTAGCTTTCACTCTGTTGCATCCTGGAAGATGTCTTATCAGCCTTGGTTACCAGACCATCTTAATTTAGGAGTTAAATCTACAGCATCCAAATTCAAACTCTGTATTCCAGATGTTGATGTTTCATCTTGGCGAACTGTCCATTCATTTAGCCTACAGGCAGGCAGAGAGGGTTGAGGTAATAAGACCAATGAACAAATTTTCCTCAGGACAGATGAGCTATCATTTACAGATGTGCTTTGGGCTTTTTTGATCCCAAACACTCAAAATCCTTTCTTATAGAAAGCAAAAGGTAAGAACATTTAGTATGCTTCTGATGCTATTGCTTATTTCTTCTTTTCTTTTTGGAAATATAACCCAAAGGGAAAAACCTAATGTCATGTTTTTGGATTCAGAACTAAAACAACTGTGAGGCACAAGGGACATGGTTTGAGATTGCAGTTTGTGGAATTTGTGGCTATTTAGAAATTATTTTTTTTGCCTGAAAAGGCTGACAACAACTAAACTATATTTAGTTGAAACACCAGATGTACCTACTTCTTAATTAAATGCTTAGACTAACATCCCTTAAAATTGAAAACACATGCTCTTTGTAATTCAGATACATCCACATCAGGGCCCCTTTCAGTGTGTTTATAAAAGTTGTGTTCTGATGGAACACCAAATAAAAGAAAATTTCACCGCCATGAAAGAACTCAGATTTACAGGAGTTCAGGTGTAACAGTGTTTTACGTGACTGCCTTTCATAAGCCACCTGCGACTGCTTGGGTTCCTGGGCAGCATACAGCATACTCCATAGGTCTGTCAGCCTCGTGGTCCCTCTGAGGTCATCATGTGGCTGTCCTGGTGGAGAAGAGGAGAATGAATCCCTGCCACAGTTTCCCAGAGCATCAGTCCATGGAGATGCAGCTGACAACTCCTTCTCATCCACTTGCTGCATTGTTCTCTGTAAACCAAACAGTCAAATTCTTTTCAAATTTCCAGATTTTCAGATTAAAGAAAAAAAGTAGGCTTACAATTACAATAAAATACTTGAAACAGAAAATACTTTCAGATAGAGAAAAGACAGTATAAAACACATTTAGTGCCCCATCTGGCCTCACCTCAGCTTAAGGGTTTGATCTATCTAATAAGCATGGCTTTTGCAGTCTGTCTTCCAAATTTAACCTGATTTCTCTCAAAGTCAGTTCTGAAACTGTTCCTGATATTGGTGGTCGAGGATTATAATTTATTTATTCTGATTTAAGAATGGGAGGACGCAGGCACCCAAGGACTTAGAGAGGAAAAATATACTCCTGACACAAAAGTACTCATTAATGCACTCCTTTTTTCAAGACAAAAGTAAGAAGATTTGAGCCATAAATTGGAAAAAGCTCCAAATGATGATTTTTGCCTTTAGTTTCTGCAACTTACCCAAGATGGACATAACTGATTTTCTTCTTATTGATGTGTGAAATTATACACTGCTCAAACGTGTTTGTCCCGCAGCAGAAGAAAGCCATAGCTTAATGCAAAGCAGAGCACTGCAACCAAAATCATTCACAGCAGAGGCTCAAGTTAAACTATTTTTCATCAATTGTGCTGCTCTGAAAAGCAGCTGGTGTTCTTTTACCCTAAGCTCATCACGATATTTCTGAATCAACTGCAGAAAGGTTTCTGTGAGCAAAGGGTTGGCTGAAGTGGATGCACTGGTGACCATCAAAAGCCAAACACTGAACCTTCATTACACCCTGGGGCTTCTTCTGGTAAGTTAAGAGTCTCACTAATATTGTGGATATTCCCAGGTGAGAGAAACTGAATCATTAGTTACACTCAGGAAAACATACTTAGAATTTCCTTGAGTATCTTGGTTCATGTGACTTTGGCTGTATTTTCTTAGGAATTTTTCCTGGAAAGCTCAGACATCCTAACTCTGCAAATTCAGTTTTTTCTGATGGATTTGCTCCCAGAATAAGCTGTAGTTTTCAGATGGCTCGGTGGAAAATTTCTTGTGAACCTGCTCTCTTAATGCTGAAGCAGCTGGCCCATGAAGACTTTTCAACAGATCATTTGTTTAGAACTTCTCTGTTCTCTCAGAGCTCAAAAGAACCGTTATTCCTGTTTTTCATTTTAGCTGCCTTGCCTCCCCTTTCAGGCCTTGTTTCAGACTCTCCCTGCAGACTTCACAGCACCCTGTACCAAGTGCAAAACAATACAAATCTCAGAGAAAGAATTCAATGCCTCACGAGCCAATTTTATTAGACAGGAAACATTTGTCTATCAATATAATTATCATTTCAAATTTCAACATGTTCTAGTACAGCTATCTTGTTTGGAAAAAATTCATCTTGGAAACCATTCCAATGATATCTCTTCTATTACAGGACTGTATTTCCTGTTCATCTTGTTGCAAAGAAACTGTTACACACAGTGCTAAGTCTGCTAATTTATCAGCACTATGAAAGCACCATTCATGCTTTCTATAGGTCCACAGATTTAAATTCAATCATATACCTTCAAATGCTATATATAAATCATATATCTTCAAATTTCCTCCAACCCTGTACACAAAAAATAAATTTCCCTTAACTGGAGTTAAGTGTTTTTTGGTGGTTTTGTTTTCTTTTTCAATACACATCATGTTTTTCAGAGTCATGATAGTTATTATTTCATTTTGAATAGCCAAGTATAAGTATTTGTGAATGCACATGGAAGTGTTGTTGGTTGCTTCTTTCACAAATATTTGTGTCTAAGAAGAGTGTGATCTTCTCAATTTGAACCCATACAGTTGATCAAGATCAACTCCTTGTATATTTAACTAAATAAAATTTTAACTAGTTAGCAGCAGAAACATTTGGCCAAACACATACACAAAATGCATAGGACTATCTACCAAGGAAACAAAGTGCGTACTTTGAATTGTTTGACAAGATATTTAATTGAATGTGATAAGGACTTTAATGAGCAGTACACACTTGTGGAGCTTTTTTTTCCTCAATGAGATGGCACAGAAGCACCACCTGTACATACACTGCAAGTTCCCCTAGATCATTTGCAAGCTTGCTTTAGAACATCAAGAACCTGAAGCTGCAGAAAGCCTTTAAACCCAGACAGCACAGCTCTTGGGAGTGTTTTTCAGCAGAAGATCTAAAAGCAATGTAGAATTGCAACAGGCTCCAGGAATTTCTGAAAAACTGCTGGTTCTGCTTTTTTTCTGTAGCTCTTTAAAACTGGTGGGCACAGCAAGTAGCCACAGCAGAAGCCACTAGCTGTGGGAAATCCTATATCAAGTCCTGGACAAGCAGAATATGATAAAGAATGGTAAGATTCTTTCCCCCAATATTTAGTTTGGTGGAAATTTGGAGGTTAAACATATTTCGCATGCATCAAAAAATATACAGTTGTACAAAAGCCGTGCTGGGATGTGATCTCATTTTAGCCCCTCCTGCTTTAAGCAGAGAGATATAAATGGAAAAAAAAGAGTTCTTGATCACTTTCTAATTAGAAAAAGATGAATCTAAATTACAATAACTGTCTGAAAACATCACATTTTGGGAAATCACAGTAATCCAGATTGCAACCCTGGTGTGAGGCTGAGACTGCTCTAGAGAAGAAACCAAGCAATGAATGCTGCCTTCAGTCTAAATTGTGCTTTGCAAAATAGCTCACCCTTCTGTACTTTAACAAGCAATATTCTAACCTCATTAAGGCACATCAAGTGATTATTTTAAGTTAACTATAAAGTGTTAACTTCTTTTCACAGTACAGGCAACAAAAGGTAGATGACCCAGGCAGTCTTTTGGCATTCAATGTTTTGAGTCTTTCTGGACCAAATCTTCCACAGCCTTTCACTTACACCTTTTTTAATTTATTATAATATGTTTATATTGACTTCTAAAGAAATTCAAAAATACATATGAATTTGGGGACAAAAAAGACCCCTTAAACTCCAGTAGATTTCCTGTACAGATTCTAAATAATCAACTACAAAAGTCAGTCTTTGTCATTCTTTTGTCACATGTTCAAAGGCATCAAGGACAACATTTTCAAAAATGTTCATGTGACTGAGGGATCTAAGGCTCATTGATTTAGGGTCCTTTGAAAGTGTCTCTCCTGTTTAGAATGAATGCAGTTCCTAAAAGTTGGAGAACTCCTTCAATCCTCAGTGCTTTTAGGCATATTATGAATCCTGCGCCTACTTAGAATATTGAGGCAAATATATCAATACTTCAAAACATATTTAGAAATCAGGTTTTAGCGCTTCTCTTGAAATTTTTTTGCTTATATAATCATATAATTATTTTAGAGATGAAAATTAAACATGGTAACAGCAGTCCAATGAACAACTAATCTCACACACCAACTCACTGATACCATGCCAAGACTGCAGAAAACCCTTATTAAAAAATTGCAGAATTTATAGGGATTTAGTAGGTCACAGAGACCATCTGTGTGTAAATCAAGGAATATTCACTACTAGCAGGTCAACATTGCTGTGAACTATCTAGGTTTGACTGCCTCGGAAGATTTTACGGTCACCCCTCTTAAAGAGGTCATTGCTTTTCTAAGATTATGTGATATTTTAAAATTATAATGCAGCAGATAAGTATACTGTACTACCTTGGAGGTAAGAAGAAGGATGTTATTTTCCTATTAGAATGAATATACTACATGTAGATTCTACAATGCTTTAACTAAAAACTGGAATTTTAAAATTATTTTTTTTGACACTGAGAAGTACCTTCCTTAGACATAAATCTGTTTGCCCCTCCTCTGTAGCTTGACATTCATGTATAAATATGGCCCAACATTTGCAATTATTACTGTTTCAAAAGACACTACAGTTTCTAGTTACATGTGCCCCATTTGGACTGGTCTGTAATAAAGCTAGAAGGCATTGAAGAGAAAGAGATATCTTTTATTTAGCTTTTTGGCAGCAGCCCTTTTAAACATTGTGACTCAGAGCACCAAGGGATCAATAAAAACAAATTTATCTCTCCAGTTCCTTAAAATGAACTCTAATCCTACTTTGTGCATTTCCTGTGTGTAAGAGGGTGGAAAGCAATTCCTAGGCAGCAATAGGAAAAGTACCAACAATTTTTCAAAACTTATTCATAGTTATCAGTTGTGAAAAATCAAGATTTTATGGCATTTTTAACAGCTGTATGAAGACATTTCTGTTTGAGTGGATAGAGGTATAGTTGTAGAGACATGGAGTAAAAATGTATTATTCATAAATTATTTATATGCTTAAGAAATATAAGAATTTTTTTGTGCAACAGAAAAATATATGAAACCAATGAGCACATTGCCAAGCAAAAACAGATTACTTGTTGGCTATTGTAATCTTCCTAAGTTTCTGAGTTACTCTGTTCAAGTTTCACTTGAACCTGGTGTTTTGTTCAAAATAATTTATGTTGGAAAAACAACAGTGAGAATTGGGATTACCAGGCACTCTGGTATTACATGAAGTAGGGCAGTAAGAGAAATTCCTGTCCATAGAAATCTGCTGTGAAACAGAAACTGTATATTTTAACTTTTCCTCCATAAAATTCTATCTTAAATAGTTTGCAAAGATATGATGACTCTACTATAATGAAAACAAAAATATTTTCTAAATGAAAGGGAATATAGACTGTCCTTGAGCCAGAACTGCAGTGCAGAGGTGTTGGGATATGCTCCTAGGAACTGATCATGACTGACAATAGAGCATAGCTTTACTTGACATGAGGGTTGAATCAATTTACACACGTTTGAATCTCGTCAACCAGAAACCCATGGGATAGCAGAGTCGATATCTTTTTTGATATAAGACTAATTTCCAAGTCTGTAGAAGTAATAGGAGATTTTGTGGATTATCTGATAAAGCCTTTACAAGTCCAGAGCTCTGAATTACAGAAATTCTTGAGTCTAAATAAAGCAGAGTTGGACAAATACATTGTAATGAACTATTGATTTGCTTACATTTTTCTGCCCATGGAATAGCCTTAAGATTAGCCCATAAACTGATCTACTTCGTTCTAGGGTTTTTTAATATTTTCTATATGCGTATTTACATGAAAATGCTTAATTTTAACTGGTAACAAGGAGTTCTTTGGGTGTTCAATATTTGGCACTCTAGTTCTTAAGACTAACTGAGGTACTAATAAGTCATGTAACATGTTTTCCTTTCCCTGGCTGGATAAGACAACAGCCTCTTCCAAATGCATTAGATTATTCAAATTAAATACTCATGCACACTAAAAACAAAGAGGTAGTTGAAGGAAACTACTATAAAAAAATTACTTTATTCAACCTTAATTAAAATGTCAAAGAGGTAAAAAAAGCACTGTTGTTAAAACTTCATGAATGTAAGAAATATTCATTACACAATCACACCCTACTCAGTTCTGTCAGATTGGATAATCACTACATAAAATCAGCATGAAAACATGGACCACTGCAAAATTTCCAAAGAAACACACATGACATGGCAAAAAAAGAGAGTCAGTTGTAAGACATTCTAGGAAGGAATTAAGAGATATCAGATCTACATGGAGACAGAAACTGCTCTGAGATTCAGACAAGGTTGAAGAAGCTGAGGACAGATCAGTTCCAGAGCTCATGCTGCTGTAACTAGAAACAGAATCTGGCCCAGCACATTGTGGAAGGGTGCCAAGAAAATTCTTGGCATCTTGAGTTAAAGCTGTAGGTGGTTAACAGGAAAGTTAAGGTCAAGTAAGAAGACCCTTAGTTGGCCTTGGTTCCATCAGATAAGACAGTCCACCAGGCAAACAGCAGTCAGACTTCAACATTTAAAGGGCTGCTCTTCACTGCAGTTCAAGCCTCTGTCAAGCAGGATGTTACTTTTCTAGAATAATATGGGTTTCTCCAAATACTGACATTTGATCATTCTTTATAAATGTGCCAAGCGATTGAATTAAAAGCAGTGTTCTCACCATAAATTGAATTCTCTTTCATTCCCATTGTGCCAGGCATATATAATGTACATCACACAGGTGAACCTTGAAAGAAGAGTGTTTAAGTTATATCTTCCCCATAGTTTGAATTGGTTTGCAATCTGAAGTTGAACAATGAGATTGAGGTGCTGAGAATATGTTGGTGGGCTGGTCAAGAGCCACCTCAAAGGAGATAAATCAGTTGCACAGATAAATGAGCTCTTGTGAATCTTTTTTCCCAAGTCCTCTAAATATATATTCTGGGTTCTCATTCTTTCACTGCAAGAAAGGGGAAAAAAAAAAAGTGTCTAGTTCAAATAACTAACTGAAAATCTCTCCAAAAAGAAGCAAGAATCTGTAAATTTCACATATATCTGCAAGTCAAATTAAAGCCTAGGGTTTCCCAGGGTCCTTTTAACCTGTGTAAAAACCACAGATTTCATGCCTGAATTTGCTTCAAATGGGCAGTATGACACTCTAAATTTTCGTAGTTATTTCATGAGTTAATTTTGCCCAAGAATGTATCTGGGGAAAAGATGACAAATTACTGTCCTGCATAGTGTATTATGGCTGCCAGTCATCAAGGCTTTGGAGAGGAAAATATACTATTATTATTTTCCTTTCACAGATGCCAGAGCCTGGATTACTGGCTTATATTCAGCTGCTTTTTTTGTTACTTCCATTAAGCACCTTGCCCAAGAATGCTTTGGATTACTACCAGCTTTGGGATGATAAGAGCTTAGCCTCTACTGAGTGATTTCCTTTATGTCTTGAAGTCACTGAAGACAGAAACCTTAAGAATATTAATCTCATGGCTGAGGATTACTGTGGGCAAAGTAATACAGAGTGACCTCCACACCATGCATACAAATGCAATATTCATTGCCTTCAAAAGGATGGAAAAGGATGCAAAAGGATGTTTGATGCTCTCTCCTTTATGACCATAACCTCATCCAGAATTATTCTGAGGTTAGTATACACCAAGTCCTATCCTGCAATACAAATCTAACACATTCATCTGAATGCCATATCAGACTAAGAGGAAGATACTGATGCAGCTCACTGGCCTCAGGAAAGTGGCACTGAAATTACCCTGCTCTCTGAGAGGCTAGAAAGCAAGCAATCATTTCCAGGTGTTCACCTGTCACAATAAGTCATCTGTCTACTCATCCCACCCACTTCAACAATGCCCTTCCCAAGTATTTAAGAATTCAAATAGTCAAACATGTCAAAAAGTCACAGTCTCACTCTACCCATAGTTTTAGGCTACTAACAGGAGCCTGCAGAGATGTGCAACCCCTTCAGTCTAATAATTTTTCTGCTTGCTAGCAAGCTCTGCCTTCCAGATGAACCAGTGAGTGGAGGCACTGAGGTGGCTATGCAGTCCTGAATTAAAAGCCTTCTTGCATCTTCCCATCTTGGAGTATGGGTACAGCTAGCACATGATAGTCAGCACTGACACCAGAGACAAGCCCATTCTCTGTGGATAAAACATCCTTTGTATCGCCACATATACTTTTCCTGCAACATAATGAAGAGATCATTTCAAGAAGTTATAATACTGTCACATGTTAATGCTTCCTCTCCAGAGAAGACAAAGCACAGAGCCCAACTGCTGCACATTGCAATGAAACCCAGATAATAACATTTTTATTATGGAACCACTTTATTCTAGAAACTCTTTTCCTATATAAGACTATGCAGGCCATAGATGCTGCTACAGTCGCTGACAAATGATTGTTTTGGGGAACAGGTTTGATGGATCTGCTGATTCTACAGTTTTGTCAATGCTCACTTTGGCTGTCATGCCAGAAGGACTCTTTATTTCTTTTATTCAAAAGAATGTTTATCTACAGATGGAATTTTTTTTGTTAAAAGATTAAACACCTTGAGAAAGGAATGAGATACTCACTAGGCAGGATAGCTAGCACAAAAAGATCACATAGAAAAGGAAAATGTGGGAAAAGAAAAAATCAATATTGACAAGCAATCTACTTTATATATTATTTATATATATTATTTACGGAGATTATTTACAAAGGAATCTCTTATTTCAGGTTAAATTTGAATAATACATAATATTTTGATAGAAAGAGTGTTTTTTTTTCTCCTGAGCCATAGAACTGCACAAAAGCAGACCTATTTGATCACTTCTGTAAATATTTGATCACTCCTGTAACTATTAATACTGTTTAGAATATTTCTAAATAAAGGATCAAAACATTAATTTATTCCAAGTGAGAAACATTTATAACATTTTTCTTCTATTACTCTGTCAAGAACTGTAATCAGTTAAAAATATCATATTTCGAAATGTTATAATTTAAATTTAGGCTCAAAGAATTTTTGTTGTCAGTATTTTTCCTGACAAAAGAGACAGTGAACAACGCACTAGTCTTTGCTTTCCAAATAAAAGAAATCTCTTTTATGATATTTGAAAAATGTCTTTCTGTGATCATTCAGTTTTGTTTTAATCTAGCTAGGCAAGTCAAACTCCTCCAGGAAAGACTGGATCCTGAGCCTGAATGTACTCTTAAACATTCTCTTTTTAAAGATAAACTTACACTCCATAAAGTTGTCATTGTTCTAAGCATCTGTTTGGACTTACAAACAGTTTTTCAGCCAAGTCCTGCAATAGGGAGGTTGACTTAATACGTGCATCAGTTCTTCACTTCTCACAAGCAACAAAACATTATTTCTGTAGTCAGTATGACGTACCATAAAGAATAACAGTAACTAACATTGCACAGTAAAACTGACAATCCAGAAAATCAATAAAGACAATAGCTTATACTGTCCTGTTTTCCCACCCTCATATTGATACAGATATAGATATATAAAGGAAGTCCAACCCTACAGGGTCTGAAAGCAGGTGGATCATCCCTTACGTTTCTTCTGAATGAGTTCCTTAGCCAAAGTATTCCTAAGCCAATGTCTTTGTTGTTTTTCTGGCTCGGTGGAAAAAAAAAAAAATCAGGCAAAATAGAACTGCAACAAAAACACCTAAGAAAAGTGTCACCCCATGATAACTTTTAGAGGGAAATGTAGGTACTTAAGTTGAGGACCGCTCAGCTATGTTTGAGGCCATGTGACAGAAGACTGGTTTTGCCACTGATCCAGAAGTGTTCACCCACTAGACTTTGGACTGCTGATTAGTCTACTTCTAAAGGTTTCTTAAAAGGTGATCAAGAAACACAAGTCTGCCATCACACACTCTTTGATTCCCTCTTCAGGAAGTGTGCAGCCTGAAAACAACCACATTGTGTTACAGAGCAAGGCAGCTGCTCCCTTTTCTTTCTACATTTTGCAAGAAAGGTTCATGAGTGAGCCCCTTCTTCAAGAGTTTGACAAGATATCTGATTTGCTGATATATGCAATCCGCAGCAGACTTCAAGTTATTGGGTCTTCGGTCATCTATTTCAAATCGATTTTAGCCTGGGTTTTGCCCCAAAATGTATGTTTGATACATGTTGTTCATGGCATTTCTGCCATTTCTGGGCAATTTCTTGGCATTTCTGGGAAAAGAACTCACTATAGTGTTTTCTGTGTACCATAATTTGAGAACTTTAATCTTTCTATAAAGTTCAAAAGCATTGTTCAGATCTATACTCAGAGCCACCAAGTCTTCTGCTTGATGTATTGTCCACAAGTTAGACAATGAGTCCCATGATGCTGAGATATAAGGATTTCAGAAATCCAGTGAATAGAGTTGTTCTTTTAAAGAAGATGAGGCAAGACAAGACAGAACAGGTAATGCAGATGTGAATGTGACAAAGGAAATGAAACATAAGGAAAACAAACTGCACATGTTTGACATCAAACAAGAGAATGAAAAGTGAAAACACTGTTTTGTTTGTTTAGTTAATAATGATTCATTGAATGATATGGTTTACAAGGACCTGAAGAGATAACATGGCTTGACCATAGGTTTTATAACTGTGGGATGGAAAACAATGGGACAGTAGGAAACGTGTTTGATCTAACTTTCATAATATTGACAAGCAGGTCCGCTGCTTACAATATTCCTCTTCTGAGCTTGGATGAACTCAATGACTGCTGGGTCTGCATATTATGTTTTCTCAAAGTTCATAATAACTGAGCCTATGGAAATCCTGAGTCTGTCTTTAAGGTAAAGAATTGGGAACGATTTGAGGACTGGACCTCTTGCAATCGTGAGCCCCCAAGGAATGAAAGAAAAGTAGAAATTTAACCTAGTTAAAAATGTTGTTATTTCCATGTTGGATGTAGGATGGAGCAAAAGGAAAAAAAAAAACTCTACAAGAACATGTAAAATTTATTCAAGTCTGTGTCCCACCCTTGGATTAACATTTTAGCATTCTATTATTGGCAATGTCACAGCCAGAAATTTTAGTCCTAAGAAATGTAAATTGAAAGTTTAATTGCTGGAACAAAATATATTTTCTAGCCCTGAGACCACAAAGAAGAACAAGGCCAAGATATAGAGCAATGAGTGCCAAACTAGTGTGCAGCTGAGTGCAGTTCCTTCATGATTTTAAGTTCTGCTTTTTCATTTGGGAATAGCTGCTTCTGTCCCTCATACAAATAAATAAATGTCACCACTTAAGTGAAATCATCAGCAACTTAAGGGCTGATTTTCCTGGTTTATCCATAAAGACTCTGGGACTGATGCAAAGTGTAGGATTTAATGGACTTTTGTGTGTACCTGAATATTATTTCTAATTCTTTAGGCTGGTATGTGGACTTTCCTCACTGTCTCAGGATGTACAGCAAAGTTTAAGAAGTCTAGATATAATAATTTCAGGCCACCTGCAAGAACTCTTTCAAATTAAAAAAGAATTTTTAAAAAGCAAATAAGTGCATGATGATTCTTTGGGGGGAGGGGGTTTGTTGTGGGGGCAGGGTTCTGTTGTTTTGGTGTTGGTTTTGTGGGAGTTTTTTTGTAACACACAACCATAGAGAACAAATACTAGAAGATGATTAGCTTGAGGGGTTTACTTTATAATCAGATACTAGCTACTCTGAGTAGAGGAGAAAGAAATGTGTTTTATTTAGGGAAGATAAGTTTTGTTTTCCCTTATGTATTGAAACATTACACTTAAACAGAAATTCCCCTGCTAATTTTTCTGTCACTGTACCACTTCCATTCAAATATATAACTATCAAATATTCACCTCTTCAGAAAGTTAATCCTCCTGAAATTCTTAAATTCCACATGGAAACAAGCCAGATGTCAGTGTGCTGACTATAGCATGCAGGCGAACTTTTCTACTTTACAACTATCTTTTTCAAGATCTTCAAGGAAATGATTTAAAGAGCTCAGCTGCGTGTGCTCTGATACCACGACAGTAGAAAATGTTTCACCTTTTTATCTTACTGATTGTCTCAGAGAGTGGAGTTCAAAATAGCACAACTGAAATATCCATTTCATGTTCAAAACAGAGTTCAGTGGACCATTTGTCACAAAATAGCTATTTTCACTGAAATAAGTTATTCCCTAAATTATTCTCCCTAAAAAAACCCCACAACTTTCATGCCCATACTCAAAAATTATTTTCAAACTAATTCTTCTCTTGCTTTTGAAAATAGTTGCTCTCTGAAATGTGACCTTTTTCCATTGGAAAGGAGGTCACATGGTACTATGTGATTCACATACCTGAAGCCTGTGCCCTTTTCAGTGTGAGCTCTCAACCATCATAAATACAACTTTTGCTGCTAAGTCTGCGATAGTTGCTTGACCTTTGCTAGATCTGTAAAAATACTTGCCAGTATATTTGGTTTTAGCAAATGCTCTAAACCAAATAATGGGTGGCCAAAGTGAATTCATTTCAAATCATGAAAAGATGTTCATATAGTGTTTCCTGCAAGCATTTCTCTTTAATGGCCTGATAGAGAACCTTTTTCCTCGCCTTTGTGTATTATGCTGTGTGCTCTTGTTTGGTACCATGCCATTGCATACAGTGACTACTGCCACACCACTGCTTCTTTGCTTCAGGAAGAACAGTTTTTGCTCCCATACACATCCTCAGTTCAAGCAGGGTGTGCTCTCCTACAAAGAGGTTGCCCCTCTCCACGCCCATGTGTTACAGCTGCAGATGGCACGGGTATTTTGGCAGTCAGTTCCCAGGGCAGACCTGGCAAGGACTGGGGAGAAACATTTGCAGTGGAAAGCATTCAGCTGTGTCTGCCTTTCTCACTGCATAAAAGCTTCCATCTAGGAGTTGTCCTCTTCATTGTCTGAGCTGTCTGGGCTCACCAAGTATGTCCTGGAGTGTCTTCTGTGCACAAGTAGGGACGGTGCATAAATTCGGCGCCCACCTTTTAAGTTCCCCCTAGCCAGTCCCGCATGCCATTCACCACCTCCAATTTTAATGTTGGTTTATTATTTTTACCAGTAAGCAGAGAAAAAATGAAATTCCCCATACTATGAAAATATGTGTTTATATTTCTATTTCAGAAGAACAGAGAAAATAACACAGAAACAGGGTTTTTTACTGTCTCTGATATGAAACCTGATGCTATTTTTCTGTATAATAGCACCTGAAAAAATCTTAATTTGTCAAACTTTCAGAATTTTAGTGAGGGATTTCAAAACCCATGGATATATCTCCTTTTTTTGTTTATGCTGGGTATGATAGACAAACTATGTAGTTGATATTAATGTATAACTAATTTTATCATTTTGTCATGAAATTAATGTAATCATTAGAGAACTGAAAGACCACATGGTACACTGCAGTTAACTCAAGGAATACAGCTACAATAACATTATTACCAAATGGCCTTACATTTGTCAGTTATAAAGTTCACTCCAGATCTCACATTAACCATTTGCTTGAATTACGTCCAAGAGAAGATGTGTTTCATCCCTCTGGGATCCAGAAAGCTACCAGCTGTTTCCTACAAAGCGTTCTGCTGTGTCCAAGACTGAAGGTCCATATATTCAGCATCCTTTCTCCAAGAGCTGCTGGCAGCAGATCTGTACAGAACAGAACAAGAACAGAGCACACATTAAAGGGTTCTTCCTGTGTTGTAATCCCCTGTTTCCAGCTATCAGTGGGAGGGTCTGACACGAAGCTTGCATCTAATGGCTGCATAGAATAGTCACAAATGGACTCAATCTGCATTAATCTATCCAGATCCTTTCCAGTTCTTTCTATACTCTTGGCCTCCAAAATGTCCTGTGAGGATTCTTAGAATTTAATATGCATCATAAAGATTTCCTTTTGTTTACTTTAAACCTGCTGCAGGAAAGCTTCACTGAGGCCCACTAATTCTTTTGCTCTAAAAAATGATGACTGATCACTCCTTGCTCACATTTTTCACATCTTTCATGATTTAACAGGCCTGCAACATACCCCTCCCCAACTCTGCTCTTTATGAAAGCCTAATTTAATTTGCCTTTAAATGCTTGTTTTATACCCTTCTATACAAATTCTAGATAATTCTTACACTTTGGTTTTTATCAAGGGATATTGCAGAAAAGTTCAGTCCAAGTGAGGTGAAGAGAAGGATTTCAGTGACTCTTGCAAAATCTCTGATATTATCCATTCCAAAACTATGTCAGAGTTTATTCCAACACCTCATATCAATTCCCTAGGAACTGAAAACCACACCCTTTATAACAAGAATTAGGGAGAGGAATATTAGCTGTCGCATGGGATGTCCTAGAAGGTCTGCATCATGCTAGTAGGGGGAGAGAAGAATTTCCATGCCAAGTCTCTCTTCCCTCACTCCTGAAAAGTCCTAACTGTCACATAGCTAATTCTGATTCAGGAGTAGCATTATGAGCCTGAGTGGAACAAGAGTGCCATACATGGGACCACTCAGAAATAGATTGATGAATAAGAGTGGTAACTCCTATGTCTTGTGGTATAAAAGATAAGCACAAGGAAAGCAGATCAACCAGTAATACAGGCAGGGAATATGCCACAGGTTTGCTTCTTAAAGTATATTTTCCACTGTGTCTGAATGGATGAAGGCTTGCACACCTGACATGGCAAATCATTTCAGCATTTTACATAGCAAAACAAAGCAACACAAGTTTTCTCCTAATTACTCAGCTAAATCACCCTCTCAATCCCTGCCTGGTGCTCCTAAGTATGTTAAAGGCAAGGATATGCCAACCCTATCGGCCTTTTCAGCATTCCAGCATCTCATACTTTATTCCCTGGGGTCAAACTTGTCAGTCTTCACATATTTTGGTGTCTTCAGGCTTTCTCTAAAAGCACCCCTCACCAGACCCAACCCCCCCCAAGCCTCCTACTTCTCTTGCTGTTCTGTGATGTAGTTCCTCATCTCCATGACAGAAAACATTGAACTTAGCACATCAGTCACATCACTTCCCGCTTGAATAACACAGTTTTACCAGACAATATCATCTTGGGAGCTGGGCTACACTGCAAAGCCACACTTAGAGCATAAGTCTCTACTACTTCTTCATTTATTTAGGAAGTGTTGTTTTCTACATTTCTATGTTTCCCCTTCACACTAAAACTTAAGTTTTCCCCTAGGATTGCTAGAACTGTGTTAAAAAATAAATTAAATGTTTTACATTATTTACTAGAGATGCTTTTACTTGCAAGCTGAAATCAAATTGAGTGTATGACTTTCTCTGTTTATATAACATATTCAAAGAGCACACCAATATGTTTTATTTAAACAAGGCAGGAAAATCTTAATTACTTTAATAAGTTTAATCAGTGTTGCCCAGATATGAGCTGGGGAGTGGGCAAAATAACATCAGTAAAGTCACAGAGAAGTTAAAATTGTGTCGGGGTCAAATACACCTAAAATCATGGTCTATATCATACCAAATTTTCACCTGATGTGTTCCTTTCTTTTTCATATCTGCCATCCTTTAATTCCTGAGGGAAGACAAAACAAAACAAAAACAAGCAAAAAAAACCCAAACCAAACCAAAAAAACCAGCACACAAAAAACAACACACAAAAAACCCCCTGACCCTCCACAGTTAAACCTTAGGCGATAAAAGTATACCCAACTGCATCTATGAGAGCAATAAAGATATTCCTCACCACTGTTAGACTTCCATCTGAGCAGGTTATAGCCAAGTACATGGCCTAGAGCACAGTTCATCTGGCCTTTCTTTCCCCCTATATACCTCCCTGGCGAAATCACTGGGGTATAAGTTACTGTTAGGTCTACTACAGAATAGCAAAAGTTCAAGAAAGATGCCTGTACTAAGAGGGCAATGACCTACTGGATCATGAAGATGCTGCTTGCTTTATTACCACATGAGAGAGAAGCATCAGACACAGGTTTCTGATTCAAGGGACCATAATTGCTGTGAAAGAAGTGAAAGAACTACCCTAAGAAATGAGATTTGAGAGGGTGAGAGAAATCTGCAGAGATCCATGAAGATGTAAAGAAGCAGTTGAAGCTTAGTAGAATAAGCAAAGGATATGTAGGGTTAACCAAACCCAGGCTTGATGTAAAGCTGACTACACTGGTGTCCTTGCTTTGGCCAAGCAAAAGAAGAGTGGTGTCAGAGTTAGAGGCTCCAGGAAGAATGTGAAATGTGACCACAGCATCCTGCAAGCATTTTGAAGAAGAAGTTGATGTTTAGGCTTGGGTGTGCGGGGATTTTTTCTTTCTCAAAGTGAAGGAAAAGGGGGGGGAAGTTTTATAAGAAATTGTAGGATGAAAAAATGAGAGTAGTTTGGTTTATGGTGACTCAGTGTCTATGTTTCCTGAATAACCTAGTATCTGCTCCTGGTGGAGGAAAAGTAGAACAGATTATATAATTCCCTTATTTAATATGGGCTGTTAATTCTGATGGGCAATCTGTTGAGGAAATGTGGCTCAGTAGAATATGATGTGTAAAGCTATGGAAGAATCCACAAAAGAGAGGAGACTCCATAGAAATCATGAGAGGAATGGGAAAGAATGTCCAAAAGAGCAATAGAAAGTGATATTTGAGAGAGCATCATGAAATATTATATCAAAAATGTAGAATCATTAATCTTGCAAAAATTTCCTAGGGTCAGGGAAAAGTCACATCAATCTTAACGTGAGACTGGACTAGAAGTTACTTCAGTTTCTAAGACAGTATCTTCTGTCACAGATCCGCTAATAAGTCTTTGTGTGTAAGTAAGAGATTCTTTTTATTAGCTGGCTTATTTTTTTTTCACCTTGCTTACAAAACATAATCATAAAAGCCACAGGGAGATACAGGATATTTTTCCTTCTTTATCCTTAAATATTTACATAAATAATGAAATAGTGGATCATGACTATTCCATTTCAGTATCAATAAACCAAGGAACTGACAAATGTTAGCATTCAAGTAGCAGGATGCACTACATTTATATGCAAACATGTGTGAAGAAGGACATTATCTCAGAGGAAAAAGTTTACAAATATAGTTTGCTTACAACAGCTGAAAGAGTTTGGACTGAGATGAGAGTGAAAACAGTGAAAAACAATAGTCATAAGGAACTGTAATGCATCTCTAGGGCACGATTAGAAGTCAGAACAGGAAGCATTTATGCATGGAAAAAAAGGAGAGTTGTAAAAAAGCACAGACATTGATCATGGGGATTTCAATTATGCTGACATTTACTGGAACACAAGTGACAAGTAAAAGCATGTTCTAAAAACACTCAAAGCTGCTGCCATATGGAGCTTTCTGCACAGTCAATCAAAGGCATCTTCTAATCAAAGCTAATTTCTAGGCTCTGTCTGCAAGACGGCACGAGAAGGTGTCCAAACCAGCTACAGATGAATGGATTCACTAACTGGAAGTACTAGAGGTTTCAGCCATAGGGCAATCCAACTGAGTTTGTTATCCATGAGCTGTAGCAATACCTACATTTTCAGTAGTTTCCAGAGATTTCCTTGAGATTGGTGCCCACAGCTGGCCTATTTCACAGCACCATAAAACATGTGGAACAAGTGAAATGAGAGAAAAAGCAAGAACACATCAAGATATTTTCAGAGAAATAACTAGGCAGGAACTTCAAAATCCATTAGGTCAGCAAGTAGGGTGATTAGTTGAAACAGTGTCAATGAAGTGATAGCATTCACTTATCCTTGCCAAATACGTCAGAGTCACTAAATATCCTCTACTTAGAGCAGACATGAAATTACTTCTCATTATGCTCAGTGGTATGTTCCCAGAGAACATATAAATGGTTATTCAGAGTCATTGGCCTTGTTCCTTTGAGTACTTTCTATCTAACTTGGTCCTGACAGATAGTTCTGCAACTTTTACCCGTGACCTTTTTGCTTTATTCAAGGAGTGATTCATACTTTAAGATCAAAACATAGAGTTAACTCCCCATATTTTATTGTAATGATGTTACTCATCCATCTAAGCCCTCTACTAAGCAGGATCAGGACAAAACTTAGATCAGGATCAAAAAAAAAAAAGAAATACAAGAGAACACATTCTTTTCACTTCTCAGGTTTATACCTACATAATTAGAGGGAGAGAATAAACCTTTTTTTTATACATTCTCTAACTCTCAGTTTACAGCTAACTCTTTTCCATTTGTCCTTCTGTGTATTTTCTTTCACTATGACAATTGTATTCATAAGACTAATTTGTATTAAGAACTATATTTACGTATTTTAAAATATTTATCAAGTGGAAAGTAAGTTCCACCTTCAAAAAACTCGATGGTAGCACCAATGGAGGGGAAGGGGGAGCAGAATGGGAGAGGGGGTGGGGGCAGGGAAGTGGTTTGTTTTTAGTCAAGTCCCAAGGGCAGAACTGGTGTTAAGAGGGTGACAAGTGCTGTTGAATAGGAAGAAAAAACAAGGAGATTAATTTCTCTCGTGCAGTCTGATTTCTAGACAGAGAGGGGAAGGATAAGAGTGTAGGCAAGAGTGTCCTTCCTCCCAAAAATCTCTGGTTCCCTGGATGCTGAAAAAGGCAAGAGGTAATTTTATCACATAAGGAAACTAACCAGAGTTTACTTTTTTTTCTTTTAAACAATACAAAGAGGATCACTGAGAGTTTCAAGTAGGAAACACTAAGTATAGATGGTACTGAGATCTTGGCAATAATATAAATAATTTGATTTAGGCCATGTATTTCACCCAATCAGAGTAACAGCTCTTGCTCTTTTCTAAATCTTGGATGCTACTTTTTGCCAAAAATCGCATCTTTAAAAATCTCTGGCTATAGTTTATTTCAGAAACATGGAATGGACAAACAAATACATATATGTATGTGTATACATATGCATACATATATGTACATGCATAACAACACTTAAACATACATATATATACATGTATATATGTGCATACACATATGTACATGCATACCAACACTTAAAAATAATCAGAACTCAACCTGAAAGAATTCACATAAATACAAATCAATGTGCAAAGAAAAGGCTACTGATCAAAGTAGGCTACTGATAAAAGGCTATTGTTCAAAGTATGCCAGAATTGCTCCTCAAGCTCAAGTTTCTAAAGGAAAAAATTACTGTCATTACAAGACAGATATGAAGATAAAAAGTGGTTGGACATTTTTAAAGGGACGGTGGAGAATGGTCTTACCCAAAGATGCATCTCAGTGTGAAAACCAGACTGGAGCAGGGGTAAGCAAAGGAGAGCATCCACAAGACATGTGTGCACACATGCAAGCACGTCTAATCAGGCTAGTTCCACAAGGCTGAGGATGCACTGGCTAAATGTTTTTTAAGACAAGATGGGTCAGATAACAGGAATCTACAAATCATTAAATGGTTGAACAAATGATTTCAGAGTTACTGATATTCATGTGCAACAAGTTCTAGAACACAGGAAGGAACATAGGATTCAGGAAGAATGGAAATTCTGAGTCTTTGAGAAAAAGGATGCCACAAAGCTCAGGGTCACATTGTATCAGCCCCAGGCATAGTGATGGAACAGATGACATAAAATTGTATTAACAACAAACTAAATCAAAACTGACGAGTTTGAAAGGTAATCAGTACCAATCACTATAATTTTATGGAAAAATGGTCACACTAAAAACAAACTTGATTTCACTTTTTGAGAGAAAATTAGATACTTGATTGATGAAAGCAACTGTTCTTTTTAGTGTTTTAACTTTTGAAAATATAAGCCATTTGCCTTACTAAACAGAAAAACCTCATCAGGGATATAGATTAACAAATAATTGATATAAGTATTTTTAAAAAGTCATCATTGATTAGAGAATGAAGCATAGTTGTATTTCTCCAGGTCTAGCATTCAACATTTTCAACAATGATTTGATAGTACAAACTACATGATGTTCATAAAGTTTACTAAGAAGATAAGATAACTGGCAAAATATTAAATGACACAAAATTCTAAGTGGCCATATATAATATTTGGTATTTTGATCCAGAGAAACACATCTATATATCACAGAATCTTTGAAATTGGAGGCGTATCTGGAGGTTATCTACTCCAACTTCTTATCCAAAGCACAACAATCTCCTAGATGAGGTTAAGTCAACTGTAGTTTTGTCTGGCTATTCCCTCAAAGGCCAGAGCTTGTTCCAGTTCTTCATAATCCTCCAAACAAAAGATTTTTCCTAGTATCATATCTAGTAAACGCCCCAAAATGCAGGTTTTGGCCTCCTTATACCATCAACCATCAATGTAAAGAGCTTGGGTCCATCATCTTTGCAACTGCCTGCAGGGCAGTATCTGCAAGTAGCAGTTAGACTTCACCCTCAGCTTCCTCCTGCCAGATTCAGGATGCCCAACTCCTTCAACTTCTCCAGACAAGTGTAGTGCCTGAGGTCCCACACCATTTGCTAGTCTTCTGCTGAAGTCAGCCAACTTCTTAGTAACCCTTTTGAACAGGAAACCCAAAACTGGAAACAGTCTTCCACTGCCACTAGTGCTGGGCAGAGGAGAAAAATGACTTGTGTCAATCAGTTGACTTGACTTTTACTTGTCAGGGCCATGAGAGCACTGTGAGCTATGACCATTCCTGCCCAGACGTAATGGGGTGTGTTATTATTTTCCCTCTGGTGTGGAAATGTATGCTTTCATGGAAATTCCAACATTCCTGTTGACTGGTCCTTAAGATCATCTTGATGGAAATTTTGGCACTCACCAGTCAATTCTTCAAATTTGATGTGGCATTTAAACTTCCATGTTGTCTTTACATTTTCTAAGGAATTTTATCCTCCAGAATATTGACAGTTATTCAATAATAGAGGCTTTTGTATTGATGCTTTACGCATAATATTTATCAACTCATTACTAGACATTAAGTCATCATCTAAACCTGGAAGACCAGACAGTTTCAAACTACCTAAAACAATCCATTCATCCCATCCAAAAGTTCCTCAGCTCCTAAATGAGAAGGCTGGGGGAGGCAGTATCAACAGCTTTACTAAAGTTAGGATGAGTTGCATCTATTACTCAGTGATCATCTGCATGGAAAACCATTTAATCATAGTAGACAGCCATGCTGCTCAAGCAGGCTTTTCCTTTGGTAAATTAGGTAGTTAATTTCTGACTGCCTTTTTATCCTTTGTATGCTTGGAAATTAATTCAAAGAGGATACACACAATTATATTTGCATAGGCTAAAACAAGCTTGATCCACATATAGTTCCCAAATCCACTTTAACTTCCTGAAAGGTGAGTATAACCTCTTTTCCTCTATGAAACTTAAATTTAATGGTGGTACCAAAATTATTCTGAGACTGTTAAATATAATACAGCCTGTAAATCTGTATCAGATTATCAGGTAAATATCAGTAAATATTCTGATACTTCTTTCAGAATATCTGATCTACAGAACAGAAAGCCAAATGAAATATAGAATAGAGGGCCTCTTCCCCATAATAAAACAAAAGCTCATAATTTTTCATGTTGGCAAGGCACTAGTGCTGTGATCAACATACTGAAGAACTTATTGTAATACACAACTTTAAGAAAAAGACCTATGCCTTTAGGTTAATGTGCAGCTGTAGACCAAAACAGAAACGATGCTTTGTTACATTAGGGGAGAAATGAAAATAATTTAGAAAATCACTAACTCATTTACGTAAGAAGGTTTAGGACTAGGTATCAATATGTCCCAGTGGTCAAGCAGATACCCACGCACATTAAAGCACAGAAAGCTCTTAAACCTTTAATTACTCCCTGTTTGAGCAACAGATCCCACACAAAGTTTTCAAAGAAAAAGGAGTCATTTTGTTAGCAATGAAATAACTAAGCAGTTTTCTGCAGAGCCATAATACTCTATTGCCTTAACTCTGATAATACTTCAGACCTTTCCCAAGGCACCAAGCACTAGTAATTGGTAAAACAATCTTAGTAAATACCAATCCAAATCAGAATGAAAAATACTTAGAGAAGTTTAATTTTTCAGGTTTTTCCTGCTCTTTTCAACAGATCTCAGATTTTCAAGGTGCTAATAAGACCTCAAAGGAGCGTGATTCAAACTCCCCAGAAACCATCTGTTAAAGAAATACCGACAAAAGGGTAGATATCCAAAAATATTTTTCCCTTGTTCCAGACTGCTCAGCTGGTTAGCCAGGGCTTATGTTGTTTTTTTGATAGCATGCTGAACAGGGGACAAAAGCAAGGGACACAGAAAAGTGGAGAGTGTTGTTGGAATGTGATTCCTGGGGAGAGGGATGGAGAGAGTAATAGAAAATGGACAGGAGAAGCCCGAGCTGAAGACATTGAGGTTAAATCAAAACGTATAAAGCTGTAAGAAACACACTTTCACCAACTTTGCTTTTCAAAGGACTCCTTGTTTTTCTGAAGAGAGCAGTGCCCATTCTCACTCCAATGCCAGGTTAGTTTTTGAATTGTAGGTCTCAAATGGCCCTGTTCTTGCTTGGTATATCTGCCAGGCAGGGATAAAGGGGGAAGCCTTGCACAGAAGGACAGACATGTCTCTGTCCCCTCACACACACAAAGAAACAGAGCAAGACTAAAGCTAGATTAGAGAACACTGGAAGGGGCCAGGTTCTGTCCCGTTAGCCAGCAGGGCTGTGGGAATGATGTAGGGGCAGTAAGACACCCATACATTTAGAGCCTTTAAAAGCCCTCCAGCTTGTTTTAGACCACAGATCTGATTTACATACACAGAACAGGCCCCATTCAAAGAGTGTGAGAGAAACTTGAGCCAAACTGCTTTGTTTCTCTCCTTGCCTTGCACCGCTGAAATTTCCCTTGCAGTAAATTACCATAGATAAACAAGTATCTTTAAAATTAACATCTGATTGCCCTCAAATTAAACCCTTGTTTTGCTTAAGAGAGCTCAGCCCACAGACAATAAAATATTCTCACATTTTTTACTAGAATACTTTACTAGAAAGGTGACACAATTTAGAATCGATTCCCTAATGGAACAAGAATTGATGGTTAATTGTACAATGGAATTCTGTGAAAACAGTCAGTAAGTGCACCTCTCAGTATTCATTTTCCTGGTGTATTATTTACCTGGCTTTAGGTAATATTATAACCACAAATCCAGGTGGGGAAAACTGGCATTGCTCCACCAAAAATATTTTTCTTCTTGTGACTTAGACACGAAGTAAATTAGAAACAAACAAAAGCACTCAATACCATGAGTGGTGCACAGATAACATTGCTGTGAATGGCAAGCCTTCTAGCAGATTTAACCCAATCATGACTACACTAGAGCAAAGTCTGGGTAAGTGAAATATGCCACAGGACTCCAGTCAGCAAAGCACAGATGGTTAGTGTCTAAAAGACCCCCACTGAGCTTCAGATACCAGAAGCAACCAGGTCTCCTGAGGGTTCTTCTCTCTTACCAGCTATCCCTATGCAGATTTCTCAGGTACTTTTGGCACCCAGTGCACAGTGAGATACCCAGTGTGCAGGGAAATGAAAGATCACCAGAGGTAAGGAGTAGAGGACCCAAAGAGATCATTCTCATTTTCAGTGGTGTAGAAAAAGAATATAAAAAATAAAAGAATAGAAAGAATAGAAAAGAATTTAAAGATACTCATAAAACAAGTCAAGAGTCTTGTGAAAAGAGAAAAACTCCTCTTAAAATTGAAAAAAAAATACTTAAAAGAAGAAAAAGTAGATGACTTGGATGAGGAAGAGAAAGACAGCACATACTTAACACAAACAAACATTCACAAAGTTCACAAAGCCATTGTAGAACAATACTGTGTGTTCCTTGATATCCCCTAAATAGTATACAAGCAAAGAGTATTCTGAATTGTACGTGAAAGTCATCCTGTGACTCAAAACAGAGAAATCATAAACTTTCCTTAATTTAATAAGGACTCTTAAACTTCTAAGTGTTTTATCAGTGAAATACTTCACATAAATTTTCTTAATATATCTGAATGTATTAGCAAACATACTGTCAAATTGGATGGCAAATCCAAAATCAAATCTTTTTTGTGGAAAAAACTGCTCTTAAAAATTACATTCTAACAACTCCAAAGCAAAGAATAGTGAGTGTAACTAAGAGAAAAAGAAGAGGGGAAAAAAAAAAGAAAATTCAAATATGTATAGTAGCTTCAGGAACTGTTGCCAGTTAATATCTTGGAAGTAGAATAAGGGTAGTCAGCCTTGTCATGAGGAGTACACAAGAATCCAAAGAGAAAATGAACACTCTGCAGAAGACAGAAGGACTTTTTTTCTTCATTAAAACTGACGTGACTGAATAAATCACCTAATGTATTTTTATTAAGGTAAAATAAAGATCTGAATTTCTTATCTTTGTCTTCTATGAAATGTCACTCTCCAGTGTCCAAGAGTCTCTACATTCTAGCTAAGCAAAACTTTTCTATATTTAAATCTGCCTATGTTTTTTAATTCATCTTTTGCCATGCAGTATCTGGTTCCTCATTATCCAATAATGTATGTTTTTGTTTGTAGCACTATAATGGGCTGGAATTCCTCTTCACTACAGAAAACCATCACTATGTTCACTCCTGTCACTGTTTCAGAGCTCATACTTTAACTCACATTTAGGAAAAGCTTCACCTAGAAGAAACATGTGACATCCTACAATCTCTTCTCTCTCCCCTCCTGAATTCCTTGCTATCAGACAAGAAGCAGCCCCAGAGCTTGCTTAAATTGGCATATTTTAGCTCAAAACCCAGTCACTGCATTCAGGGACTAGGCAGTAACCAGATCCTATGAATGAAATCTCCTTTCATACCCTCTTCTCCCTTCCCCCAAGAGGACCCTAACCTATCTCTGATCCTTCACTCATGAAATTGGCTTGTAGCATCTGGTCTAGTTTATACTTTTCAAGGACTTGTAAAATAATTTCAAATGTGTTTTTAAATAGACCTTTCCACAGTTAAACATTCATGATTTTAAATTTCAGATAGTGTTACAGATAACACCATGGCCAAGGAGTTTCTATTTTCAGGGTTTGAGACCAGAGCTCAGTAAGGAATTTGTTCCCATATATTCTTCTGGGGCATTGTCATCACCTGTTTCTTGACAAGTAGCCATAACACCTTCATCATTCATCAATCATTTCAAATGTACCTGTATGGCACTAAATCCCACGTGTTTTAGTTTGTTTCTTTTTGCCTCTCAAATATTTTTATCTCACTAATTTACTCCCTTTTGCACACAGAGCCTCAGTCATTTCCCTCACACAGGCTTGAGTGACTCACATCTCTGATAACACTGCAGTATATCCCACCCCCACTATATTGAGTTGAAACTTCAATTACTTTCATAAAGTCTATTTATAGACAACTGTTTTATGAAGGTTGTAATAAGACATATAGAGTACTCTGTTATGAGCCTGGGTACTATTTAAACTTTATAATGTCAGACAGTTGCAGGCAATCTAAGTATTACAGTAGGCTTGCATAGATAATTGACAATGCTGTCTGTGAAAATAGGCAGAGAGATAAAAGCTAAGTCATGTAAAACACATGCACTATTTGTGAAATTCTACCTCAGTTTTGGATTGGGTGTTGAAAGAGATTTTTACCTTATACAACTGCATCTTTTGCAAAATGCTGAATGCTATTTACCAAATTGATCATGCCTTTTCCTGCTTCAGCTCTTTCCTTCTAGTTACCCACAAATCCTTTTTTTAGTTTATCTGTTCTGTCATCTGTGTTTTTTTGAATCATGGATTCAAATTAAACAAGGTAGCAAGGGGGAGTGGTTCTCTCTTTGGAGAGGTAAAAAGGAATGAAGGTCAGGGGTTATTTTCTAAACTCTATCAACTACAGACTAATTCAGTTTCCAAAATTTCAAGGAAATATCTCTTTTTTCTGCACGAAACAAAGTTCCTTTGACTAAGCATTAAAAAGAAGAAAACCTCCCTTGAGGTAGGATATGCAGCTTGATTAGATAGACTGGATTAGGACCCAACACTTATTATTTTAGGCAAATTATTCCATATTTATATATTTGTTAAATGAAGGTAAACAAAAATAAGAATCATAATAAACTAACACATGTAGAATATTTGCACAAGCCAGTCTTCATTTTCTTTGCACAAAAGGAGAACAAAAAGTATACATTAACTTCTTCTGAAAGGATTTTTCTTCTTTGTTGGACTAAAAATAAAACTGTCTTTTGAAAAACCCTTCTAAATATAAAAAAACACCATATGTTTACTTTTTCAGCTTGGTTTTAGCAATACTGCTCAGGCTTGCCATCAGTATTCTTTACACTCTCCAAATTCTCAAGCAGGAGAAAGCACTGATGTCTTTTTCATTTCTAATTAAAGATCTTTAAACTGTGGGCTTGAGGTTTGTTTTGTAGTTTTAAATAACTAAGGACATGCCTGCTGGCAAAATGCAATATAAGCATTCCTGTTGTCAGTGAATGAACTTGTATAAAAAACCCAGCAACTTTCCATGGAAGGCTTTGCTGCACGTCTTTACATGAAGCATCAAAACCTCCCCATTTTTCAAGAAGAGTCTAACATCACTAACCTACACAGTGTAATTAAAAATATGATAAAATAGACAGCATTTCTGAGGAATGGAATTAAAAAAAAAAAAAAGTTCTCCAAAGCCAAAAAATGTAAATGGTTGCCTAAGTGGACAAAATGTTCTTTAAAAACATGCGTTGGGGCTTAAGAAAAGAAAAAATCAATTAGTTTAGTTCAGTCTTCATACTTAAATCCATCTACTGCACATGCTTTAAAAATAGTCCAGTTAAACAGGATGCAGAGCTATTTAAACAGAAATACCATTAGTACTGGGATACAAGACAAGAAACAGGCTCCAAACCTGTCTGGTTATGGCACGTGCTCTGACCTAAAAACTATTTCTATTTGTATGTTTCAATGCAAACCTCTAGTGCCCAGAAGAAAAGGATTCTGAGTGTGAACCATCGTGATCTCTGGATTTCAGTTTCATAGAAAAGTGTAAAGGGTATGTTCTCTTTTTGATTTAAAGGAATTTCATTGTTTTTTGAGGTATTTTTTAAACAGTTTCAGGGCTTTATTTTTAATTATTTTTATTTACGATGTCTTTATTAGCCCGACATTCCTTATCTCTCTATTTCAACTGTTTCAGTTATTTCCTGTCTTTGACCTATTTGTAACTGTAAAACTTCCACAGAGAAGAGTTTCTTAAAATCTTTCAAGAACTTGTTATTATAGTGCTATTTTGTACAATTAAAGGATTTTATCTCAATATTAACCAAACCATTATCCTTCTACGGGCAACTGGCCCACAGGAAAAGATTTAGTACAAATTGTGGCATGATTCCTAAGAAGGAATCAAGATACTTCATGCCCGATCCAATTTGGATAACAACCACAAAGGCAGCAGTGTCAGCCAAAGATGGGAATACACAATCTGTAAATGATAAATTGCATCGCCACCTGAAGTAATAATTGGTCTCCAGGTACCACAATAGGGCAGATTCTATTTCTTGAAATTCCCTCTTATCTTTCAGCTCACACACAAGAACATGATGTACAGCTGAGGACTTGGCATTGACCAGAGAAGAAAAGAGAATTTCCAGCTGGATCTCTGAAATTCTTCCTTCCATCAAGGAGCACAGTATGGTTAGTGTCAAAAGAAGCATTCAAATGGATTAACAGTGACTCAACTTCCCCTTGTAACAGATACATGCAAAGTATCCAGTGTACAGCAACACCCGGCTAACCATAACATCACTAGGTACCAAATCTGGGGCATAAAACATGAAGGTAAGGGGAATGGAAAAGTGCCACAACAACTAATAGTTTTGTAGGTGGGGCAGAAAAAAAGCCTACAAAAAATTATGCTGTCAAGCCTTTATAGACGTTATTGCCAAACAAACAGTTAAACAATTTTTTATTACAGAATGAAAAGTTTCTCAGCAAAATGCAGTTAAAATGGCCTACCTTCAGCTGCAGAAAAGTAAAAAAGCTTTTTGAAGAATAATCATTAGCTACATGGGAAGCTTTGGAAAAAGACAAGGACTTTGTAACTCAAAACAATCAGTTGAGTGTCAAAGCCTTAACCAAACACAATGATTTTTGTAGTAAGAAAGCTTTGAAGGAGGGATGGCAAGCCAAACTCCGCAAGCAGAGCAGGGATCAATACCTGCTCCACTGCATATATTTCTGCTGAATAACCATTACAGACTGAGTGCAGTAAAGAGCAAGGAAATCGAAGAGGTGGGCAGGAAACATGCAAAACTGGTAACCCACCAGGCACTTGAAATCTCTCTTAGGACTGAGTTATCACTCTGTATTGAGAAGACTATGCTTGCTGCTGACATGAGTAGAGAGACTGGGCTGTAAAGACATCTATAAAATCTTCTTTTCTCATAACCATGCAAAAAGTCAAGATTGGGTGTGGGACAGGGAGATAAATGGTACAAATATCTAAGAGAGTTGGCTCACATCCTCCTGAACTCTTGCCATAAACAATGTCTGGGAATGGCCAGAGGCTCCTCCAGGATAGGAGCTGTGCATGTTCCAATGGCAGAAAACTGGAATTTCCAGCACAAGCTCTATGTGAATTACAACAAGGTCAAGCTGTCCAAAACTGCACTTTTCCAAAGATCCCAGGAGAACATAACTGAGATGCCTACATCCAATTTCATCATAATTGTCTCAAATCCTCAGTGAACTTAAGAGAAAACTGACTTGGCAGATCTGACAGCTGCGCTCAGAATCAGCCAGGAAAGGGCACTGGCTGGCAGATAGATAACACCATTTTTAAGCTTTACCAAGCCAAGACAACCCTTTTCTTTTTCTCCTTTGTTCAGCTTAGCACACTGCATGTTCTATCACCTTGCAGAATCAGTGGTAACACCTAAGTGACACATGAACCCGCTTTTAAACATAGGATTTAAAAATAGCAGGAATACAAGAATGATTTCAAGACCGTGTTTTCAAAATTATCCAGTAACTACCATTAAGATGATGAGAGAATGGCTTTTTTTAAAATCATTCTACAATCTCTTTGTTAAAATAACATCAGAGCGATATAAATAATGTCTTGTTCTCATTTTATGAAGATAAAAGATATGTTTAAAACCCAGATATTCAACAGGAACACTGAGAATACTAATAGCATTTAGACTTTATAATGATGAATTAACAAGTAAACAGGAAACCATAATTTTTAGTCTCATGAGGCAGATAAGGAATGAGAGAGTTTTGGCCCAACATATATCTCTTCACATATTTCTATGCATATCTAATAACTACACTTTACATAAACACATATATGTTTGAGTACACACATGTGTGAAAATACTCAGAGAAACAATTTCCAGATTAGCTTAAGTAACAAATGCAATTTTAGTTGAACACAGTACTAGGATAACACAGCTAAGCTTTCAAAGTCTAAAAAAAAGTTTCCACGTAAGTTTGCACAGGAAACCTTACATTTTCTCTCTGCTCCATGCCAAGACAAAGTTTCATTCAAGTATCATGCATGTATTTACCCCCCAGAGAGTCTCTGTCCATTTGATGCACAGGATGCATTGTTCTCAATTTAAAAAACACTTAATGAACATAAATCAAAATATCTAAGCATTTAAAAATGTAATCCCATAGCCTATTTACATGGCATTATCAAAAATTTTTTCTGAAGGCAAAGTAAGTTTCATAAGGGCTTAATTCCATGGAGTTAATCACCATAACATCTATTTTATAGCAAAAAGTTGATAATTGCATAATTCTTTTTTTTTAAAAAAAAGGAAGAAATTGATAATTAGCAAACTAAAAGTGTGGGTTACAACTCACAACCAAGTTACAAGAGCCATCTTCTCTTCTTCAGCAATCACCTGTCTTTCAACAGGTGATTTTATTTGACACAAAGGAAGACAGGATTTGACAGGGAGCAGCTGCCTTTATGACAGCCCAAATTCACCCCTGATCATTGGACAACCTGGGAAATAAATGCTAAAAATTTCAGAACTGCATAACTGTGCACCCATGCAACTCTTTCAGAAATTGTATAATGGCAACATTCAACTCTAGGTTTTCAGCTGTCTTATTTCCAAGTTTCCTGGTCTCCTCCTGCCTCAGTGCCTCCTTCCTCCTTCACAATGCCAACACCTATGTTGCCATCTGCACAAGGATCTTTCCCCCCGCAACAGTCTGCTCACCATCTCCTCTTTCCTACTTGCATCTTTAAATCAAGAGCTATAGGTCTCAAGCCCAATGTCACAGCAGTTCCTGGCTATGGTTAGGAAGGACCAATGCGTCCTATGTCACCTCATGAAGGGACATGTTCGGTCTAGCAGTGCTGGCAGGGCATGGGTGCTTTCAAGGGATAGGAGCACACACATCATCATCATCATCACCATCACCATGATCATCAAAATTAACTGCAGTTACAAGTCTGACTATCAGCCACACAGGTTTTCAAATGTGCAACTGTGGATACATTTACCAAAAAACAGCCACAGGAACTACCTTCCATGCCTCAAACATTCTTTACTGTCCTTGCTCCCAAATGGGCAGGTATAAAATACACACATTTACAGATGAGAAAAATTGACAAAATTATACAGAAACTTCAGCCTTTTTTTGAGTCTATCCATTTATTCTCACTACTCATTGCCATTCTTTTCTCTCTTCCTCCTTACTGTCCCTCCTTCCAAAAAGAATAAAGTACGTGTTTTGGAAAACTACAAAAAACTACAAAAAAAAACCCCCCCAAAAAAAAGCAGAAGTTGTAAGTCATTGAAAAGAATATTTTTTAATGGAAATATAAGACTACCAGGCAGTCTTAGCTAGAGCCATTTCTGCTTGAGATACCTTTAATAACTAACTGTGATTAGTTCAAGTAAGAAAGAGAAGAAATTCAGACCCTGGAGTGACCGGAGCAGTTAGCATGGGCTGTACTGCACTTGGAAAATGCATTAATAAAGAAATTCCAGCCACAAGGTCTGGGGAGAACTTGCCTGTCATCCATGAAGAACTGCTTGTTACATGATTCTGAATCTCCTCTTTTTCAACTGTTAAATTGCATTAAAAGACTGATGAGGTTTCCTAATATTTGTCTCAATGTATACCGGCCACTGAAGAAGGACATATTGGTGTAACTGTTTGGAGGAAGGGAAAGTTGGTGCCTTCACAGATGAAAGAGAAGCATGGCTGCAGGAAAAGCCCTCTCAGAGGATGCAATCTGTGCTGCAAAGTGGGGAAAGCCTTGCACTGGAGCATTGCATTCACTGGTATTTGTAGAATACTTATAGATGAGCAAACTTTTCTACATCCTACTGCGTCTTCTGAACATTGCAGCAAGTTGTTTACTGCATCAGTCGGGAAACAGCAGAGTCATTCCCTGTGGATCCCTGGGACTTCTCTGGGAGGCCTCCACATTAACGTGTTATTAACATTATTCTCATACTGTATCCCAAACAAAAGAAGAAAAAGAATTCTATCCCAGCTGAAAACAGGACAGCACTCATCAAGAACGCTGCTTCAATCTTTCTCAACTGAAATAGAAATAAAAACTCCTTTAAGGATCTTACTCAAATTCATCTGAAACACTTCTCCAAGAAAAATATTTGCACCAAAGGAAGTGAGTTCCTCCTTCACTCAGAATATTCATTGCAGTTTCAATACAGGCACTTTATTGTAAACATAGACAAGAGAAAGGGAAACAAAAAAGCAGAACTAGCTATGATCTCATGCACATCCATACACTGAAGGGAACCATACCGGGTAGAGCTGAGACAGGGAGGCAGGCAAACAAAGAAGCAGTAACTCCTCAGGCCATCTCACACAGAGAACTACGCACAAACACACCACAAAATTAGGACTTCTCAAACCAGGATGAAACTTTTTTCTCTCATTTACTGCACCATCTGCTTTTGCAGGAGACCTTGCAGTTTCTATACAAATAATGTTCATCTATGTCACTGTTGGTCCAAGGTACAGTGTGCCTCTCTGCATCCAAAGGGATTATTTTCTTTGCAAGTATGGAGGATGAGCAGCAGGACCTGTGATCTTCCTCTTTGAAATTATCTGCCATAAATGGTCAGAAAAGGAAAACAGGAAGAGAAAACAGCCATCAATGCAAACCAGCTTAATGAGCCCAAGGAGATTTTGATACTTGACATTGCCCAAGTAAAAAAAAAAAAAAAAAAAAAAAAAAAAACCCACTTAAATATTTTTAAAATTTATATATATTTACACATTCATGCATAGACTTGTATGGATATAGATACAGAGTAAAAATTTTAGTAACTACTATAATTTTTGATACATTGCTATTATCACAAATTTTGTATGGCATCATCCTTTATCTAAAAATTCAGCTTAACATCAAAGTCTTGTACCAGAAGTAATTTCAGCATTGCAGTATTTATCAAATACCATTTTTAGAAATACTTACTAAAGAGAACAGAGTGTGTGCAAATATTTTCATCACTAAAGAAAAAAAAGAATTTTATTGAGAAGGTTAAAATGTTTTTATACCAGGAAGTCTCCTGGTTAAAATTTATGAACAAACAATTGCTAATTTTCTATTCCATAATTTCAGAATAATGTTTTCAATAGCCTGACAGTGGATAAGGAATTCATTGAACACATGCTGAATCCCATAAAAAACACCAAGAGGATCACAGAGTCAAACACCAGAAATTTGACAACTCAAAAACAAAAAAAAAAAAAAAAAGAAGGAAAAGAAAAGAAAAGAAAAGAAAAGAAAAGAAAAGAAAAGAAAAGAAAAGAAAAGAAA
>JAWWMO010000121.1:81630687-81658342 GCA_035047845.1 Dendrocincla fuliginosa | reverse complement strand
AAGAAAAGAAAAGAAAAGAAAAGAAAAGAAAAGAAAAGAAAAGAAAAGAAAAGAAAAGAAAAGAAAAGAAAAGAAGGTAAGGTATGGTCAGATGGCTAATCAGAAATCAAAATGGGCATCAGTGGTTCAGACAGGGATGTGTTACTCATTGAATTCAGGGTAAGGTTTCCTCAGAGGCAAGAAGTTTCTCGTTTTCAGCTAAGAACCATCTTGAGTGGCAAATTGGAATAAAAAAACCAAAGACATGTTATTTTGTTTCAATAAAATCAGCATCTGCTTGCCAGCTACAGGCCAGAAATCCTACAATTATATGACTTGCAAGGAGCAGGCTTTTCTCCTCTACATGGCAACAAAGAAGCGCAGTCTGGAAGCCAGAAGCCTATGTTAAAAACTGTGGGTTTAGCTCTGTTTCCAAGTCTATCTTCAATTTGAAGATAACTTGAAACCCAAATTGCATTCTTTATTGGATTATAGTAAGTAAATATCTTTATATATCACTCTTTTTTTATTGTTGTTATCATTTTTAACCAGTTCTTTTTTTTTCTGGTAGAAAACAGTGACTGAAAAATTTCCTCTGAAATATCTTTTCATGTCTCAAGGTCTGGATTCATCTTCTCTAGTTTCAGATATTTACATAAAGCACTAAACACTGTACTTTTAGTCAGTGGAGACTATCTGCCTTTTGAGTCATTCTGAAAGATCTTCTCTCAACTCAGATGAAACCTTGTGTGACTAGATTCATAATTCCATTAACCCAATTTGGGTGGGATGAAACCAAAGGCAAGATTACATGTCAAGATCTCCAGCTTCTTGTATTCCTAAAAAAAATCCAAATTCTAACTTAAGGATAAAGAGAGCAATCCCAACTGCTGGATTTTGGTGTTTGTTTATTTGCTTGGGTTTTTAAAAACTTGCTTGAATATAACTCACCATATATTTCTCTCAATGTCTCAAAGGGTCTCACATCTTTTCCCTCTAAGCAGATCCAACGATGGCTGCTTTACAAAGTAGCCTGATGATATCTAACTAAATGCTTTATTTCAGTAAGACCATCTTAAATGCAAGTAACTAATCCCAACATTTCAATAGTCAATCTTGACCCAGCAGCTTAAAGCAAGCTACAGTGTCATCAGTCGTATAGTATTTCAGGTCAGCTTATGTGTTATTCTCTGATGGATCCCCGAGAAATTGCAGGGCATGACTGAGAAACCATTTTTTTTAAATCTCAAGCCCTAATACAAGTCCATCAAAATACATAAAGCTGGTGGGACTCAGTTGGACTGTCATCTAAACCAAAGAGTTCACATCTGCTCCAGTGGTGTGAATGACTGCTCCAAAGGACAACAGACAAAATGCTCATTTACTGCAGCTGAATGAAAAAGGCTGAATCTGGAAATAACACCAGAATGACAAAAGAAACTGGAAAGAAATTAAGTAGTTCACTGGATCTGGCAGAAACATTTCAGAAAGAAATTGAGATTCATGTCAATTTTTGCTTAAAGATGTTTTGAGTTTGACAGCAGCTACTTTCTCAGTCATGGAATGAACAACTACACATTCCCTCATCACATAAGATATCATTCCTATTCTCAAAGACAAACCCAGAAGATATGCATTCTGTTTCCCTCTCTATGCAGCCATTCCTGATCTGGCAGTTTCCAAGGCTGTAGCACATTGGTAGTCCCTTTGCCTTCTGCCTAGGCTGAACCATGAAAGCATAAAGATTGGAAAAGACCTTTAAGATCATCAAGTCCAGCTGTCAACCTATCACCACCATCATGTTCACCACTAAACCAGGTCCTAAAGTGCCATATCTACATGTGTTTTGAACACTTCCTGGGATAGTACCTCTACCACTTCCCCAGGCAGCCTGTTCCAAAGCTTTACTACCCTTCTGGTGAAGACATTTTTCCTGAAATCTAATCTAAACCTCCCCTGGTGCAATTTGAGGCCATTCCCTCTCATCACTTGTTAGCTGGAAGTAGAGGCTCCCCCACACTTCATTACAGCCTCTTTTCAGATAATTGTAGAGAGCGAGAAGGTCTCCCCTGGGTCTCTTTTTCTCCAGGCTAAGTAATCCCAGCTCCCTCAGCTGTTTCTCATAAGACTTGTCCTTCCAGACCAGATGGTGATGGGTACACATGGCACTGTGTTGTTCACCTCACAGGCCCACCATTCTCATGGAAAGACAGAAACACAATTACAAGGGGCAATTCCGTAGAAGAAGGTGAAGAAAGGCTGCCACAAAGAGATGCGGATGCAGAAGCAGTGTGAGAGTGGGGGTGGGCAGTCCAGATAGAGCTCCCCAGCACAGCAGGGCACGCTAGACAGATGAAAGCTCAACAGCATATACTGGGGAATGGTTTACTCAGTGGCTCTAGCTGTAAGTTACATATGTCTCCCCAGCTACTGGGAACAGGATTGCCTGGGGAATCCATGCCTAGGGATTGCCTCTATTCAGAGCCTACATCACATCTTGGACATGTGTCTGTCTACCAAGGCCTAGGCACAAAAATGTACTGGTATTGGTATGGAAAACTGGTCTGCAAATCTTCACAACATTCTTTGCCTATTCCTTCAACTAACAGAATTTTTCATGCTTCTCTGTACAGGGATATTAAAATTTCATACAAAGTCATCCACTGCCCACTTGAGCTTTCAAAGGACCAATCAGTAGGTGTAGCAAGGCAATACAGATGCCTGATATCCTTAGATTTATACCTATAACACAATTACAAAGCAGAAGAAGAAATTATTCCAGCCTTAGTTACAGTACAGATGTCCTATAGGAAGCTTAATCATAGCTAATTAAAACCACTAATCTATTCTCATGTCCTACTTCCCTTCAACTAACATAACTTTGGCTAAAATTAGACACATAGTGGGAGGAGGCAGATTCCATTAAAAAGGAATCTTTTACATTTAAATTAAAAAAATAAATATTAAAAGAAACTACTGATACAAATAGCAATGTTTTAAACTATCCATTTCCAGAACACTTCCAGTGGTTCTGTGGAAAGCAGAAAACATGGACCTTACATCATGAGTGCAAAGCAGTTCCACTTGTTTATTATTGTTGATTTCATGACAAAGAAGCTCAAAAATGTTCAACTGATGATTGAGATTGGACTGAAACTTTAAAATACGTTCTGACTTTTTAAAACAGAATTCTAAGGCTGGATTTGCCATTTCCTGAGAAAGACAAACAGACAGAGACTCTGAGAAGTGGAAACTGGAGAAAGAAAACAAAACACAAAACCATATTACTTTCTACGTGAGAAGACATAAGGGAGCTTCCTTATTTCGGTCACTTCCTCTTCCCTCTTTCTCACCAACAGACAAACACATATGCACAGTATACACACACCCCCAGACAGCTTCTGAGCCTGTAATCCTCTGCAGAAAATCTTTCTTGCTGCTTTAATGAGCTGAATTCTCTGTGGAATGAGAGAGATTAAATAACAATTCCAGTACAACAGAGCAGTCAAGCCTGAGGCAGGAATGAATGGCCAGAGCAGGATCATGATAAATAAATAAATAAATAAATAAATAAATAAATAAACAGAAATGCAGACAGTGTTGAATCAAAATTTTCATTAAAATACAGTTCTTGTATGTCCTTGTTTCCAGCTGGCTATTAAATCAGTGAAATTCTGTTTGGGCTTAGATATTTTGTAGATGTTGTCCTGTGAGGCTAGAGTTTAAAGGCTGACAAAAGAGGAAATGTCAAAAGTAAAAGCCTAATCATAGAAATATTCATTTTATTTATTTACAAAGAGAAGGACAAAAAATAACCAGACCAAAGTATTTCAGAAAAAAAAAATCTAAAAGAAGAGTACTAAAATTAAATTAACACTAAAGCTTATTTAAATTTCAAGTATTTGGAAAATACTATATTCCCTAGTACCATATAACACAAAGGAATTTAGAAACAGTTGATTCTGCTTAATCAGGATTACATGAACTTTTCTGTTCATGTAATGTTCTGTTTTGTAATTCTTTGGTTCATGACTGGGACTATTTGTTGCTTTTGCAGTGCTATTAGGAAAGGGGCTGCAGCACTACAAATAACAATAATGAGATCATGACTCCCACCAATTTGATCTGGGCTATCAAATCTAGTTCTTCAGCACAGAATGTAACCATACAGCAGAATTTTAGACCATCCACAGCTTCACTTTACCAAAAACACATACCATCCACCCTATAATAAGCTTAAGGCCTTTCACCTACAAAATAAGAAACCTCAAGAAAAGCAATTACTTCACCAGAAAGGGGAAAGATTCCTTCAATAGCAGACAATTACTCTGGTGAAAATGTCTAAAGATCTAGAGGGAGCTGCTGCATCATCATAGCTGCGGCACTGAGGCTGAAGTTTTGAGACCCTGCTCCTACCAGAAAAAGATGATGGGCTGGCTGGGAGCTTCCCACCAGCTGGACCAGAGGCCCAAGTAACTATGAGCACTGGAAAGTGCTCAAAACCAAACCAAACAGAAAATCAACAAATCAAAAAAAAAAGCACGTGACTAAACATTCTTGTCAACTTGAGAGAAAATATTTTTATTTTCTATACATTAGTTTATTACTGGATACATGAGACAGACATATCACTGAGTCATCTGAGGCTGAAAATGAAGTAAACAAAGAAAATATCCCGAAGTCAATGTAAGGAATTAACAAAACAGTTCGAAAGGATTGCCCTTATACATGGCTACTGTGTAACAAGTATCAGTGTTTGCTGGCAAATAAATGAGCTAACACTAATTCTATTTCCATGCCTTCCCTGAGAACATGAATAGATCCAGACACCTAAAGTCTCAAATGTGTTGCAGGGTTGAGTATGGAAAATTGCATTATCTGTTCTCACAATCTCCATCACGTGATGAGCAATCACCTAGTGCTACTGGTGCCATAATTATTATTATAATTATTTTAAAGGCCATATAAATGGACCTATGACTGATGGGGCAAAAATCCAATCAGTCTTACCTTGCTTTAGATTCTAGACCCTGCCTCTGAATCTAAATTACTCCTGAGCGGTGAGTAACACTGTTTTAATCTGTAACTTGGGCCCCAACAAAAACATTAAAGAAATTCCTCTTATAATTTGCAGAAGCTTCATTTTAATTAAAACAAACAAAACCCACAAATTTGAGGAGCATACCAACATATGTCCAGGCCTCACAATGTCTTTGGTCTCACCAAAAAAATAGAAAACAGGACAAAATCCTTTTATCTACAACAAATTCACAAGAGATGGATCATAGAGCATGGTTTCAAACTTTTAATTATCTGCCTGCAATCTTCATTCAGATTCTTCAGATGCATCTGAAAACAGTTTAAAATTTCTAGTATGTACAACCAAGAGTGCTGCCACTGGAAATATCATTCTGCTTTATCAGTACGGATAATGATCCAGCCTAGCAAGCGATGCAGTTTGGGAAGTCACAGTTCAAAAAAAACCCAAACCGTATAGGTTAACTGGAAAGTTTCTGGAGGGAAAAAGAAATTCAGAAGGGTAAAAACCCTCTAACTCCAAAATGCAGGCTGCTAAACCTATGGGAAAAGACCAAAAAGTACAAACAAAGTGGAAAAGACGGCACATGACTCCAAGTAAATAAAAAACCCTATAACAAAGGTGCTTGTGGTGGACAGAATAAAAGTTGCATAAATGACACACGGTCGTAGTATGGACTTATACATGTTGCATTTACATCTAGGGAGAAGTTGCATAATTAAAAGCATAGTGAAGTAGTGAAATAGATTGCACACTCTAGGTCTTAAAAGGTTACATCTGTAAGTGTAAACATCTGTTAACTTGTTTAAAATCCAGCTTAATTAGCACTAATCTCTGTGTGGCATTTCACTGAGTTAAACTAAAGTTATAGACTCCATGGACTGGAAGAGGTCTCAAGAGGTCGTGTAGTCCATTCCCTGTCCACAGGCAGGATCAGCTCATCTCACATCATCCCTGGCAGATGTTTATCTATCCCATTTTTAAAAGACCACCAAGAATTGAGACCTCATTAGACAATCTCTTTACTGTGAAATGTTTGCAAATCTACACAGCACAGTATTACACAGCCATGGCAAACTAGGAGTATTCACAGACACCAAAGTGATAAAAGGCAATATATTAAACAATGATGATTGATTTTAATCATATGTATATATTTATTATCATCTCTTAACAAATTACCATGCATGTTGACAGACGATAGTGAGCCAAGAACACACACAACATATCATAAATGCGAAGGGAAATAAATTTGCTTAAACTGAATTTAAGCTTTTTACCTCCATTTGCCAGGGACTAAAACTACACACATGATTAATTACTTTTCTTCAATTGGCAGCTGGTTAAGTCAAGATAACTATATTTCCTCTATGTTCATATATTATTTACATAGGTTGATTTACATATTGTTTTTTGAGAAGAACATTATTCTACTTAGAGTACTAGCACACTTTTGTTTTTCTACCTACTTTTATGATTACATCTGGGGGATCTAGCCAGGCTTTGATAGAGATACAGAAGAGATACATCCTACCAACTATAGCAAATAACACTCCTTGACTTTTTTTTTTTCCAGAAATACTTCCCACACTTTTGACACAGTCACCAGTACCACCAAATTAACACCTGTTCTTACCTCTGCATTTAGCAGACAAAAAGTTCTGCTGGAGAATCACAGAGGCATAGAACAGCATACACTGAAAGGAACCTTGAAAGATCACCTAGTCAGCCTTCTGTGGAAAAGTGTGCCTAGATGAAATAATCTAGCACCTGCTTGATACTAGTTGGAAAGCCTCCAGCAAAGGGGACTCTATCACATCCCTGAGGAGGTTGTTCCAGTGATTGTTTTCACTGTGAAAAATTCCTTTCATACATCAACATGAAAACACTCTTCTTCTCAAGCATTCCTTCTTGAGTTTAAATCTAGCTCACTTTGAAGCTGCATTAGTTCAGCATAACACATATGCTGCCACAATGCATTGTTTTGGCTTCAGAATAATGTAAAAAGCATTTTTAATATTTGTTCTGTTGAGCAGAGGCTGTTGCCCACCCTCAGCCCCCAGCTGACAGCTGTGCACACTCCTAATGCCTACACTTCCCTCTGCCATCATGGTACTTCCCTTTCAGATGAGAACACAAGCACAAAAGACATTTTTCATCACATTGTAGTATACTGACAAAGACAACTTCAGAGATGATCCTGGAATCCTGCATCGTCCTAGAAAGTTGCTATTCCTTTGAATGTTGTTAAGGTATCTCATGAAGCCATTATTTTCCCTCCCTTAAAACTAGGCTTATGGTATTTTTTGCTTCTTTACACTATTAAAAAAAAAAAAAGAAAAGGTTTTTTATTTCTTACAAAAATAATGATCAGTAATGGCACATCCCTTTTCCCTTTGTTAGACTAAAAGATATCTGGCACATTTATATTAGTTCATGGTGAACTTTTACAACACCAAGGAATGAATAAAGAACTAGGCTTATTTTTCTCCAAAAGACTGTTACAAATTTAACATTTTACAAATACTTTCTTTTTTTTTCAGGTCTTTTAACGTTCTGCTTTCACCAGTATATCAGTTCTAAAGACTAAGTAAAATAATAAATCCATCACACAAATGAACAGGGTGAAAAAGAATATTTCGCAATACTTTAAATACTTAATAATGTTAAAGAAACTAGCTGAATATTAAAATGCAGATGTCAAATTAAAAAGTCTCATCTTCTAATTTTAAAATGTAAAAAGATATATTAAAACAGAGAACCATGGGTTTATGGTGTAGGTGTCTTATGGTTTCATATAGATCACATATTTTGAGATGTGGGATGAGGAGAGTCTGGTTTCTTACTACCTTAGGCAATTGCACTGTGGGTTCATCAGCACTAATATTTAAATGCATCAAATTAAAAAATAAATAAATTCATTAATTGATTAAAAAAAAAAAATTCATCCTGGACAGAGGAAAGACATGAAAAATTACTGCCTGGACTAAGGATAAGGCAATTTTGTGAATTAAGAAAGATGCCACGATGTGTCTATGGGTCACCACCAACAGGCACTTAACCCATGGGAGCAACAGAGTGCCCCATCCTTCACAAACCAAACAGGAGGCTATGTCAACCTGTCAGTCTGGAAAGTAGGACACAAACTCATTACAAATTAGATTTTAGTACTTAAATTGTACTTTGGCCAGTTAAGGGTTGCATTTTTGTCTCATTTGAAATCAGAACTTTCCTTACTATGATGTCTAACAAAGCATTTTCTTTTGTGAAACTTACTTTTTAATATGTTGGTACTGTACCACCATTTAAATGCATTCAAATTTTCCAAAAAATTGGACAAGATTGTGCTGACTTTCATAAGAGACCACACATAATACCAAAAATAGTTCTCAAAACCAAACACATCACATATTGTATGGGGTCCGTCATATTTCCAAATAGCAGCAATACATTAGAAGTTTATGAAAAGCACTAACAAAAATATTTGATCATGTAAGGATAATATAAAAATGTCTCTTTCATTGTTCTGTTTATAAGAGGGGGTTTGGGGAAAAAATGATTTAAATTAATAGTCTACATCTGAAAGACCTTCTAAACAGAAATCCCAATGCTTTTGTAATCCATCTATAATCAGAGGTGGAGAAAATAAAGGGGGGGAAAAATAAGAGTGAATAAATTAAATTATATCATTATATTGTACCATGAAAAGTTATCCAAAGTAAACTAACCACTGCCTATTTAAAATTGTGCTGGTAATTCAAGTCATACTTTTTTTTTTTTTTTAGTTTGTTTACATTGATGTTATGATACTGGATGATTGCCCAGACTGAACTAGCAGTTTATTTCTTAAATAATTTTTAATATTCATTGGACTGATTAAATAAGCAATCTTTATAAAGCAGATTCAGAAAAAGTTAATTAGATCAGGCTAGAATACAATTGGCAGAAGGCAAGAAACCTTGTAGTCTGTTTGTTCTCAAATTGTAGATACACATCTAAGGAATAAGTGAGGTTAGCACTGGTATACATTAGCCAAAATAAAAGTTATTTTGACAACATAGAGTCAGTAGGATGTACCTCTGCACACTGAAGTTGATGGTGCCAGTCCTGATGAGGATAAGCTTCTAAAGTGTTGGATAACCATCACTGCAGATTACCTGACACTGGCCAAACAATGGGTGTTTCCTCAGTTCCAGTCTTTATCTGACAAAAGCCCCACAACACTCAAGGATGTCGTTCTACATAATACACTTCAAGGAAAACAATATAAACCAAAATGCTTTCTTCCTAAAGAGGGATTTAAATCATTGGTGGTACTAAGGATGATCCTTACACAGAATCAGAAGTCTTTCATAAAGATTTTGTCACTTTTACCATTCTTTGAAAAATAGGGACTTTGCCAGAATTTGGGGACTTTATTTTCTTCCTCTGTTAATTAATTTGTATCTGACAGCAACTGACTACTGAACACTTGACAGAGCAAAAAAATCCCAAATTTCTACCAGGTTCATTAATTGAATACAAAACACAGAGTTTGGCTTGGTGGTTCAAAACTGAAGTGGATTTGAAATTATTGAGCTCTAGAGCAAAACATATCAGCATTAATGAGCTGTGCATTTGTACTGTGCGTTTGGTAACACATGGGTAGGGCTAATGTGATGAAATTTTAAGCCGTAGATAAGTGCTCCCAAGTCACTCATCATCTGAACATCTGGATACACATCTCATAATCAGCTGAAAATCTGTTTTAGCAAATCTGCCACTGAGATGCACATTCAAGATTTTCTCTGATGGCTGGAAATCATCAGAGTGTATCTAATCAACAACCCCTGGAAACTCAGAAGCCAGATGTTTCAGCAGGTCATCTGCAGGGAGAACTATCAGAAAGAAGACCAAAGGAATTCAGAAAGGAGTCTTAAAAATAGGACCAGTTTAAACAGGCATGAATGGAAGACATACTTTTGAGCTTGTGATCTGACGAGCAGGCAACAAACACTTTATATTTTTCACCATCTAGTTTTAACACAGAAACACATCTCTATATTACTCTTCCAGACAAACTCTAAACCACATATCCCTTGTATTCATATAAGGTATCTTACAAATATATTCCATATATCTTAGCTTAGTGTACTTTGTGTCAAAGAATGTGTTTTCTGAAGATTACATTTTTCCACTTGTGTCACATGGAAATATGATAGTTTATTAGTAATTAATTTGAACTGACTTAACTGATTTAAACATCCTGCTTTATGGTTGTACAAGATAAGTAAAAGAACTGCAATACAACCCAATAGGAGGTTTAATTAAACTAAGTAATTTTTGTGGGCCAATTCTCCCCACAGACCTGGTCAATTTATGTGAGCTTCTAGAGGACACAATCACTGCTCCCCAGCAGGAGAAAACAGAGAGTCCTCACACAACAAATGATTTATTGGCTAGGTTACACTTCAGTGGGAGTTAACACCAACTCACTCCAATTCTGAACTTGACTGTCTGGGTATTTACTGTGGGATCACATGGAGTAGTTATTACACTGACCTCCCTGCTTGCTGAAGTTGAGCAGAGATCCTGGCCCTTTGCCTTTTGTTTTCTCTCTCATAGTAAGGACATTCCAGAAAATTTACTCAGACTGTGGATCTTGCGAAGAGCCACTAATGTGGCAGATCCTGCTATGAACATATGCTGGTTTTGCCATCTCTTTAAGAGTTTTCATTTCTATACAACCTATGTGAACAAGCACCCATAAGCCGTATTTTCTACAGAACTACTAATCTTCCACTAAATATAATACTAAGGATTTCACTTTTAGACATCTGATGACAAAAAAAAAAAGTGCCCAAAAATTCTGGAATTTTTTTTTTTTGTCCTCGTTTTATTTAACTGTTTGTAAAAGCCATAAAGGCTTTCTCATTTTCCTTGGCAGAGTAATAAAAAAAAAAAACCCACATGGCCTTTGAAAAGCTACTCATTCCTGTGAGTTATTATTAGGCTAGGCTATGCATTTGCTGCTCATTTGTGTGAGGATAATCAGCATTATGTACCCAAAATTGCATGTATTCCCATTTTTTCCAGTTCACATAGAGGTCCAAGCCACCACTTCATTCACAGTCATCTGTTATTCCCCTTCCATATGACAGCACACAAGAGGGGGGGAAGTAAAATTCGCCTAAACCAAACAAAACTTGACGAGTATTATGTGGGACGTTTGTGCTTTCAAACAAGTCAGCTACTTTTTTCTGTCAATAGGTCACAGTCCTAATGCAGATTATCTATGTGAGCTACCTCCAAAAGATTGAAGAGGTTGTTCTTTATACAGAGGTTTCACAAAGCATTTCCTTCTGTTCCACAGTCTCCTTGAGTTCCCTTTGCTATCAACAACTTTTCAGATTAGCAAAGGAGAAAAAGATATTTATGAGCCAGAACATCGAGTTCATAATATTAATTTATCACTTTTCTCTCACCATTTCCCAAAATCCTTAGAAACAAAACAAAATTAAATTTCTTGGACCCGAAAGGCAACAATGGACAGAGTGCTTTAAAAGAATCTTCTGGGAAACATCTGGATAATATATAGGGAAAAGATTGCCTTATTCAATTTTTTTTCTTCTAAAGAAAGCCATTATTTTATGAAAATATAAAGAGCACTTAAGAAAAGCCTTGTACTCCCTCCCCAGGTGCTTCACTTTTCCTAAGACATCTGGATCTGCTGAAGTACGTTCTTGTTGGCAGACAAGAGAAATACACGTTTTTGGTTGTAAGAGTACAGCAAATTGGCAAAGATCTTCTTGTCCTGCTATATCACAAAATAGAATAAAAGCTAAAAACACTGAAATCTTTAAGCAAAGAAATAACTATTGGTGTTCACCTTCACTTACAAACACACCAGGTGAAGCCCAAGGGCCCTGTGATTAACCAGGACAAACTGCAGACATCTGAGGAAGACAGTGATGGGGAAAAAGTACATCACACTCCACCAGAACTGTCTTCCAGTCTCAAGTGCTTTAAGGTAAAAAACCTTCCTGAAATAACACTGCTTTCTTTGAATTTAACTGCCAAGATGGATTTTCTTCCATGAATTCCCTTGATCAAACTTGTGGCATAAAATGATATCTACAATGTCCCATGGCAAGGAGTTTGGCAGAGTTATTGCTCACTTGAAGTGAGCCTCACCCATCAAGCTCACTCAAGGCTCCCCAACTCCTTGAGTGAGTAAGATGCTGAAGAGTTGTTCCAAACTCATCCTTCTCGTAGTGCTTACACCTTTATGGCCTTCTGTCACCTCTCTCCAGGATGTAGATGTCTAGTCTTGTGCCACCCTTGTTTTCCTCTTTTCCAGCCACAACAGATACTTTTGAACTAGAGAACATGAAATGTATTTTAAAAAAAAGTATTTCATAAGTAGAAAAAAACCCACTGATTTATAGAACATTTTGTACATTGAGTCTACTAGCACTGCTTGCTTTTTCCCAGACCTCCCCAAGAAACAGTGAAGTAATGCTTTTGTAGCTTGATTCTGGCCCAAGATCCTATTCCCAGGCACCAAAAGTGATTGGCCCAGAGGTCAGCACGGAGTACTCAGGATTCAGATAGTTTCTCCATCCACTTTGGTTTAAACTTAACTGGATCAAACTTCAGTTTTTATTCTTTAGTATCAGCAGGTGTTTCTGTGGCTCTCTTCACTGAGGCTTTAAGATTCTAAATCACTTGGTGTCATCAGCAAATTTTGATACTCCACTACTACGCAAACCAGTTACTAAGATGTTGAGTGCTGCAGATCCAAGCACATATTCTTGAAATATTCCAACAGAACTCAGAATTATTCATAGTTTTCCAGCTTTAAAATGTTTTTATCCTAGTATTGCATAAACTTAGACTCTGATTTTCAGGCATGCAGCTTGTCAACTCCATTAGGAAAACCAGATATAATACATTAGCCAAGTCTCCTCTATACTTCTGCTATAAATTCCTTAAAGGAGTCCAAGTATTTGAATGTTCAGTTAAAAAATACCACATTTTCATTTTTATTAGTAGGCTGCTCACAGAAAGAGGTAACTTTCAGCAACATAAGTTGGACCCAGACATTTATTTGCCCAAAATTCAACCATCTTTGAATTCACAAGTTTGTTCAGAGTTGTAAGAAAATAGCTGTTTCATTTTTGAGACTATAGTCAAAATGACAAAATGTTGGCAGCTGGTCCATATAAGCTATTTGACCGAAATAGCAGCTCTCACACTGCAGTCATCTCCCTTTGGTCCTCATTTTGTATTTCCAGTCACGTATCAGTACAAAGATACAAAAATTCATTCACACTTTTGACTGCAATTGATGGCTTACTGTAAATAAAGTCTCAATACAGTGTAAAATGATTATGTGATTGACATAATGAAAAACAAAAGACAAGACACCACTTAGGGAATTTTTCAAGGAAGAAGAATAAATGGAAACAAGTTTTATTTGTCTTCCTTGATGACACAGGCCTACAAATACAGTCATCAGGATGCTAAAAAAAAAATACAGTTTGGAAAATAAACTCAATCAAAATGAAAGGCAAATACGAGCAAAGTGGGAATCAGAGACTGAAAAATGATCATGTAGGATGTAAGAATCCTCCACTGACTAGAAGCCTGAATAGCCCTGAATAAGGTATTCATCCCATATGCAATCCATATTATTTTATTACTCTGATTTTTTTTTAAAAGGTCTCAAATGGAATTTCTTTTGCAAAAAGTGGCAAGAAAACATTATTCACATATAAATAAAAAGAATGCACTTTAAACAAATGGTCACAGTTCTATGTAAGTCCCCAAAAAGAGGACTGAAGTGGCTTTATGTCTCAGAATGATGTTTGTATCCCTACCAAGAGAGCATCACACTTGTTTTCTGCACCAGTCAAAGCACCAGTGTAAACTTGGCTGACCTACTTTCAAGAATTTACTCATAGTGGAGTGTGTTCTTTAGTAGCCTTCTTTGTTCCTAGTAAAAGGCAGTCAAATATATTAAATACAAATCACCAACACAATAATTAGTCTGTTTCCTCAACAGACGTCTGCTCCCTGAATTCTGCAGCAGAGAAGTGGCACAGAATGTGCCATCCTTACCTCTAGAGACCCCCCAAATAATAGTCTATTGCATTCACCTCAGCAGTTACCCAAAAACAGGTCCATTTTAATGATGTAACTGCAATGAAACATCGTTACTCCCAGAAAAATAAGTATACTTTTACATTTATTTGGTCATCAACTGCTACTTGTTCTGGTCTTTATGATGTTCCCCGCTTTTTTCTAGCAGTTCAAGGACTGGTTTGAACCTTCAGTCATTTCAGAAGTGACTGAACAACACTGAAAACAAGGACTTAACTCAGGTCCAAGAGAAACTGCTGCATTGGTTTGCAAATGAGCCATTTTCTGTCCTTCCTTTGGAAGCTCAACGAGTCCCAGAAAGAGATATAGAGACATCTCCAAGCACTAGATGTAGGTGCAGACATCACCCTGGAAGCACTAGTGCCTTCTCTCACAAACACCAGTTCAGAGTAGCATCTGTGAAACCAAGACTGTTTCATTTCCCTATAGATACTGGAACCCTTTCCCTGTATGCAATATTGAGCTAATTATTATAGCCTGTACCTTGTTCATAGTATCCACCTTATAAAATTAATTCCATAGCTTCCTAGGTTTCTCATATTTTGAGGAAGTTCTTTAAAATATTACAAACTGTGACACCTTTGAGTTCAGTAATGTAAAGTCTAACTCTTCAGGTACTGTCAAAATGCAACAGAGAGACCTGAGTGAGATTCCAGAGGATCTCAAACATTATCTGCTATGGCCAGCCACACTAATATGCCTATGAGTAAGGAGTCTGTGACTTTCAGTTTACATCAGTTATCACTTTTCTTCTTTGCTCTTGCCAGCCAACCCAATGTGGTGCTTGTACTTCTACAGTTCAGAGCCTTTTTGCTTAGACACCTCACTCATTATCACACAATTCCTCTCTTTGGCACTGATCTTCCTCATTCCAAATCACTAGTTGCTTCTATTTTCTTCAGCTCTACAAGCAGTACAACCTCCCTCTTTGGTTGTATCTCACAGAGACAATAAATCTTGAAAGGATTCCTGAAATAGCTCTTTTGATTTGCTTCAGCACAATTTTTAACAGAAAGAAAATCAAAGATTCAAAATTCAAATTTGGAAATTTAAAGAAATTTATGATACCCAACAATTGACATTTACCCCACATGGAAAATACTCCCCAGTGCTGATCTAGACTCGACACTCAGCTTTTTGTGACGACAGTACCAAGGGATGTTACTCAGTTCTCTCAGCCATACTAAATCCCAAAGTCACCCATTCTAACTGCAGCCCCTCTGTTGTAAATGGTCAGTGAGGAGGTCTGCTGTCAGCTAAAGGGAAGGATGGCTCTCAGAGACCAAATTAGGTCCAACTGCTATACTTTGTTGTTAGCTCTGGTGATGGTGTAGTGTTAATAAGGAGACTCCCTTCTGTACTATGACAGTCTCACCTTCCTGAAATTTCTTCCTACACCCTAACCCCTATTCATCATCCCCTCACAGATCCCCTTTTCCACTCTGCCACCTTTGACTTTTACTTGCTCAGCTAAGGAGTTTTGAGCTGGCTTTAATCTCAGTAATGACTAAGACTGGATTTTGATAGTTCAAGCTGACACAGGCTCACCCCATTCCAACCCCATTTATTTCTGCTTCCCTGCACATACAGTACAGGTTATGAAAGATCTAACAAGGTCAAAACTCAATATAATATCATTGAAAGGAGTGATTACAGTTTTTCTGACCTACCTTCTTCCTTTATTTTTAGTCTACCTTAGGTGCAGTTAGTTAGACATGAACTGCTTGCTACATGAAGCAGAAATGAAACATCTGGCAGCAGATTTAATGCAGTATTTTTAAACTGGGAAATTCTACATAACCAATCTCCCCACTGAATTCAAAGGACAGAAGAGCATGTATTCACCAAGAAGTGGACATATTTATCAGATGTTTCTGCAGACGTCTGAAAAAGATATGTTCTTCAAACTACATGTTACTGTTATAGTGGGAATGCCAGTCTTTGTACTGTGCTCAGGCACTGAACACAGCTGTGAATAGTGGTCTTCTATGGATATGAAAGAAATTAAATTATATCTCCAAGACTCTGTATAGAATTTGGGTTTTATCAGTATTAAATTTCAATAAAACTTAATAATGTAGAAAATAAAAAGTGTCTCTTGAGGACACTGAAGTTAGAAGATGTCATATATCCATCAGTAGTCAAATTCATGACATTATTATATTGGAAATCAGCTAAAATAAGCCATTATACACAAAAAATTGCTTTGAAATTAAAGAAAAAATATTAAATGCACAATTAGCTCTTTTTTGCACTTCAGATTCCAGTAAGCACCTTTCTAAGAGTTTTAACTCATTAACTGCTGATTATATTTTATCAGGACTTTTAATATATATTACTAGCAGAAACAATATAAAAAATTTCTCTAGCATGTTCCAACACTTTAAATTCATATATGAATTTAATCTGCTGTGGCTAAACATGTACCAATGAAGAGATAACCAGACTCAGAATTAAATACTTCAGATTGTATCAGCGTTGCAGGAAATAAAGGATATAGTCATGTGGAACTGAGTTTAAAGGATGGTGTTGTGGACAAATTATATCACTGCATTATCTGTAGTGTACATGGCTATAAAATCATGCATTTGAAAAATAAAATCTAGTAGATAACTGCAGATTTTGAAGCATAAATATCAGGCTATATTCCTTTTCCCATTTGAGTCAGAGTATCACACATGGTTCATATTACAATACTTGCACACATTAATTGCCTTCTAAGGCAGTTTAAATTGCCTGGTTAAGAGTAGATAGCATAGTCTGAGGTTCTTCAAAATAAAACTTCAGAGACATTACATTTTCTTTGGATTTTGAAATATTTTCATGGAAAAAGTAGAGATGTTATAGAAAAGAGAATTCTCAGGAAAAAAACCAGTTTTATTTTCCATTAAACATATGGCTCACATTTTGAGAGCAAAATCAGAAGAGATCTGGTAGAACAGCAGCACCTAGTACTCTAAACATTATTTTCATGTCCATTGGAATATAGTATTTTATTACCATTCCTTAAAAGTTCGCATCCAGTGGAAAACTAGAGCTAGGCAGGTAAAGAGAAAGTGGGAGAAGATAGATCTCTGGGGAAAGGTAGACCAAAATTGTTGTGTTGACTCATATATCAGCATTGCTCAACCAAGAATATCATAGGCGCCACACAAAAAAATGCAAGAAGCTCTACAGAGATACTATCCAGTTTTCTGAACAGTTACCACACCTATGTCACAAACCTTTAAGCTGTTTGCCTAAAACTATTCAATCTCAGAGCAAGGAAATAGCTGTCCAGCTGAAAAAGTGCATCAGAGACAAGATTATCCATATAGAACTGCTGTGTTGTGTTGTGTGCATATTTTTAAAATCTCATATAAATTCATTCACTTTGTGCAACATATCCCAAGTTGCTGGATGAACATATCACAGTTTTGTCAAATATCCCAAAAACTGCAATTTTGTCATAGTACATAAACTAGATCAAAAAGCACACAGCCTTTATAACATGACAATAGGAAATATTTAAAGCCTGTTCCATGAACATTTCTTTGTTGCAACATCAGCAAGGAATTTAGGAAACATCACAATAATGCCAGCACATTCAGTACTATCCCTACACTCTATATCACCCTGCAGTCAAAAAAGGGGATAAGTAAGTCAAAATTGCCATATCTGTCGCATGCTATTTTTCTCCACTTCCCAACAAAGAAGTAGCCAGCAAAAACCTTGCCAATGCAATCAGAAGCTTATAAGATCTCTCTACGTACACAAAAATCCCAGTTTTAAATATGAATGATAGAAGTTTTGACTAACAATACTGGCTTGTGCAGTATATAATTTCAGGCAAGGGGAAGCAGAACTTGTTTTACATTTTTACTCCAGTTTCCTGTCAAAAAAGGTCCTAAAATGGAACAGATCAGACTTGGGGCTGTGACTTTCAAGCAGGAGGTGACACATACGATGGCAGCAAACTGCTTTAACAGCAGGCCTTGAATACATGATCACTCGATCTGGTACCCAGGTGCAGTGTAGCAGCAAGCTGACTGAGGTCAAATAAGGAGTTTCTGCCCAGTGTGGTAATTCTAGAATGTATGGAAGATACATTGTACAATAATTCTGGGAAATGGTAATTTCTACTTTTCTAGGAATTGCTTATGAGGTACAAGTCCTATATACATTTTAAAGTTCTCACAATGGGTAAGGAAGTTCGATTTCCAATTGATGTTGCTGGGATATGAATGTTAGTGAGTGACAGCAATTACTGCATAATTATTTTCAAAAGTGATGATGGGCTAGATTTTTTTTTTATATATATAACTGATTTACCCACCTCAGACAAAGCACTTGTTACAATGTCATAAAGGCAAAACATAGTTCATTCTCTAAATATGTTAGGAAACACCTTCTATTGCACTTTCTTATTGAGTTACTGTAGTTTTGTGTTCCCAAACCATAAATTCTTTAATTCTTATGCATACATAAATACTTAAACCAGACCTACATACATAGTAAAACTTTAAATATACTTTAAAACTTTAAATATAACCAGAACATCAATATTTGAAACCATGACTAAAACCCACTCAATCAGTTAAGCTTCCTAACTTACAGCAAAGGATTGTCTCAGCAAGAGAGGCAATTGAAGGCAGAAGACCAAATTTTATCCAGTACTAAACATTAAATAAAAGGAAAAGAGGAAATCCCATTCATGGAAAGATGTGACTATGATTGGCAAACTCTGACAAGTCTCAGGCATTATGGTTGTTTGCACAGAAGATGTATTTAGCAACAAGCAATACAAAATAAAAGGTTCTTTGCTATTGCTGTGTTGCATTACTGTCTGCCTTGCCTTTGTTCTCCTCTGCACTTTACTCCTCCATGCTGACTTTCAGACTATTTAATAATAGTGATTTCCCTAGTTTCTAATTGTTGATGTAGGACAGAAGGCACTATTCACAGAAAAACAGCATTCACCCTCAGCTTATCTTCAGGAGCTCATTGCATTATACAGTATTGTTGTTATCAAGCAAAGGAAGAATAAACAGTATAAGAGCAGCAAAAAAACTTGTTGCTATTAGTATAGAGTCTACGTGAATGGAAAATATACAATGTAAGAGAAAAATGTTTTCTCTTGGTGGTTCAGATAATCTTGCACCATATTTCATGACCTGTTAGTGGCAGCCAAAAGTTAGATCACTGTACATCCCCTCAGCCTGTGTCAGTTAACTAAACTGTTAGCAGGAAACTATACAGAAAGAAAAATATAGAGGAAAAGAAAACCTCTTATTTTTTTAAATTCATTAACTGGACTAAACTCATTCCTTGTTCTGCTAGATTTTGCAAATACGATCTATCTTCAAGGCCTCTGCTAGAGAACAGTGGCAGACAGGCAATATCTTGCTCTGCAGATTTAGCACAGCCAGAAAAAACAAGAGGTTAAACAGCCTAAGAGGTAAGAAATCTAGGGACTGCAGGGTACACAATTTCAGTACATCTCTGCAAGAGCATCTGCCAACAAGAATCCTTCCTTGAACACACCTGGCCAGGAGCAAACTCCTTCAGATGTACTGGCAGCACTCCCTCACCACTGAGCCCACTTTGGCACAGCTCTCTGCAGAGCAATTTCACTGTCTTGTGACAGAGTATGTCAAGGCCTTTTATTTTGCTAATGAGTTCTGTATGTCTGTTTTAGTAATTCCAGGTGCTGTGCTGAAATGGAAATTTTGTTTCTCAATTATTGTTAATTTTTACTTGGAACATCTCTGCAAGTACTTTTGATCCAGGTGGAAAGAGGTAATCACTCTAAAGGGTGACCTCAATCTATCAGGAAACCAGCTTATTTTTAGACTGTGACTGTTAGTTGTGTAAATGATATGGCAAGTTGAGCTTGCAGTTTCCCAAAGAATCCATCAGAGAATCATGCACTAGCAAAGCAGCATAATGTTAAGACAACCCCTTGGCAACAAGACAACTACCAAACTAAAAGGAAAAGAAACACATGTGAAAAAAAAAATAAAATCATCTTGTATATGCTGTCATGCAGCTCAAAAATAGAGTAATAATTCAAAAGCCTGGGCATTAAGGAGAACAGTCACCCATAGCAACCAACAGCACTGTGAGGTAAAATGGTTAGGTAATATCAGCAGTGCATCAGCAGGCAGCAAGAAGTCACTCTAATGAAGTCACTATGTCAGATGTTCACAGACAAAATGCCACCTCTAAACGTTACTATAAAGAGCATGACTACTATGTTTGGGACACCAGCACTATGGCTACTAAGCTTACTCAGAGGTCACACATGACCACAGTCCCCACTTCCTCCTGTGGCTGCCATCAGCTCTCAGTTCCCTGATCATCTCTGCAAGGCAAACCATAATAAAAGCTGCTGCTTGTCCTATTTCAGTAGAAGAAAGCCTGGAACATAAGGTTTGGCTCCATTAACTATTCATGATTAACATGACTCCTTTCCTCACAACCTAATTTTGACCCAGAAAACACATTACCATGAGGTATGATGACAGCACTTGAGGGAATTCTCAGTGTCAGTACTCAAGTCTCTGAGTTGTGGATGATCTCTGAGGGTTTGCCCTCCATGAGCATGGTACATAAGCTAGCAAAGCATTATGTCTTCTCCCATCAGCCAGGTGAATCTTGTTCTTTGGGTCACTGTCTCAGAAAGCACCAGAGAAGAAAGCAGCAAGGCATTATAAATGCACAATTCTCCACTGGTATGTGATAAAGCTATGTTGTCACTACAATTGTCCTCCTGGGACTTTGAGATTTTTGTTCTGTGGAGGGCAGAAATTCCCTACAGAGGATAAATAAATGGCAAGAAACACATACCAACAAGTGTTATAGATCTTTGTATTCACACCTATTTCCCTTTCCATTGATGGGCACAAATCCACTCAGGAGACTTGTCTCCTACTGTAGGGGTGAAGCACAACATCTCTCAGTCCAACCGAACACTGCTCTTTCAAGGAAAGTGGTTGCAGTACCATTCCCAAATCACAGCGTACTGTCAGAGCAGCATAGCAATAATTTGTATCATTGTTGCTTGTTTTCCCTGTTTTCTGCACTTGTGAACTGGATGGGGTAATCGGCTTACCACAATAGCAGTAAGCTATTCATTAAAACAATTTAAATCCATGCTGGTGCAGCACACAATACAGGAGCTCTGCAAGAAGTACCAGTGCTTATAGCACCTGAGTCACGGGCTAAAATAAGCTTCAAGGAAGGAAGCTACAAATGTTTCATGATAAATACCCTACACAGACACACATGGAAAAAAAAAAAATATCCTGTTCAGCTAAGCTGAACAGTAAGTTGGCACCAACATGACCCTGAACTAGTGATATTTGTTCCAAAACAGGATGGTGTCTCAAGGACAGATCTTTTCTGATGTCAGTGGAAAGGGGGATGGCTGCTGAGAAGTTCTCAACCTCTGCTTTCTCCTCTTCATTCTTAAGCATTCAAAAGTTGTTGGAAAAAACCCTCCAATATTCATATCTGCAGTTTCTAAATTTAATTATTTTACCCACACCTGCTTTATGGAATGATTTCAGAAACATATGAGGCCATAGTGCAGCCTAGGTTCACTCAGCTGGATAAACTCTGTTACTAAGTAAAGTGGATGCTAAATTCTCAGAGAGCAGAAAGAAATCATAACAGTAAGCTACAACACAACCCACAGTCTGTGAAAGGTATCCTTATCAATAGCATGAGTTCAGGTGCATTGGTCCTTACAGCCTGCAGATTCTGGTCCGTAGCTCTTCTTCCTTCTGAGTTTTTCCTGGTGCTCTGAGCTCCATATTACGTGTGCTGAAGTCTATAATGAATAAAGGATATATATCACACCTGTTGCTTTCATTATTACCCTCATAAATTACTACAAGGGACTACATGTACTGCTTAAGCCTGTAACATTATTTGCAGAAGCCAGTAAAGAAAAAAAAAAATGATGCAAAGGGACAGTGAAACTAATGGTGAATGACAGAGCTTCCTTCTGCCATACCTGACTCCTAGACCAAACTAAAGCAGAGGAGCATCTTTTGTTTCTGACTGTGCCATCTTAGAGCTAATAATCCTATCTGGAGGTTTTGGCTTGGTTACAGTCTATACACTGACTGAGACCATTTTACCATCAGTGCAGGTGCTTTGTTCACATTTCAGTAGAGCCTGAGTGCAAACTTCTGTAGCTCAGGTGGTCATGCACTCAGTTTGAAGGCAGGTAGGCTAATCTGACTCTCAGTATGTTTGAAAATTCTTCTCTTGAAAGGAGGATGCCTCATTATTCAATTATTTCTGCAGATTAATCCACTATTCCCATCTTCCAATTTCATGCTATGAAGCAAGAGTACTCCATTCACTTTCAGACAGAAAAAGCAAAGAGGAAAATTGTATCAAATAAGAAAGCTGGGATTCACATAACATCTTAAAAAGAAATAATAAAGAAAAGCAAACAAACAAACAAAAAATAACAAAGAAACAACAATCCAACCATAAAACTGGACCATAAAGAGTTCTACTCTTGGTCACTCTGCTTCTCTGCAAGCTAATCCTTTTCTAGCACAATATGTATGATTTACAAGCAATTTTTAAGTTTCCTGAGCTGGCATATCATTCTGACATTGACAGATGTCAGGTCACGTTGTTAGGCTTTCATAAAAATGGCTAAAAACTAGTGATATTTGTCAATAGAGAACAATTCCATTGCATGAAGTAATTCAGACATGAATTCAAAAAGGCACAGAACTAAGCTGTGCTTTTAAGTCTTTTCTCGAGGAAGTTCACAAAGATGTTGCACTCTGCTGTATTTCCAACAGGTTCCAGAGCTATGGTCCTGCCACAACAGTTATTTCTGTTTGCCAAGGAGGTTATTTATAGAAAAGGAGCATTTTTCAGTTATACTTTTTTATCCCAAGTCCTGTTTCCAAAGTTCTATTTCTTTTCCTCAGTAAAACGTGCACAAGCATGACAATGTTGCATTTCCTTTTCAGAAATGAAACATACATTGGCTGGACCTCATGGAAACATTGAGAGGACAAAGCAGTAAGTCAGAGCAACTGAAGCAGTAATGAGAGGTTTGAAGAACGTGTATTTTTCTGATCACAACAAGACCCTTTTAAAAAAGCAAAATAAACAAAAAGGTCTTGCCATAAATTTCCAGATACTATTTTTAACCTGCCTGTACGTTTTGCCTAACTGTGCTAGCATTTGTGTAGGTAGCACAAACATCATAAAAGGTACGTTGTGTCCTGGTTTGCAAAACACTCATGCAGTACACTCAGCAATTAATTTAATTTTTCTTACCCATAGATTCACTGCTTGAATCACATCCCTGGGCTTCTGCTTTCATACTCCATACCTAAATGCTGGTACAGCTTAGTCAGAAACTAAGTGACCCATGCACATTGCTGACAAACCACTGTGGATTTCAGGGAATACACAAGTCAGCTTGTATGTCCTGGTTCATGGATTATGCCTGCATGGCCTAGGGCACTTATGCAGAATTTTTATTGTCTCAGCAAACCAAAACAAAGAGAAAACTGCAGTCTTCCTAAGGAATAAACAACAGCTTTGTTACCAGCACCTTCCAGCACAAAGAGTGACAGAAGAGGCTGCAAAGTCCTGGAAAAAAAAAACAAAAAAAACAAAACATTAGCCTCCAAGAGTACAAAAACATTTTGTTTGGTAAAAAAATTTCTTGAAATAAGCCAAAACACAACATAACCAAAGATCCTGGTGTTAAATATATATATATTTTTTCCCAAACCTTAGTTAAGCGAACTGACAAATACAGACAGAATTAGATGCACCTTAGATAGCACCTGCATTTTCCTGGGACCAATTACTACCAGAGACATCACGTCAAAGTTGTCATTTTATACAGAAGGGCTTTCCTCTGATGACTTTTGTGAAAGCTAAACATGTCCCAAGGGGTCATATTTAGACCTGCTAAAAAGTGCTTATTGCAGTACTTAAAACATGTGCTCTAGTCTGTACAAAACATGCAGGATCATCATGCTGTCTGAAGGATATTCACAATGCTCTGACACGCAGAGCACTACATAGGTACATCCAAGAGGAAAATGGCAGATATTTCAGTAGCATCTGAACTCCCTAGAGCCAAAATCATGTTCATATGAATTTTCATCCATCTGAGACTTAGGATACCCCCACGTATCCCAGCTGATATGGAACCATGACCAGAGGAGGTAGAGATGGCAAAATTTGCCTTTTTTGCATCATGGTGGTTAGAGTCTTCATCCAGGCGTGAAATGAAAACAGTGGCTTCAACTTCTGTTAGCCTGAGGGGATTCAGACCCATAACACCTGTTTCTCAGATCTTCTTAGGTCCTGTGGTAATCTTGGCTGATGCATTTTATGATCCTTTATTTAAGCTATTGACCAGCTCAGCCATGAACTCAGGGTTCACTCCAACAGAAGGCTAAAATGCAATACACACTGATAACAGAGATCGCATTTATCAGACTCTGTAAGACTTGAAATTAACCTCAGTAGAATTTGCCTAAGATTTTCATGAGGTTTGAAGTCCTGGAATTGGAAAAGCTGACAGCCCCATTGTGACTTTTTGCTTCAAAGAAGAAAGAGTTTTACTGATTTACTATTAGTAGGCTCTTAATTACATTTTGATGAAAAGCCTGTTACAAGAGCGTAAGTATGTATTACTTGTCTGCCTCAATTCAAAGACCCTTTTCATACCAAGAGATGCAAGCAGAACTCAAATAAGAGTACATTTCAAGATATTAACTTAAACATTTGTGCAAACAAGGAGAAATTAAAAAAGGCTCTAGGTAACAATATTTAAAAAAAAAAAAGAAGAAAAAGAAAAAGAAACGGAAAAAGGTGACTGAGTAACTTCACAGATTTCTAAGTTTAATTCCTTCTTAGCAGTAGTCCTCACATATTCTAACTTGAAAAAACATTGTCCTTTTATTATGATATGCTTCAGAGTAAGCATTTCCATGAGAAAACTCCAGCATCAGATCACATATGCAGCAGACAGCGACATCTGCTCAGTCCTGGCGCTGCCAGATGTAGCTTCCTTACTACTGGTACTGAAGCTTGACTCTTGCAGATCACTTCAGCGGACATTGGGAAAAATAGGACTTGGAGGAGAATTCCTGGTTTCAGCCTACAGCAAGTCAAATTGGGCAGGGCCTAGTTTCTTCCCAAATCATCACTAATTGTTCTTTACCTGTCTCTGCGCCAGTGTGAATATCAGACCTTTCACATCTTAATAGCACATGTTTTACATCTGCTGATCTGAAAAAAACCCACAGGAGACTCATCAACCCTCTATTCTTCTCCCATCACCCCAAGTGTAATCAGTCCTGTAATTGACCCTGACAAGCTTCCACATCCTTTCAGGTAGTTGTAGAGAGTCATAAGAGCCCCACTGGGCCTCCTTTTCTCCAGATTAAACACCCCCAGCTCCCTCAGGTGCTCCTCCTAAGACCTGTTCTCCAGCCCCTTCGCCAGCTCCATTGCCATTCTCTGGACACACTCCAGCACCTCAATGTCCTTCTTGTGTTGAGGGGCCCAGAACTGGACAAAGCACTCAAGGTGTGGCCTCACCAGTGCTGAGTACAGGGGTACAATCACTTCTCTAGTTCTGCTGGACACGCTATTTTTGTTACAGACTAGGATGCCTTTGGTCTTCTTGGCCACCTGTGCACACTGCTGTATGAGAAGGTGCAACCTGTACCCATTACCTGTCACCTGGATATGATCACAGCCAGCAAAGCAAGAAAACACTACAAAGCACACAGAGATATTCTTTCAAGCTTTTCCCGCAGCTTGCTGGGGAGAGGGGAGCAGAGAAGTTACTATGTAAATAACAAAAGACAAATGAAGCAACGGAGGGAAAGCACTCCACTCCACTCCAGTGAGCAGCAGGCACAGCCCCCGGCAAGAGGTACTGCTACAGAACAACCCACTGACCCAAAACGAAGGCTGTGAACAGTGAGAGCTTGACAGGGCCAGCCTGCTCATTGAAAATGCTTTCTTCCAAGACAGAGTTCCGTGCATTTTAACAAGGGATAAAATAAGAAGATCACAATACTTATTATTTAAAGTAATATTAAAAGAGAAATAGGCTAGTTCATATATTTGCAGAAAGGGATATAATGCTTAATGCTACTCAGCCCATGTATGAGATTTACAAATTTAAGTTTGCCTCCTATCTTTTTCCTGTGGCGCAACTTTTATCTTATGTTTTACAGACATTTTGGGTTATTTTTGCAAAGGCACTTAATGTATCCATGGAGCATGGGAGGAAGGCAGCAGACAGTAAATTCAGGACTTAAAATAATATAAACCTTGCCCCTTGTGCAAGATATGGACAGACAACAAACTGACCTCTGCGACAGCATAGATGTCATAGAATACCCTGAGTTGGAAGGGACCCACAGGAATCCAACTCCTGGCACTGCACAGGACAGCCCCAAGAATCACACCATGTGCCTAGATGTTGGACAGAGGACTGGTGCAGGGAATACTCAAGGGAGCTAAATTATATATTTTTGTCCTCTATTCCAGTGGCAGGTCCTCTTTCTGTGGCTTGAACATAGACTTTTTCCTCATTTTTCACTCCACTCTTTCAGTGGCACTATTCAGATGAAGCTTCTCACGTGATACATATAAGACAAAGTGCCCATCAAAGCAGGGCATAAAAAGGCAGCCTGGGAATCAGTGGATTATTATTCAGGGTGATTGAGACAACATGCTTGTGCTAAATAACTATTCTAAGATGCTATGATTCAATTTGATTTTGTTTTTTGTTGAACTTGTAACCTTTCACTCCACCCTCTCCCTCTTGTTAGTGCTCTTACTGAAGTCACTTGGATCTCTGCCATAGCATATATGGACTGCAAGCAATGGCATAGAAAAAAAAAAAGTACAGAAATCTTCTGTGATAGAAGAATTTGGCATCCTTTTCAAGGAGTAGTAGAATAATTAGCAACTTGGAATTTGAGTTTCTAGAAGCTGCTGCCCACCTTCTTCTCCAACCTTTGATAAAATAAAAAAAAAAAAAAAAAAAAAAATCTTAATTTAAATAGTACCACTTACAGAATCACAGCCTTGTTATAAGAAGTGTCTCAGGTCTGGAATAATAGACATGTCAAATTTAGGAATGAAGTTTACTGGCATGTGTGAACTACTAATAAACTACTAATATACTAATAAACTAATGAACTACTGTGTGAAAAACTAATAAAAAACTAATATAGCCTCCATACTTGGTCTGCTGCCTCTTAGCCAGTGCTGTGATAGTAATCACTCATTTTCAAACACTGTCAGCATTTTTACTTAAATATTACAGAAATCAGGGGCAAGAGCACTAGAAGACTTCAGAATTTATTATTTGTGTTCAGCTTCTATATCTAATAATAAAAGTTTTTAAGACACTGTCTTAGTTCCAGGAAGAACTAAGATATCTATATCAGCCAAGTAATAATCCCTCTCCTTCAATTTAAAAAAAAA
>JAWWMO010000121.1:81570417-81622913 GCA_035047845.1 Dendrocincla fuliginosa | reverse complement strand
TATGTCCTCCTGTTTGTATCGAATATTGTTTGAATATCTATTAAATTACAGTAAGCAATCAAAAGATATCCAGTGCAATGATTGTTATATATAAGGACCTTCAAAAAGTGTCCTGGACTCTTAAAACCAGAATTGCACTCATGGTTTTTTACTGAATTTCTTACTGTTCCTCTGCAAACAGACATCAGTCTGGGAAAATGTCTCTCATTTCTGCTGGCTTTGGAGCTCTTAGACTCTTTATGTGGATCTAGGTCTGACTGCTGCAACTGGCTGCATTAGAATCCTGCAATGTGCTTTATACATCACTCCACCAGCCTGACTGCAGTCAGAAGAGGACAGCCCAGTTCAACTTGCAGTGGAACACTGGTCATACAAGTGTTTAGCATCTGTTTTGGCTGTCCAGAGATAAGATAAACTGCAGTTTATTTCTCTAAATACTGGATGGCTTGAACTCATTACATCTGCTGCTGGAGTGTCACCCCTGTACTGATTAATGGGGCCACAGTAGCTGAAGTCCCCACAGTTTAAAGAGAAGAGACTTACCATCACGATCTTGTGAGACCCCTTGTCTTTGCAATTTCATTTACCTGTTGGAAATACAGTATCTTGTATCTGTTTACTTTCAAGAAAAAATTCATTTACAGGAATAGCCAATGCTAGACACAGGCTGCTATTTATTAATACCAATAGCAGTACAAATGAGGTGCTGTTTAGTTGATATTATTTCTACAGGAAGCCTATGTGAAATCTTCTGTTTTACTTGTCCTGTGCCACAATTTCACAGTAGAGTATTTAGAGGGGAAATAAGAAAGATAGAATCTTTTAAAACACATACAGTAGTTACAAATCAACATAATACAGAGTGATGTCTGCACAGAGGCACTGCAGATGGCTGTGCAGAGCACAGTTCCTGGAGCTGTTCATCTGCACCCTGCAGCATGACTACATGCCAACCCTCACCCTGCCCATCTCCCCTGTGCCTCTTCTCCCAGAGCCCAGGCAGGCAGAGTCAGCTTCTATCCCCCAGCACAGATACAACTTCTGTCTGCCAGAGTCTGACAAGCACTGATTTAAGAACTGTAAGGGAAAGAAGGATATACCCATGCAGTTACTTCAGTCTGGTAGCTTGCCTCCTGATATGCACCATTCTTTCAATCATTATTAGGCAGGATCAACTGCTCATTGCATCTACTACACACTCCTCTTTTTCTCCATCCCAGATCAGAAATGCATCCCTATTTAGCATAAAATCAGTATGCAAACTGAAATGTCATTAGTGCTGTCAAAGTAAGGTTGAAGGTAGATATGTAGCTGCAGGGAGGTGTTGTCATGACACACAAGAGCTGGATGCTTAACTTCAATATGAAGTATGGGCCCAAAGTATCCTAAGAATTGAAAATGGTCTTTGGAGACAGCAAATAAAAAAGTCCTGATTTACTCTAAAAAAACCCAGAATACCTTATGGCAGGTTAGCCAAAGAAGAACCAGCTGTGAAGCAGAAATTCAGATACTGACTAGCACAAACCAGTGGCCCACGCAGGCAAATACAAGTTATTTACTGTCCATGGAGTCCCAAGATAAACCTATGAAAAACGTCCCAGGACTAAACTCATTTCACTTCATTTTAGCTACCCAGAAGTTAAATTTCTGGTGTCAGCTGCACAAAGAGGCTATCCGTAGCCAAAGAGGAGACACACAGAAACCTCCAGCTCTATGTCCTCCCCCTGCTCTCCTGTCACCTCCCCTCTCACCTGTCTTATTAGAAAGTATTGAGTGGCCTGTGCACTGTCTTCTTACACCATTTTCAGGGGGTAAAAGGACTGGGAAACTGTTGTGTCTGGCTCTCTAAACCTCTTAGGTAGGTCTCATCAAAGAAGTTATGCCACTGGCACATCACATCCTACACAACATTACTTGGTGGCTCTACTAAGTGTACTTTAATTCTCAGAGTAGTTATGTTGCAGCTAACTGGAAGATATTTTGCAAACTTCAAGGAGATAAATGAAAATACCAGGAGGCAGAACACTGCAGTGACTGTTAATGTCTGAGGTGCTTGGTTTTTTTTCTTCCAAGACTCATTTCACTGCAGTGGCAGTAAGAAGTACTACTGCAAAGCTTTGATGGTGTGTCATTCAGTGCTCTCATTGTGATTCTTGCTCTCAGATACATGCTGCAGTCACAGCCTCACTGGTCCACGTGTTTCCCACTGAAGCTGACCAGGGAATTTAAGCCCCATTTAAGGCTCAGAGCTGACAAGAGGAGTCCTTCGGCAAAACAAGTAACATCATCTGCATCACTGCTAACACCCGTATTCCCTGGGGGACTACAAATTAAATGTGAAGCTACACAGGCACTCAGTGGGAAGGGAATATAATTGGAAGGGAGTCTGAATTTCTACATCCTCATTCTTGCTTCCAAACAAGCAGTAAACTCACATTGGGATCCCTTAAAAAGACTATATGAAACAGGAAATCAGGAAAGTCGTCAAAAACACCTTGGCTCTGGTAATGTCCATGACCTAAAAAGACTGGGAAAGAGGCGACCAGAAAGTTGTTTACTCATCAACAAAGATGTTGTCAAAGAGATTTGTCCCATAGACTAATGACTCCCAAGGTAGGTGGTGACAAGTGTTCAGCTTCAGAGCCTGTCTATGCAAAAATTAAAATCAACAGGCTTATGTTTTGGCTACTGTGTGGAACTTTACCTTCATTAGGAAACTGCTTATTTGTATTCTCCCACCCATGTCTTTTGCAGTCACTAGAAATCTGTTCTATATTGAAGGAGAGGACTGTGACCTTTAGTCCTGTGTGTCCAAGACCTTCAGTCTGCACAGCTCACTGCAGTTAACACAAAGTTCTGCATGTCTCAAATCTATGGCACATCCACTGGTGGTGTACAAAGGAGCAGAAAGTCAAACCCATCTCATTGCAGTCCTCTACTACTCCCACAGCCCACTGGGATATGTCAGACATGCATCACCTGTAAACATAAGACCTACCTAGAAAACCCCCCTTCTCCCCACAAATCCTTACACCTGAGTTTCAATCCATCTTGTACAAAGCTGCTGGTTCCAGCTATTTTTAATACTCTAGTTATTAAGGTCAAGAAAAATTTTCCCTGTTGTTCTAATAGGCTTCCTTTAGGTACCAGAAAGCTGCTCTAAGTTTTCTCCAGACCCTTCTCTTCTCCAGGCTAAACAACCCCAACTCTCTCAGCCTGTCTTCATGGAAGAGGTGTTCCAGCTCTCTGATCACCTTCATGGCCCTCCTCTGGACCATCTCCAAGAGATGCATGTCTTTATTGCACTGAAGACATCAGGTGGACACAGTATTCCAGCTGGGGGAGCAGAGTAGAGAGACAGAATCACCTCCTCCAACCTGCTGGCCACACTCCTTTTGATGAAGTCCATGAAGTGGTTGACTCTCCACTATGTCTGGTATAGCAACACCCAACACTGATGTGACTTTGTTCAGACTTCAATAGTCCACTGTTAGGATCCTCTTCCACTGGATTTTTGCACCAGCCATCTGAGACTATTAAAGGGCAAATGAGTTTTACTGGTCACTTCTTTGCTCTCCAGTGGTCAAATGCGCTTCTCCAGTGGCCAAATAAGCTTACAGATGGATACCTCTCAATTGAACCTCTCCATTGATAAGATACTGTCACCAGTGAACTGTCATGATAGTAATCAGTACCTGCTATTGTTTAACCCCTGGCAACCCCACCACAGAGGGATCCTCTGAGAGACCAAGAGAGTTAGATAGATGTTTCATCTTCTCCATACTCAGGGGAGCTCTACCAAGAGCAATTCTGGGGCTTTGAAGTACCCTATCCTAAGGTAGTCTATGTCAAAGCCTTTGGGCCAGTCAAAATGGGTGTTTTTATTACTCATTTACAGTTAAGCTTACCTCAGTTTCCAACACAGACAGGTCTTGGGAGTATCCCATCACTCCAGAAATACAACTGGATTCTTCCTTTTTGCAGCCTGATGTCACTAGTGTGCACTATGCACCAGTGTCCACTAGAGCTTCATGGTTCTGTGGAACTAATGTGCCAGGCCATTGGATCCACACGGTTCAGTAAACTAGGTTGTCCCTTTCTTCCACTTGGCTGAAGGCAGGACCCCACTAGTCCCGATCAGAGTCTTCATTACTTGCATGTTGTAACTGCAAAACAGAAGTCCCTTCATCAAGATCTAAAGTACCATCAGCTCTGTGCAAGAGACACTGAAGCAGTCATTTTCCTGGATGGATGCTTTTTGGCTGTTGTTCTTCCTTGCAGTTCCTGTACCCAAGCTTCTAGTCTCCATGTATGTTCCCCACCCCACCTCATCATACCCTCCACCTCGTCACTCAGGAAGAACTACAGGGTTGCACATGGTGTGTTCCACTGGTACCCTTTCTGTTGAGCAGAAAAAGGCTGACTCTTAATAGGTGAGACCTTGAGTTGGAGTGCTTGAGCAGGAGCCGTGCTTCTCAGCTGGCTCAGACATTTTTGCAGTCAGTTCTTTCACAGCCAAGAGGCAGGTCCACATGGAGGAAGCAAGATTGTCTTCATATTTTTTCTGCTAGCTATCAATCTCTCTCCTTTAGTTCGAGGACTTGGCTGAAGTCCTGTTGTGAACTAGTGTGGTTACACTAAGATAGATAGTATAACTACGTATATCAGAGCGTATAGCAGAGAAGTGCTCTTAATGCTACAGGGAGAAAGATGGGACCCATGGGGGGAGGTTTTTTGAGATTTGGGATTGAACAACACCTGGTCACTACGTTTTTCTAAAATATAATCCAGTATGCATGACCTGGGGGAAAGACCTTTAACCAGTGTTTTGAAGAGGCCAGGCAGAAAAATATATCAGCAGTGGAAAGTCAGCACCATTTTAACCTTGAGGAGGAGAGAGCTGCAGGCCCAAAGCAGGAAAATCACAAAAGGTAATGGAGATTGAACATACAGATGTTTGCATTCAACCACTGCTTTCATCAGGAAGTGCTGATGTGGCTGAGGTGTGGTACACCCACAATATCCAACTTGCCAGTCCTCTCAGCATCAAGGATTTTCCATCAGCTGCAAGGAGCCACGGTTGAGCATTAACAAACATCTTCTGCTTCCCTGTCTACTTCTCCACATCACCTTTGTCTGCCAAAAGGGTCAAGCTGTTCTTTGGAGCCTGGGTGCGACATGCAAGTTGTGAGTAACAGCCTTAGTCTTGAGTCTGACAGGATCAGCTGCCTCCAGCTCATACAATTGCACCTCAAAAGGTTGGAAGGGAAAAATTGAGACAGTATGGTTATTTTCCCCAAGACGCTGTGCAGTTTATTAAGAGAGTGATTGTTTTTTTTACTAGGCTGCAGCCACCTGATCTTTCAGCAAGGTAAGTCAAAAGCTAGCGAGAAGGCATTACAAGGAGAGTCACTAACCATGATGGTGACAGAAATTTCAGGTTCGTGTGTTGAATCATGTGTTCTGCTGGTACAAAGACTTCTGAAAAGAAATCCAAAATGTGTGTGTTTCCAGAGGTGAGAACACAATGAAACACTGCTTAAATGAAACCATCTTCCCACCCTAAGCGTTACACCCAACACATCTCCTAAAAGCTCAACTAAAGAAGCAGTTTCAGAAATGTTGCTAGAAGAGCATGTGTTATCTTTCTACTTTTTAGTTGGACCATTCAGCATGTCCACTACTCCCTGAGCTGTCTAGTAGGGGGATGTACTTCCCTGATCTTCTAGGGACAAATTAGTTAGACTGAAATTATTGTTCTTTCAAACTAACAGTTACAGCCATTAGTGAGGGGTTTGTTGCACAGTATTGGACTGCTGACTTGGATCCGTGACAAGCTGCAATAATTAAACAGCAAATCGCCTACACTGCACCTCCAGAAGCTTTGCATAAACAGAAATAATATTCTTTGTTAGTTTCTTCCAATACATTGATGACTTTTCTCTGTGTGTAACCGAATCTTTATGAAATGATTGTAATAGCAGCCTGGAGTAGTGGGGGGAAAACAAGTTTTTATTCACTTGCATAAAATGTCAAAACGTGGATCAGACTGGCTGAATGACCAGAAATTCTTTCCATTGGATCACCAGATTTGCCAACCATTCTAGGATGTCTTTTTCAAAAAATGAAGATGACTTATGAAATTTTCTAGCTTGAGTAAAGACAGATACTGTTTCCAATAGGAGGGGTGAATTTATTCTGGAGTTTTATATTATCTTTTTTTAAAGTCTTATATTTAGGAATTGGTTTTCTTCCCAAAGTAGTCAAAGATGCTTTATGTCATAGTAGATGGTCCCTAAAATGGTCTTCTTTGTTTGTTTAAATGACGCATTATCTTAGTATTTAATATAATCTTTTTGGAGTCCGTTAGATCTTTTCAAAGTTGCTGATCATGTAAAATTCCAAAATATTTAAACAGAGACCAGAAAAAGCACAAAGATTAATAAACAAAATATGACTGGACAGCTTTATGGGCAAAGAGAAGTGCCCATTTGGGTATTTCTTTTTCATATGTGGGCACAAGGAGGTGGGGGATGAAAGTTGATTGTCCTTGCAGAGGGTTACTAGTGAAATTGTAACTTTGTGGTAAATGGCTCTTTAGTAATGAAACTGAGAGGGAGAAAAATAAATGATGTACAGTCTTTAAAGACTAACCTAAACCTTTCTGTTCAGAACTTGTGTGTGCATGTGGCAATCAGAATGAAAACTGATAGCTATGAATTACTAACTTTGATGCTGTATTTAGTGGCTACAGATGGTGCTGACAAAATTCTGTCAGATTCCTCTGCTCTGTATGTATACTCAGCAAAACATCAGGAAAAAGCAAAAGAACCTTTGGAGAGTCTGTGCATGCCTACAAAATTTGAGGCTTGAAGAACTGTGGTCAATTAGAATAAAAGCCACTGCATATATGCATATATATGCATATATATGCATATTATTATATGCCTATATGAATATGTAGGACATACATATTCTTGCTGCACACACATGCTGCACTGAATAAGCAAGAAGTATTTACCATCTGGAGAAGTCATAGATGGAAACTGTGTGCTGGAACAGCCATAAACCACTAAATCTGACATTATTTTTCCTACCTCTGTCACTAGAGTTTCTTAATGTGTCCTTCTTCGGCAATGTGTATTAGAGTCAAGACATCCAATCTCAACTTATTCAAGTTATTGACTCTCACATGAAGGCAGAGAACATCTGACAGCATCTGTTCTGCTGAATGCAACCAAATAACTTAGTCTGAACCCAAAGGAAAACTGCACTCCTACTAAGCAGTCACAAAACCTTCAGACTGGTTCTTCCAGTCAAACCAAGACTGTCCTTCCACTTCACTGAGCTCATTGCCTTTTATTGCTTACCAGGATCACATCAATGCTTAAGACCAAGCAGTATGTCTTATACAAGATCACTTCTGCACTGCATTCTTCACTGCTTAGCTCAGCAGGTAATACATGGTTCAAGTCATCCTGGCTGCCACTGATTTGGTAGAAGTACAGTTCCCGTGGTGGTAGTAGGGCACACATGCCTCTTTCACCCTTGTGAGAGGTTGCATTTCTTCATCAAGCAGCTTAGGAACCAAACAGCTTTTGGCCTGAGACTCCTACTTCTGGGGGCAGTACACCATGTCTTGGTGGGCTGCATCAACTCTGAAACCTGCCAGACTTCAAAGCTGTGTAGTATATAGTGTATCATATAGGCCATGATTTTTCCATGTTCTCTGCCTCCCCAGATGCAGTTTTTGCACTGAAGATGAAAAGTCAAAACTGTGAACGTCACAGTAGTTGCTTTTATTCAGTCCTTCCCAAGAAAACCAGGCAGATCCTTGAACAAGCCTGGTTTTGTCAGAAGATAGATTTACAAAGGAAAGGTTTACCTCAAATGACCTCAGGCTAAAGTTGTAACCCACTCCCCTCTGTCCTTCAGCTTTGTAGCAGTGCATTTCTATATGGGTAAACAAGCCAAGATCCAGGTGTTAACACCTCTAGAGAACGATTCCAGAATGTTACAGGACACCGCTTTACATGTAGAGACCATCTAACCTGAGTACTTGAAATAAACATGTTTCTAAGATTTAGTACTAGCAACTTTTCCATAGAAAAGGTGATATTTCAATTGGCAATTTCCAATTACAAAGAAAATACTGCAGCTGGAAAAATATACATACTGAAATTCACAAAATTCCCATGAAAACGAGAGAGGAAGTCTTCTCCTAGTTTGAAGTCGTATGTGGAAAAGGCATTAGATACTGTCATAATCTGAATTGAAGCCCGATATCTTTTATCCTGTCATTAATGTGGAAAAATCAGTGACTTAATGGGTAAAAATAATGTCTATATGAGCAGTCTTCAGCTTTTCATTTCAGCTTTTCAGAACGTGGAACTTCAGATACTGCCATGGAGCATATCCCTGGAAAATTCAGCTTAGAAATGCAACTGTTTAAAGACACTATCCTAGGGAAACATAAAATCTTCTTGCCTTTTTTTTTTCCTTGTTTTCTTCATAGCAGCATTTTAAGTTCATTGAGATCACAAGGAAAGAGAAATAACACAGAGGCTTTTGTTTAAGACTCAGATACTTAGATGAACACTAGATAAAAATCCAGATTTTGAGACGCCAAGCTAAATCCAAACCTTCTCTCATATCCATCTATGAGGTAGGTGATGGTCAGTATCTCACTGAATAAACCATCAGATTTATATATTGCTTTGATTTTATTTCCCTGCAGTCTCAGAAGAAATGCCAGATGTTCTGACCTTACAGAAGGGAATATGTGCTCTATATTGCATGAACACTGTGAGTAAGAGCAGGAGTGCAACCTACTTGGAGTAGCAAACAGTCAAAACCAATTGAGTTCAGTAGGTTTTTGGGTCAAATATTTGAGCCCTGTGGATTCTTCCAATTCCTGGTTAGTGAGAGTGGAGGCATTAAATACATACTGCTTGGGGGGGGGGGGGCTAAAGGAGCAAACAACTATTGTGGCATCTAAACAGAAACAATTGTGCATAATTGTACACAATAAAATTTGTAACTCAGTCCGCTGCTTGCGGACTTCTTATCTTTTGGTCTCAAAAAAAAAAAAAAAAAAAAAAAAAAAAGAACTGTGGGCACCTTGGAGGGGCTGAAATTACCAGGAGTCTTCAAGTAACCATGCCCTGGAATGCTGGACACCCATCATTCGAGGTGAGGAAGCAGAGGAAGCCAAAGGCACTATGTTGTTACTACAGTCAGTTTTAATTGCTCCAGCTATAGGAAAAGAAACAGCTTCAGATCTCTTTGAAGCCAATGGAAAATCACTGAGTCTGGCCCTACAGATCTGCTTTTCTCACTATTAAGTTCTCCTTGCTTTTCAGAAAATTCAGATTACTTTTAGTGATATTCCAATTTCTCATCAACATTCTGCTGTTACTTGTTATTTCCAGGCAATTCTATAACCATGTATGACTCAACTTGTGTCAAGAGACAAATACTGGCCTCAGTGCAACTTTCAATTTTGGGCTTATTATCTTTCAGATTTCTCACAGCTTATACTTACAGATGCTAGTGATGCTCAATTTTTCAAATTTTCATACATAATGCCACCTGCTATCATTATCAGTTCACCTCAGGATTATATCATACTCTCCAGTACACTCAGCTGTCTAAAGGAAATTTTCAGCTCAGTTTTCACTGTGAAGAAAAGAATTTGCTGGACAGTATATGAAGTTCCAGATGTGACAAACTCTGGCGCTCAGGCTCCCTAATGCAAAGTACAGCAAAGTGTTAATAGATTTTACTGAGTAATCAGCTTGAAAAGGAATAGGGGATTTAAGCCATCCTTTATTGGTAGAAACTCCAGACAAGTGGGCAACTCTCAAAGGTTTTTTGTAAGCGTTTTTGGTGTCTCATGACCTATTGAATTTTGCATTTGTATTACCCTGAGCAAACTTCTGTGGTTCTCATTACAATTTATGTATAACCTGCACTGTTTGCAGCCAAGGCCTAAAGATGAGAACAAATCTCTGAGGACTTAAAAGTGGCAAAAGAGTAATCTGACCCCAGAGGGGAACAGGAGGAGAGTGACTGGGAACAGGGCTGGTTCAGGTAAAATCTGAACTGCCACCCATTCACTATGACAAAGAAATAGGGGCACAGGAAACAATCTCCATCAAGCCTGTTAGAAAAGGGACAGGACTACAGATGCCATATCATTGGAACAGACTCTCAAAATTATACTTTTATCAATAAAAACCTAGTTATTGTTTCATTCTGTTTTCTACTGCTCCTGCTAAAGCCAGCATCATCTGTGGAGAGTGCCCAGATCTAGAAGTAATTTTATGAGAGGGAGATGACCTTTCAACGGTTTTCATCCTTTAGTTCTGTTCTGTGAGGTCATGGGCCTCCACAGACAGTATTTTTTAATAGATAGCTGGTTTGTAGGTTCCTGGGATCAAAGGAGGTAAGTGGAACAACAGATCAAACATGCACTGTGCATATCAAAAATGAACAGTCTGCTCCAAGAAATGGTTTCAAACTCTGCTTACGCATCTAAAGAGAAGGCAAACAAAATCCATTGCATGACCAGGGCTCCCAGCAGAGCTGGAAGTTGAAGTGCAATGTGATATGTACGCAATGGATAAGCCTCTGCAGCACCTCATAAACCACACCCACTCCCCAGTGTAGTAGCCCAAGTTTGTTGTTCACAGGTTGCTAATATTTCTTTTTTCTTCACAGTCTTTTTCAGCAATAGAGACCCTTAACCACAAAATAACACTGCAGAAGTGGGCTTAAAACAAACAAACAAACAAACCAAAAAACTGAAACAAAACAAAACAAACAAACAAACAAACAAACAAAAAAAAAACACTGAAATTCTGTCTGGGGCAACTGTAGCCCCTAAAATAAATGGGAGAGAAACACTTAGCTGCCAGGCACACCAAAACCATGAGGACACATTACTCAGGACATGGCAAATGAGCTGGATGAGAAAGGTTTGCTACTGAGCTGCGCTGGGCAGCATGGGAAAAATGAGAAGAGGATAAAAAAAAAAATTCAAGTCAGAAGAGTAGCAAAAAGTGCAGACTTTTTTGCAAAAAGTGCAAAAAAGTGGAAAGGAAAGGGAGGGGGGGGAATTTATTGCACCATTTTGGGAGAACTAATGGTCAGGACTAGGCTTGGGATGTATTTAAAGGGCTACTATTTTAAGAAAGGGTCCACAGTCCAATATATGCGACATTACAAAACAATTTCAAAAGCGGGATATGATGCAGGAAGTAAATCCAGTAAGTCTATGTATGAAGCAATTCTGCAGGATTGAGGTTTGATATGTCAATTCTCACACTGACATAGTTCAAAAGAACAAAAACCCAGACAAGGAATGAGTCACCTTGATGTTATCAGTCCAAGCCTCATCCCTGTACTCTTCCCCAGAAGACTGTCCCTTGCTCAATCCTCTTCTTCTAGATTTTGCATCATCTCTGTGTCTTCTCCCAGCTAAGAATGAGCTCGAGGTGGTAGATACTGCAACATTGCACAGGTGCACAGCCTCCCTTCTGCCTGTCAGACACTAACTGCTGCAACCAAACCAAGGAGATAGCTATACACTGAGAGCCTCAAGACAGAGGCATCAGGAAATGAAAACTCAGCAATAACATTTGATGTCACTTCTCCCATTGCTTTTTCTCAGTGCCTTAAGCAAAAGGCCTGTACCTTAAACCAGCCTCATTCAGCTTCAGTGTTGAGACAGCTCAAAGGTTCAGAAGTGCTGAAATTCCATGGGGCAAACAGACCTGCTGGCTTAAAGTCCTTGCTCTGCTGATCCTTTCTCTCTGTATCTGCTGCACAGTTTTTAAACAGAAATCTTTCCACTTTTCACCTCCTGGCCAGGTCCTGGTGATATTGATCCCTTGCCTGTATCCATCCTCAGCACACATTGTTTCCTGTTAGTTTGAGCTATGAAATGCTAATTATCTGTCAGCTTTGGAATATGATGAATGTCTCATCGTTTAACCTTGGTCAGTAACTCAGCCCCATGTAGCCACTTGCTCACTTCCTTTAGTTGGATGGGGGAGAAAATTAGAAGGGTAAAAGCGAGAAAACTCATGAATTGAGATAAAGACAGTTTAATAGGGAAAGCTAAAGCCATTCACACAAGAAGAGCAAACCCAGGAATTCATTCTCCACTTCCCATTGGAAGGCAGGTGTTCAGCCATCCCAAGGAAAGCAGGGCTCCATCATGCATAACAGTGTCTTGGGAAGATTAAAGCTGTTGCTCCATAAATTTATCCCCTTCCTTCTTCCCCCAGTTTTATATGGTGAGCATGATGCCATATGGTATGGGATGTTTCTCTGGCCAGTTGAGATCAGCTGTCCTGGCTGTGTCATCTCCCAAACTTCTCGTGCACACCCAGCTTCCTAACTGGTGGTGTGAGGTGTGAAGCAGAAAAGGCCTTGATGCGGTGCAAGCCCTGTCCAGCAATAATGAAAACATCCCTGAATTATCACTACTGTTTTCATCACAAATCCAAAACATAGTCCATACTGGCTATTCTGAAGAAAATTAACTCTATCCCAGACAAAACCAGCACAATCTCCTTCTGTCTGGTCCTGTCAAGGGAGTGTGGGACATTTGCTTGTAGCTGCCTGACCAGTCAGAGAGGGCAGAGGATTCTAAGGGCAGACGAGCGAACCTGAAACAATTTTCTCCCACCCAACTTGAAGGGTTTGCTACAAGAAAGTATTTTAAATATTTGTTTGCTCTGGCTCTGAGTGCACAATAAGGAAGAATTTAAGGACAGCTGATCCTGCCTCTGGGCAAGGGAACATTGCAGAACACTCTTGCTGGCTCTTTCCACCCCATGGGAATCTCATCCAGTTTAACAATACCAAGTGCAAGGTCTTGCACCTTAGTTAGGGCAATCCCTGGTATCATCAATACAGGCTGGGGGGGTGAACAGATCAAGGGACATCCAGAAAGTGCTGGGCTGCTGGTGGATGAGGCATGAGCCAGCAATGTGTGTTTGCAGCCCAGAAAGCCAATTATATCCTGGACTTCATCAAAAGAATGTGGCCAGCAGGTCAAGGAAGGTGATTCTTCCTCTACTCCGCTCTCATGAAACCTCACCTGGAGCACTGCATCCAGCTGTTGGGTCCCCAGTGCAGGAAGGATACCTGTTGGAGCAGGTCCAAAGAAGGGCCACCAAGATGATTCAAGGGCTGGAGCGCTTCTCTCCTGAGGAAAGGCTGAGAGAATTGGGATTGTTCAGCCTGCAGAAGAGGAGGCTTCAGAGTGACAGAAGCTGCGGATGCCCCACCCCCAGAAGTGTTCAAAGGTACGTTGGATGGAGCTTTGAGCAACCTGTTCTACCAGAACATATTCCTGTTCATGGCAGAGGGGTTGGAAGTAGATAGTCTTTCTGATCCCTTCCAACCCAGTCCATTCTATGATTCTATGGTTCTATGGTACTGTGATTCTATGATTTTTTTCTGATAAGGGCATTACACAGACTGACAGCTTTAGTGTTGTACACTGAGCAACCCTCAGGTGTAGAAACAGCCTATATACAGGTCTATTGCTGCTTTACATCCCTCCCCCCATCCCACTGCACTCCAGCAGTTTCAGACATTCTCAACAACTGGCTGGGACCGCTGTGAGGAGCTGAGCAATACAACAGTTGTGCCAGGTACTCATGGGGCTCTCCCCAAACTACCTGGCTCACGAGTGGGAAAAAAAGCTGATCCACAGCAGGTCTGCAGCATCATGAGGGAGGGGGCCTTCTTGGAAACTCTTCCACAGTCACAGTGATTTCTTGTTAGGAAGCTAAAAATCTCCAGGTGGTCTTTTTGACAGCAGATATCCTTTTGTAGATTATTGCCAAAACTCAGAGGCCTTTAAAACAAGCTGGGAAGTGTCCACTAGGGAAAAAAATGCCCCCTGCCTTACTTGAGAAATTAATAAATGTCAGAGAAGAAATCTGAAGGCATAATAATGGCTGTGAGGATTAACTATCTCTTACAGCCGCAGTGCCAGATTATTTATTGGAGATACATTTTTCCTATTTGAGGTTTGTTTGAAGGGTTTTTTTCCTTAAAAATAGGTAACCAAAGGTTTATGAATGAAAGGCACTTTGGGAAAAAAATCAACTGAACACACAAAATTAAATTTCAGCGTCAAAAAGTTTGGATTTAGCACAGAAGGAAGAATGGTATTTCATGCAGGCATCCTGCTACAAAAAAAGAAGGCCACTGAAGATTAATGAGGAAATAAATAGAATTAATATATGAGGGCTAAATAAGAAGGAGGTCTGGGCCATAAGAGATTAATGAGGAACATACATTTGCTCTCACTTTGCCCCCAGATGTATGAACTGAATTGTATTTTATAAATTTCAAGGTGAATTAAAAGAGATTGAACAGCAAAGAAACTTTCTGAAGAGTTTTCACTCATAGTCCTCCTGGTACTCTTTCTCTCAGAGGTGGGAAGGGTTATACATGCTAACTCAGCAGACAATATGCTAACTTTGCATTTTTTAGTGATGAACAGAGGAAGTCCCTACAGAAAGCTTTGTTGGCACATGCTTTCTTCCTTTGAGCATGAGACAACCAGTGAAAAGGTCTTGGTTTTGCACAGAAGTCACTGAACTGTAGCTGAATAGGCTTTGTCTTTTAAATCATATAATTAAAAGCAGCAACTTAAAAGGCATTATCCAATCTTTATATTCTCACTGCCACGTGTGCACACATACACACATTCACTTGTCAGAAAAATTTGCTATTTCAAAACAAATTTCCCACACAACTTCAGATACATATTTAGCCTATGAAATGACAAAAGACTTAATATAATTACTAGTCTAGAAATCGTCTTTTTTTATTTCTACATTGACTTCAGCTTTTAAAACAGTTAAAGCATATTTTAAAACAATTTGTTCTGTTTCAGATGGAATAAAATTACTCAAATGAAATTAAGACAAAATGAATTATGTAATTATCATTAAATCCCTTGTTCCAGTATCAATTTTTCCCCATCCTCTGCTCTTTCTCTTAATTTTCAAGTGTGCTAACCTATGCATTTCCTGTCCCTATCTGCCTTCTGAGGTTTTGTTCCAGAACGAAAACATGCTTTCCTGACCAAGCTCTCAATTTATTCACCAATGCCACTCCTGACATAGGTCAGCCATAACCAGGGGTGTGCCCAATGAGTATCCGAGATCCACAGCTCCGCAGCATTGCAACTCTCCACCACTTCTTTTGGTCTCTTTCCCTGCATACTAAGGGATGTACTGGTTTATTCCAAGTCCCTAGATGGGTGCAAAGATGGGAGATGTGTTTGAATGGGTCTCATCACTATATCCAAAATCAGGGTAGCCTGAGAGAAACGTGGTCTGCCATGGGGACAGCTGATGGAGTGCAGTGTGGGCCAGACATGCGAGTGGAGTTTCTTGTATGTTCAGTATAAGAAAAGAACCTAGGCAAGCCTACCTGAAAACACTGGCCACCTGGGGTCCCATTATAAGTAGTGTATGAAATCTCATATCCCAGATTCCCATCAAGTAACACCTGGTTTCTTCATGCAGGTCCACCAAAATTCAGCTCTTCTTTGTAAGAGCAAAGTTTGCATAATTCAGCTCTATTGAAAAAAGATTTCATAAGTCATTTTTTCCCCTTGTGCACATCCAGCAAATTACGTGTACACAGGTCAAGGACAACTGCATGGTGACTCCTTGCCTGACCACACTTATTCCAGGCTCTTCCTGCCAGCATCCTAAAATGGCCATGGACACTGAGAATGGATTCTGCCAACAAAGCTTTGGGGTGACCAGGAGTAAATAACAAAATAGCGAGCTGTACTTTCTATTGCCAGCCTCCTTTGAACTCTAGGGGACAGGGTAGGAGACCTTCTGCAGCCCACATGCTTTTTGCTCTCATCTACCCAAAGAGAGAAGAAATTACATCAATCTCATACTGTGTAGGGAGTCTGAGCCATGAACTATCACTGGTCTTTGGGAAAGTCAGCTTGGACCAGAAGGACATTCTCAGTAGTAGACTGGCCATACCTCTGATTAATGAAGCAGTTGCTTCCCAAGAAATCAGTGGGGGTTTTGTTTAGATTTACTGACTTTTGCTTTTACTATATCTATGAAAAACTGGATCTAAAGTTATTGGTATAAAATAAATAGGCCTTAGCCCAACCTTTCCAAACAAGAATGTCTCTGTCTATTGCACGACCACAGTGATCAATATTTGAAATACTTTAAAAAAACCCAACGTTATCCTTCTGGTCTTTCTTGGCATGCTATTTAAACTATACCTAACAAATGGATTCATTTAGAAATCCATATGCATTTCAGAAAGTAAATACAGTTCGTATTTGAATAAGTTCCTATATTTGATGCCAAGGTCTCAAGTGAAAATGTCCTCTAATGTTTATCACAACATCAGAGATACGAGCCAAACTTTTGTCAATGCAGTACATTATACTTTGTGGTGGAGGGGGTGGAACTATATATTTATAAATAGCTTGTATTAGCCAGAAATTTACTGTGAAGAGCTGCATGAAGGAGATCACCCACAGGCTATCATCCCTCCAATTGGGCAGCACAACATGGTGCAATAGCCTGGCAGGGGGCGCAACAGGGAGTTTCAGACTTAATTCTGAATATCTTGCCTTTTGTGGGTTTACGCCATATATGAACTCACCGAATTTTTGATGGGTGTTTTACAGCTGAAATATAAACCCTGAAAACAGGCACTGATGAGGGAAACACAGACTACACTATGACTACTGTCCACAGCTCCAATGGGAACTGCCATAGTCACAGGCTTATACCTGAGTTTCAAATCTACTCAATCACAGAAAAGCCTTTTATTAGGCTCCCCTCCCCTCAAGTTCATTATAGTCAGTGGTTTGTCATCATTAAACCATCTTTCTAACAAATTTTGTTCATAAACTGCTTAGCATATTAAGACTTTTCTAAACTATTTAATTTTTCTAAACAATTCAATATATTCAGTTAATACATATTCAGTGACACAGTGTGTCCCAGGAATATTACAGGGATAATACCGGTGGATTCACTAGTCAGCTGGTGGAGGCAGCCCTGCAGAGTGGTCAATATTTGCTTGTTAAGAAAGTTACTGAACCTCATGCATTTGTCTGATAGCCAGCCTAAACTGAAATTTAAAAGAAAAAAAATTAAAAAAAAATAAATACGAACTGCTATCACCTTTGTAGCAATAAGTCCACTCAGGAAACCCACTCATTTGGGGGAAGCTCAGTTTCAAGAGATGAAAATTATGGGCTGTTTCTTCAGCAGGTTTGCTATTTGTGGCTCTGCAGGCATTTAAAGTTGCAGCATGTTACTCCACAATTGCTTCATTTCATCTCCAGAAGTAATTGCAATTCGAGATGATGGGAAGAGAAATGCACCTGTGTCTGCAGTGACTGTAGAACTGATTTCTGGTCTCTGACAAAAATGTATCACATCAAGTACACAGCTTTTTAAGGCAGCAGCTGAGTTCAGTTATTCATGAAGGCAAACTGAGATTATGACATTACAGGCTTACCAGGTGAGCAAATTTACAGAATTCTATAATATTTCATGACAATTGCCTCTTTGGGAACGCTTTTTGCCGTGTATATCCCATTTCTTAGAAAAGCAAGAGCTTGCCTTAAGCAAATGAGTTGACTTACTGTGAGACAGCTAAAGAAAAAGAATAAGCTCATTGAAATCTCTACACCAAGAAGCTCTAAGGGAAGGGACTCACACAGGGGTGTTTGCACAGTGCCTGGTACAATGGGTCCTAACCTGGTCATGCCCTTTGGTTGCTATTGCAGAGCAAACATTCAACAACAAAGAATAAGCAAGTAATGCTAGGGTCAAGCTCAGCTACCAGCTCTGCATTGTATGTTCCCTGCATGCCTTCTCGAGCACTGAGGTAGCAGCTACTGCTGCATCCAAACACTGACTAAAGCTGAAGGAAAAATCCATTCACCACCTTCTGCTGAGGTGTCTGGTGCATTGGCCAGAATTTCATCAGATGCTTCCTGTCCCTCATGGATGTCCCAACTAGTGTGAGAAGACATTTCTGTGATGATGAAAAATCATTATCCCATAGGAAAGACATTCATGCAAATGTGTTCAGACACCAAAGATGGAGCTTGTCAGTGGGCAGTATATAGTGGGTCTCTTTCTCCTATGGAGAACACCCTCTGAGCAGTTAAAGAGTAGAGTGTAAAGAGCACTTCCATGTGCATTGGTCAATAATGTGCACCCATGACAACTAAAATGCAAGTAATGCACCAGGTGATCTGTGGCAAATATGTCTACACACAAAACAAATGTATCATGTTCAGTGTTGAGTCAATACTGTGTGTGCATTTCACAGAAAGACTGACAGTAGCTCCTCATCAGTACCTGAAGCACCTTTTTGTCTCTTCTTAGTAGATTACTTTCGGGGTGGTCACCAATCCAGCCCTGCAGAGGCTCTGCTGCCCAATGCATTATCTTCATATGAGTGATAGCAATTGCCTGATCCAAGGCAGATGCTGTAAACACCATTTGCATATAAAATACAGATATTCTTCCTGGGGGCAGAGAATTATGGGTGGCAAGCTGTGTCTGTAAGACCCTGATGACAAACTTGGGGCGGTTTGGGTTTGGGTGGAAACTGGTTAGTTTCAAGTTCTTGGAACTTCTGTGACTTTTTAGCAACTTTATGAAATGTGGCATGTGTAAAGAGCTATGGTGTCTGCAACAAAGCAGATGCTGCTTCCAAAGCATCTAGCACAGCACAAATGCCTCTGCAAGACCCCCCCCAGGGGTCCATGACTTCAGCAAAAACAGGCAAGAATGGGTTTGGCAGACTAGAAAATCCTGCCTTAAATATTTGACATTAATAGTGACAAAGGGTTGGGAAGAAATGAAAAGCATGTTGGAAAGCTCAACCTACAGAAAATGTGCTATTCAATTTTACAGTTCCATAAAAAATGCAAAAGAGCTGTTCACAGCTGGTGAGAAGGACGCCCAGCCTCTTGGTTTCACTTCCACCACTGGCTGACATTTATAGGGGTTTTACTTATAAACAGCACTTACATAAATCAGTCAAGTCACAGTTCACACCACTATCGCAAAGCAGACAATGAACATGTATTTGTTTCTTCCTAAATGGCAAAGCCTGATGTGAGAAACAAGAGATGTATATGCTTCTTCCATGGGTAATTTAGCCTAAACCACAGTGCCTGGTTTGCAGAGAGTATGAATACCCTGCTGAAATCCAAATAAAAGCCTTCAAGCTGAGGAATAGACTCTCTTACTAGTTGGTATGCTGACATTTTTAATGAAAACCTTGCAGTGCATTCTCTTCTTGATTGAATAATAATTTTAATTTTGCTAAATTTTGAATTAACTCTTACTCTGCACTTAAGTTGTCCAAATAATTGTCTGTATAAGCTTTATGAGTAATTCCCCCATCAGGAAGAACTGCTAGTGGACAACTTGGATTGAAGTATTTCTGAAGAGCATTTCACAGGTTACCTAGGACCCCTGGTTACACAGAGACTTTTCACTTCTCTTGCTGAACCTCAGCTAACAACCCATCTAGCACCAACCTTACATCAGTGACTCTCAAACACCAGTAACTAGCAGGACTACCGACAGCCTGAAGAGCATGTGGTGCTGATCCCTCCACTTCTGCTGCAAGAATCAGGATGAGAAGGCATCAGAGAAGCAAGCACAAAACAGCAATGCAGAAGTGAAAGTGAGAGAAATTACTCAAGAACAAAAGAATAAAACCCAAGACGACTGCAGCTTTTTCCTCAAAGCATGAGTTAAAATTGGTTGCAATTACAAAGTTTCCCTTGCAATTACTTTTCCACATCAGAATGTATTGGAGGAGTTCCACAGGTGTTTTGTATAAGGGAATAAGCCATGGAAGGGAGTCACAGTTAAAACAAAGGCTATACAGTCACTGCAGACATATGAGTTCTCTTCAAGCACATTCCCTGAGAGAAAATGAACATTAACCCATGTGAATTTCCCTCAGGAATGCCTGCCTTCCTGCTTCAGGCACCTCTCATCATCTTTGTTCAAAATGCAGAGAGGTAACTAGATACACACTGATGAGGATGAGGTGGACGTCTCCAAAGCATGTTCATTGTCTACTGTCTTTAGGTGTGATTTTAGAAGTGACTGTTCTACACCATCCAAGGGAGGACCTTTAGAGATGAACGCCTGTGCAGGCTGCACACAGGGGGTTTCCCTTTTTAGAAGCGCTGGCTGCTCTGGATTTCTCCATTTTCAGGAAGAAAGACGTAATCCAGGAAAGTGTTCCATCCAGAAAAGTTGTTCACCCTCAAATCAAACAGAAGGCAGAGTATGTTTAAGAATGCTATCCTCTTGAAAAGCAACAATTTATGCCCTCAAAGCCATTAAGGGCATCTAAGGGATGTTTTTTACAAGGAGAATACCCACGTTTTGAACACAGTATTTAGATGTGTATTTAGGACATAGTTTTTTGCCCAAAGAATGCAAAAGGAAAAATTCCTGGCATGCACTGACATGGCATATCCTAGTGCAATAGCCACATGAAATGGTGGAATCGCGCATCCACAAAATAAACACTCTGAACAGCCTAAGGCTATGTAAGCGTGTAGGAGATGAATCTGTTCATCATATTTTATCAGGCCTTTGACGGATGAGTATTTCTAAATATTTCAAACTGCAGATTTTGATTTTGTGTTCTTGATCCTTAGATGCAGGCTGGAGCCCCACTGGAGAGCTGCTTCTGCCACACATCTATAGGTATTTATGGAATTGTTGCAAGACTACATAACTTCAACCCAACAGCTTATAGCTATAGGCTGTGCTTTACCTAAGTACATAGAACCACATGCACTGAATTTTACTAAAAATATATAAATAAAAGGGCAGAGGCTGCTTGGTGGCAGTTTCAGGAAGGCATGACTAGATCCACACAAACACTTGGGAAAAAGGTGTGTACAACTGCTACAAAACTCTCTGCGGAGGTTTCATGGGTCTCAAGTTACACCACTGGAGGTTTAGGTTGAGTGTTGGGAAAAAATGTCTTCACCAAATGGGTTGTCAGGCATTGGAACATGCTGACTGGGGAAGTGGTGGAGTCACCATCCCTGGAGCTATTTAAAAGACAGGTAGATGTGGCACTTAGGGACATGGTTTAATGATGAACCTGGCAGTGCTGGGTAAAAGGTTTAACTTCATGATCTTAAAGATCTTTTCAACCTAAAAGATCCTATGATTCTATAAAAACTAGAAACTCAGCTTCATTCCTGGGTAAAGGGGTTCCTGGGGAATTTTCTTAAGACAATAAAATAAAAAGCCAAGAAAAACTGCAGACTGTCACTTATCTTGACAAGTGACAGCTTCTCTGATCAGGCTCATTTTAGCAGGGAGAGCAGAAGTTCGAGACTTGAGCCATTTCTCCTCCCCTACTGTAACCTATAACTGTAACAGCATGTCCTCCACCTTTCCACTGTGTTGTTGTTCAGGTGATTCCCATTCTCACACTTTGCTTTTGTCTCCCCTCTTCTTTCAGTCCCGAACACTTCCTCCCTCCTGAATAACACGATATTCTAAAGTGAGCGTTCAGTTGGCTGCATCCTCATCATACTCCTCCTCAGTTTGGCAAAGAGGACTTGCAACACTCCAGACACTCAACTGGCTCTCAAAAAAATCCCCCCAGATTTAAGCAGAAAACGGTAATTAACTCGTTCGAAAGCATAAGAGCATCCATCTGGGCTCATATTTTGAAGAACAAGCAAAGGCATTTGGATTTAGATGGTTTTCAATCCTCCAGTTTCCATGTGCTTTTGGGCAGTCACCTTTGTCAAACTGCCTAAAATATTTTCTAACTGAGCAAGTTAACAGGAGGAAAGATGTTGAGTGCATCCCTCTCTCCTGGCCAGGCTGGCCAACGGTCCCATCTCATGCCCAGCAGGTTTCAAAGGAGGCACTGTGCAGAAGGCACCCAGCATTCAGCAAGGGGACTGCTCCTGTGCCTGGAAAAATGAGCCATCCCAGCAGCTTGTTTGTTTGGGGTTTTTTTACGGAGGAATACAGGTTCACTCATCATTACAATAAGCATATTCACACTTGCACTGAGCCAGTTTGAGACTTCCAAGACCAGGAGCATGTATGAATGAGCCTAGTAAGAGCTACATACTGCAGAGTCTTAGTCAATATTTTTCAAATTTGGGTCAGTCTGAGGCACCCTGGTTGAAAAAGTACTGCAACGAACATTATAAATTAATATTTTATATTCCCTTGAAGTGCTTTTTGAGGAAATTACCCTTCATTACTGAGGCATCTCTCCTGTAAACACAGAAAACAGAAAATACCTCTGCTGACAAGGAGAGCATTGTAGGGCAGGGAGGAGAGTAAACATTGAATCTGCATGAAGAACTGGACTGATTCAGCAGCTGAATCAATCAGGCATGTGCATCCCTGCTCCCCAGCAGCTTCCCATGCTGCATGACCTGCAGCACCCACCCACTACAGACAGCCCCACCTTTACACCCAGGGAGCAGCACACCATTGCCCCCCACCCCCGACCTACCGAAATCGTAAGGTGGAGACTTCAGCCCCTATTGAATACATCTCAAGGGCACCAGGACCCCACATTATTGCCAGCATGGCGGTTTGTGGTGCACAGGCTGCAGGCATCCCAAGATGCCCCGACCCTGGGACATAAACCGAGAGGGCAGCAAGGGCATGGAGCTGCCACGGCGCTGTTTCACTTTTCATATTTCAGACCATTTGCACAGCCTGACCAGTGCTGGAGCGAGTATTTTTGGCACTGGCTGGGGAGGTTCCTCTGCAGCTGAGTGCAGCCAGCCAAACTCAGCTGGCACAAGGCAGGGTTTTTCAAAACATTCTGTGCTCCAATCGGAAAGCAGCCGAATGCTACTCTTCTCAGAAAAGTGCTGCCCTTGTCCTTTTTTAATGAAAGCGAACTTGGTATTCAGTAGGAGCAGGCCAGAGCTATTTCAGACACGGAAGACAGCAGACACAAATCAATAGAAAAAAATAACTTCTTTTTATTTACAAAAAAAATCCAAATATTGGATGCTGTAAACAAAATTCACAATCTGTTCCCTCTAGAGTCTGTTTTCCATCAGCTCTTTTTCTGTCTGTGACAAAGCCTATAGTCAAAATGTTCCAAAAGAGCAATCCAAGGAGCAGTTTGCTGCAACAGGATGCCTTGCAGAAGGCAACAGTTGTAAGGAAATTTGAGGGAAAGCAAATCTGCACAGACTCCTACAGACTGCAGGAGCCTGCAGTGCCTTTAGCCAAACTGTCTTGAAATTTGCAGGCTTTTTTTTTTTTTTACTATTTATTTTGTTATCAAACCACTATTACAACAGCAAAACAGTACACTGATTTTCTTTCTTGCAAGGGAAACTCTCTGCATAAAGAAAACCATACAAAAGAATATATTCAAATAGGAGCTGGATATGCAAATACAGTTTTTTCTCTTCTGTGCAGTTTTATCTAACACACTTTATTTTCTCAATTTAAAAAAGCGCCTTTTTTGAACTGGTAGGAGCTTCTGACATGATGCAAACCAAGCATTTAATAAGAGCTGTTTAGAGGATTTGTGTGAAGGCCTTTGTGCAAGATAAAAAAATATTTTAAGTGCAATAAGAGAAACTAGAAAAATATAATCTTTTTGGTCTTCTAATTGCCCTTCTATTTTTAGAAGAAATGTTCTTGCATTTGGAAGGACAGCTATATCTAAAGAAAAAAAAAAGGAAAAAATCCCATTTCAAACTTCTTGGTTGTTTTATTATCACTACGTTTAACCAAGTATAGTGCCCCATTGGTTATCCGGAAATTCAGCTGTGGCACAAACAGTTTAACTGTAATCAGGTCAATGTCTTTAATCAGTTCAGCTCTTTAAAAGGGGCACTGTCTCCTGTAGCACAAGCTCTAACCTTACAGCTGATTGGATGGGATAGATTAAGTCTACAAAGCAAGAATGCGGTTGTTAACTTTAAAAGCACTAGTGTGCTGAAGAGCAGGGGAAAAAACAGTTAAAAAGAAGTCAAACTTTATGGAGGCGAAGGTGTGCAAACCACAGAAATAAGCTAGCTTTGAAAAAGGGTTCTTATTTTACTCTTGGCCTGAATTCATGCCTTCTTCCCACCTCAAACACCAGGTACCTTTCAAGATACCAGTCACAAATAAAACAAAGCTCCACCAGTTCTACCACTTGATCATCAACATATGCAAAACAGATCTGGAATACCTATATAATATATATAGAAACATATTATATATGTATCAAAATGCAAATACCAAAAGGTGCAGTTTAGCTCAGAGCCCTGCTGTTATGCCCTATAAGGTAACTAGCTGCTGTCAATCAAAAAAAACCCCAAAAAACAACACAATAAAATTTGAGCTGAGAGGAAGTAATTCAAAACTTTCTTTCAAGCAATGGCAAAAAAAAAGGGTCCTTCAAAGGAAAACTTTGTGTCATGTATTATCAGCATTCTGTGGTTGTGGCACAGCTATAGATTCGCAAACCCTTTTAAAGAGCGGATGACTCATTTATTTGCTGCAAATAGTTGTGGGAGAGAAGACATACCACATTACCAGCTGATCCTATTTCCCCAGCTCTCCCCTTGCTTCCGCTAGCAAACTGGGAGCAGGAGGCAAGGGGAGCCAGTGGGCCAGGAGCACTCAGCTCAGACCCTCCAGGGCACTGGAGGGAACCTTGCTGGGACAAGAAGCCAGTGGGAGGTTGCAGCCAGCACCAGAGAAGGGAAGGTGGGGACAAGGTCTGCAGTCAATGCTGGGAACGGCAACGAACCAGCTTTTATGTTTCCTGAAGGACTCACGGGGAAGGTGCTTCAGTAAACAAATCGGGTTCCTATTAAAGTGCCTGCAGAGTGAAAAGTATAAAGCGCGACAAAAATAGATGTACCTTACTCTCTCCATAGGGAAAACACACTGCCAGGACACGACTCCTCTCCTTCTCCCTGCCCCTGACTCCAGTGCCAGAACCTGCCTGTGACCAGGCAGGGCACAGCCGGTTTTCCTTCAAAAGCCTGAATTCCCTTTTTTTTTTTTCCTCAGCAAGAAAAAGCAAAATATCAGAGTCAAGTGTCACTTAGTCATTACGTTTTTGAAGCCCAACAAAGAATTTAACACCTTCAGAGATGGCACTGAAGTGAAAACAACAGCAGAGGTTGGCTTTTTTACCCCCTCTGGCCTTAGGGAGAGGAAATGAAAGTGAATAGTTATTGTTCCAATGTAAAGTGATTCCATTTAAATAAAGTACAGTACTAAAATTGTAAATGCAGTGTGACAACCAGATCAAAGATGTTTAATATTTGCATAAAAATATATATAATATATATATAAAATATAATTTTAAGCAATCGTGCAACACTCTTAAAAAGGGTTCATTTCACATTTGCTAAATTCTAGTGGTCCTGGAATGCATAATGCATTCTATTAAAAATACTCCTTTAAATATTAACAATTAGTGTTCAAATCACCAACTAATACAATATTCTTTAGCTGTCAGGGGGTTTAAATAAACCTATCTTTGATCCACGTTCCACTGAATTACACATCATGGAGGTATGCAGTCACAATATTAGTGGGTTAAATGTCAAAATGGCATTACAGTACAAAACAGTTAAAAAAAATCAGCTAGTCATATGTTTCTCCATCTGTGGAATTATTATGGCTCACAAGCAACCCACTGAATTACTGTAATCCTTGTTCTTGCAACTAAAGACATTATCTGAATCCCACCTTAATCCTGACTGGTTCATTTACTCCAAATTTCTCAGGTGTGGGTTAAAAATTCACTGCAAGGTGCCCACTGTCCTATGACATCCTGTTGCAAACTGGAAAACAAGTAGTACTTTATTTAAACATTCCTTAATTGCTACATTTTCCTAGACCACATTAATATATATTGTGTGTGTATATATATAGATATACACCTATAACATGTACATATATACACACACAAACATATGTACACACATACACACACGTACCTAGGATAATAGCACACTGACATAACATTAACTCTATACAGGTATTTGCCAAGAAAAAAAAATAGGGCATTTCCTCCACCACTTATTCACAAGCTTATGGGGTTTTTTTGTTTTTAATCCTTGTGTCCCTGATAAAACAAAATGCATGGTTAAACCACAAAACTATATTTTTTTCCTCACTTCAAATTTTATGAAGGCATCAGGCACTTTTGATTACTATTGGTGTGTACAAATATAGGAACATCTTTCTTTTCTTTTACATATATATATATATATACTCTACTGTATCTTCTTTGCTCGGATAACTTATTTGTGAAATCTTTGGTCCTTGAGTATATTCTTTTTGCCACAGCTGGTTTTCCAGCATTTTCACATTTTTAAAATGTGAGGCATGCACACAGCTGGAAATAATGGACTTTGTCATCGTACGTGTTTCTGTTTTTATAACTGTACCAATCCACTACTGTTCATTTGGAGCAAGCTGTTTCTGGTAAAGCATTCTAGTCAAGCAAGCTATACATTCTACACGGTCAATCCATAGACGGCACTTGCTGCAAGCCCCAAATGCAGTAATTCCAATATACAATTTTATTCAGCTTATCTCTGCTTTATGCCTCTAACTTTTAAGTCCTGAATATATATAGAATTGTTTTTTGTGAAGTTTTTTCTTTTTGTTGTTTTTTTTTGTGTTTTCTTTTGTTTCTTTCATATTCTCCCTTTTGCAGATCCCATTCTAGAGTAAGAATAAAAATAAAAGAAAATAAGGCTTTCCCACCTTCTCTATGCCAAAGCTATGGGAGCAGATATTGCCAACCCATATTGTCATCAAGCATTCCTCCCTCATTTATTTCAGGGGAAGCTGGTTGCTTTTAATGACAGGCCTCTTGTGCTCTGGGGTAGGATCCAATTATTTCGGGGTTCTTTCTTGATCATGCTCCCATTATTTATTAGAAAAACCACAAGCTTTTCCCAAGCTTGAAAACTAGAGCAGATCATCATTGCACAAAACACCCCATTTCAAAGGGACCCGTTGCCCCTTCCTATGTCTTAGAAAACGCTCTCCCCACTGGGTCTACTAATTTCGGTCCTTAATTACAGGGCAGCCAAGTAGAGTATGTGTGCTGCTGGCAAGGGAACACCGTCTGAACCTGGGCAATATAGTAATTGCTGAAGTTGGCATCTGCTACATATGGGGCTGGCTGGTAATAGCAGGTAACATTGGCCACATTGGGGATGATATTTTGCTCGGCTAGGACCCGAATGGCCAGCATGGTGATCAGGTTCAGAGTCTGTCTCCTCTCATGTCCCATCAGGCACACTGTGCTCTCATTCACCACACCGTGAAGGGTCATGAGATAGTCATACTTGCGGTCCTCTAATCCCACAAAGTGGTTCTGCAAGTAGGACTCCAGCTTTCTCTGCTGTTCTCCAATGTCTGAGAAGTCAATGAAAAACCTTGAACACATGTATCTCTGCAGGGACTTAATCTCAGATTCGGAGGCAGCCCTAAAGCCCCTTACCAAAAGGTTGCAGTACTTCAAAAGACCACCTCCTCTGATTTCTTCCGGGTTTCTGGTGGCAATTATCTTGTTGCAGAGGTGATCAAAGGCTTCCTGGAAATCCCCATAGACACTCTCACCAATGATAGTTGGGTGAAAAGTTTCTGTCATCGGATTCTCTGAGCACTCATAAAATAGCAGCAGGGAGTCCAGCTTGATTTGAAAGGAATCGACACTGAATTCAAACTGCCGCCTCAGAGAGTCCACAAATTTCAGCTCCACATTTTTGCCACTGTTGTTGGACAGGGAGATGAGACTCCATCGGTCTGAATCATTGCATACTTTTACCATTTTCTGCACATAAGCCTCCTATAATTGGAAAGACAAAATGAGCAAATCAAGACACAGATGCAAGAAATTTCCTCTTCACTGCATTTGTTTGCACCCCTGAAGGCCCCCCCCCTCCCCAGTTCTTGCATTTCATAAAAGATTTCATGGAGCCTGCAGATACAAACAAGAGAATAAATTCTTAATGTGAGAGCTCAAAATGCTAGCACTGCAAGAGGATGAGAGGGAAGGGTGTTCTGCTGGGACTGTGGTGTGCAAGGGAAGCATGTAGCAACACTGCTTCTTTCAGTCACTTCTAAATACATCTACACACTAAGCCCATGGCACACATGCCAAATATACCTGCACCCGCACATAGAAGGTCACTACTCCAATCAGATAAGAAATTTATCAGTCTCCACTTCTCTCTCTCTTCCGCACAAAAACAACTTAGCAAGTGTTCACTCCCCTCAATCCTTCCAGTGAACGTTCCACAAATCTGCCTTATATTATAAAATTAAAGAAAAAAATCCCTCTAAAAATCTGAAAGGCATTAGGCATTATTATTAGGTATTCAGCCTAATAAACTCAATCGAATTGTTTTCGAGGGGAGGGAATATGCCTCCCCGCTGGGCACTTAGCGCACCTGACTTACAGACAGGGTTTCCCTCTTGCAGATACGAAATCCATATCTATGCTCGCCCTGCACACACGAACTGGTGCGGCACACGGAGCTGCCGCCGAGCCGGGCGGGGACAGAGGCGTGCAGCGCCTGGCACACACACGCATCAGGGAAAACAACGCAAATCAACCGACAAGGAGGAAAGGCTAATTAATCCTGAAGAGCCCCGGCCAGGGCGCTTTACTGCAAACTCCTCCTCGATTTTAAGCGCGGAGTGAAAAAATCGCTCAGAGCCCCTGTGGGTAGCGGGATGTAGGGGAGAGCTGCGTCTATGAGTGCACCCCTCCATCCCCAGCGGGAAGGTGACCACTCCCCCCCGCAGGCAGGCGCTCACACCTGCCCATTCCGGGTGTCTGGGCACAGAGCAGGTTTACCTTGAGGGTGAGCGGCGTTATCTTCTCCTTATTCACCCCCTCGGGTAAGAAATCCAAGAGGCAGTCCAAGACCACGTCCTTCACAGTCTGAAATTCGGCTTCCCCCTTGAGGTCGGCGCAGAAGATGAGGTCCAAGTCCTTGTAGCCCAGGCCGCTGTCCTGGTGGAGGACGTGGCTGGCGGCCGAGCCATTCAGCCGCACGTCGCGCAGGCCGATGCCCTTCTCCTCCAGCCGGCTCCGCACCACCTTGACGATCTGGCGGGGCTGCATGGCCAGCGTGGGGAAGTTGCCGCGGCCGTGGATGGGGATGGTCTCGCTGAGGATGCGGTCCAGCCGCTGCACTTGCTCCCAGCTCAGCACGTTGCAGTGCGCGCTCTCGCCGCCGCCCGCGGAACTCCCGCCGGGGCTGCCGCCGGCCTTCTCATCGTCTGCCATGGTGCGCGGCCGCCGCCTCCCCGGGATGGATCGACCCGGCACCGCTCCGGCTCCTCGCCGGCCCCCCGGGCCCCCTCTCCCTCCGCGCCTGGCAAAACAGGAGGAAAAGCCAGCGGTCAGCAGCTGCGCGCACCCGGCGCCCGAGCTCCGCTCCCCCGCGGCCGTCCCTTCTAGTGGAGAAGGGGGGGGACACACCTACTGATTGGATTGGGAAAAAAAAAATAGGAAGGGGTGGGGAGGGGGGAGAAAAAGCCCCCCGGAGCCGGGCGGTGCTGCAGGATAGAGGAAGGCGCCGACCTGCAGAGCCGCTGCTTGCGCCGCTCCCCGCGCCCCCGCCGGGGCAGAGGCCGCCCCGCGCCGACGGAGAGGCCGCCCCGCACCGCCCCAGAGGCCGCCCCGCTCGCCGCCGCCGCAGCCTGCCGCCGTCTCCGCAGCTTTCGTAGTTCTGCCCGGGAAAGGTCCCCAGTAGTTTTTATACGGGGTTTCTCCGCGCTTCCGGGGCTCCGAGTCACGGCGCCCGCGTCCCGCCCCCTCCATCTGCATGGCCGGCCTCGGCGGTGCCCCCGGCCCGCCCACACCCCGCGCACCGCCGCCCCTCCGCACCGGCGGAGCGCCCGGCCCGCACCGCCCCGGGCAGCGCAGCCCCCCGCACAAGTGCAACAAGTGCAATACCCCTCCCTGCTCCCGAAGGGGCTCGGCCCCCGCCCGCTCCTGCCGTGCCCAGATGCGCGCCCAGGGGCACCCAGCTCCGCGCTGATAATTCATTCCCGGTTTTTCTGGGTTCTTTTTCCTTCCCGTCTTTTTACCCCTTGCGCCCCCTCCGACATTCCCGGTCATCCCAGGCGCAGCCAAACTTCATACCAGAGCGACGGAATTTGGCAAGGGCCCCTCTCCAAGCAGATGCCGAGGATCCCGGGCCGTGTGGTTTGCGCTGCTGACCGATCCTGACCGAGATTTCCAGAGCCGCCTACGGCAGCGCAAAGGCACCACGCCGTGCCTGCCCGGCCCCAGCCCCGTCCCGTCCCCCTTCCCCGCTCCCGCCCGCTCCCCTCGGCGGCGCGGAGCCGAAAAAGAAATCCCGAAGAGCACGAAAGAGCCGGTGCCTTCCAGGCGAGCATCCCGCCCATAAAGTACAACTTGGGTAACTGCGGAGCGGGAAAAATAACGTGTAAAACATGCATATTATATAAACACACACATATATTTTATTTTCAGTTATGTTTTCTTTTAAATTACGATGGAGGTATCTGCTTCATTTTCACCCGTTGAATACATACAGATACATATAGATTCTATTTAAAATACACATAGATACTATATACATATAGTTATTACTTAAAAGGCAGAAGGATACTATTTAAAACATACAGATAGTATTTTAAATAGATTGAATACGCACACACCCCGTTCGCACGCAGCAGCACCCGGGGACCCCGGGGCCGGCCACCGCGGTGTAGACGGTGGCGAGAGCACGGAGAGAGGCGGGGATGGATGGGGGACCATGGCCGGCCTTGCGTCACCGCTCGCCGCTCAGTGACGCGCGGCTGGAGGGGCCAATGCGGTGTGCAGCGGCGTGACGGGCGGCCCCGACACCAGGCACTTCGCCAAAGCGGGTGGGCGAGCCACAGACCCCGACGGGGCTGACTATGCCCTCCCCCCCCCCCCATTTGTAGTGCCCTCGGGGCTGGGGTCGGGTTGGGGGTCCGGGGCTGTGCCCCGCCCCTCACGGGAAAACCCCTGAACCGGGCGAGCCGGCGCGGTTCACCCCGCACCCCGGAGGCCGGAGGCGGGGGTCCCGCGGAGCGCTCGGTGCCCGCCCCGTCGGGGCAGACCCCCGGCCCGGCCCCAGCCGCGGGGCAAGGGCGCCCCCTGCCGGGCGCCGAGCGCTCCCGAGGGGGCGGGCGCAGTGACGGGGAGGGGGGGTGTTTGTTCTGGGGGCGGCCTCAGCTTTGATTCACTGCCCAGATTCCCTGTTACTTCAGCAGCACATATCTGCTCCTGACTCTGGAGCAGACGGAGAGCAGGCTCCAGCCTGTGCCCCCGTCATGCAGCGCTGTCAGCCTCTCCCTGTGCCACTCACGGGGCGAAAAACTTGGTTATAGCGCTCTACGCTAACGCATTATATGAAAAAAAATAAATAAAAGAAAAGAAAAAAATAAAAAGAAAAAGAAAGCAGAACACTTTTAAAATTCAGATGTGCACAAGTGGCTGCCACTTGACAGCAGAAACAGAGTGCCATTTGTCCACTGGCATACTGAAAGGGGTTTGCTAAGTTATTCCTTTATTTAAAGTAAATATTCAGACTAAGGAGCCTGATGGCAGAGGAGCCTGCTGAGGGCAGCCTGTGACCTGCTTCCAGGGGGCCTGGGTCACTGGCTATTGCTGCTGGGCACAGAGAGCCCACTCTCTGCCTGAGTGCAGAAACGGCATCTCCTCAGACTGAGAACGCAATGAATTGATGCATTCCAAAAGGAGGGTGCCAAGCAGTGCCCATCTCCCTGCAGGGCAGAGAGGTGCCCATGTGTCCCCAGACCCAGCCAGGTCACAGTGAGGGCAGAGGCTCACAGGGATCCATCCCTTCGCACAAGGTGGGGCGGAGGGCTGTCTGCCTGCAGCACTGAGGCATCATTGTCCTCAGTGCATAGTTAGGAAGCTCAGAGAGGTTAAAACATATTCCCAGACTGGCATCACTCAGGTTCACTCACTGTTCACTAAGACACATTATTTAAACCTTTGGAACGAATAACTACTGCCTTATTTATACGCAAATTATCAATATCAGTACTCAGACAGATTACTGATTTCTAGAGCAAGGGCAAAGATCAGACCTGGAAGCTCATCCCTTATTAAGTCAGGCCACTTCCAAGAAACTGAGATTACCTCTCGGTTGGAAGGAGTCAACATTTCCTTTAGTTTGTGTTTGTCAGCATGTTGTAATGAAATTTTGCAGTATTTCAAACACTGCAGAATATATCAGTGCATTTACACTGATCAGTAGGATTGTTATTTTATACAGATCTTGTTCCATTTCCCCATGAAGTGTGATTTTTAACCTCTCTTAAGCTGCTATTTCTTGCTCAGTTAAAAAGAAGAATGGGCAGAAGTCCATTCTGGGGAATACTGATTTGCTGGAAGCAAGGTGAATGTGTCTCAGAAGGAAGACCTTTACACTGCTGGGCTTTGCTAAAGGAGCAAGGCCAGCCAAACTGTGCCCTCACCTCACCCTCCCTTTCTCAGTGTAAGCACCTGCAAATCACCTCCCACTCACTTCAAAGAAGAGAGGAAATCGTTTCCAGTCATCATCACTGCATTTATACTTTTTCAGTTCAGAAAGGTATGTGGGATGTTAATCGTCATGCTCTTGGTATGGATCAAGAATTATTTTCATTGATGTACAATTCTTTTCACTTCTCTTCCCCTAATTAATGGTCACTAGATAAAGGGTGGGGGTTTTTGGGTTTTTTCTTGTTTTTTTTTTTTTTTTTTTTTTAAAAACTGTCTAAATAAAATATATACTCAAATGTGAAAGCCTACATCACTTTCAACCAGTAGAAATCATTAAGAATTTTAGCAAGAAATTGAATTAGATGAATTACCTTATGAGAAATTCAGAAATATTTGCATGATTTACACAGATTATTCTGAGTGGTAATGCTGCTGCTAGTAAAAGTATCCATTCAGCTCATGAACATGCTCTGTCCCTTTAATGACAAACTTACTTTTGGAAGGAAAGGGGAGGGGGTAAATTTTCAATATGAGCAGTAATTCTTTGACAGAATTTTGATTGTATTACTCACACAGGTTGTTTGTGCTGTCCAAGCAATTAGTAGAAATGCAAGATGTGTGATGTCTTTCTGTATGTCTGCATAATATTTTTCAAGTAGTTCTTTCATCTCACCCATACTCTCAGTCCTGCTCTAGAACAAATGAAAATTAAGAGCAACACGTGTTTCTTGTGTATGCATTTACATATATTTGCTTAATAGTCCTCAGTGTAAGCTGTTCATTCAGTTTGGCCACGTAGCAGAGAGCACACTCTCCAGGTGAGTTCTGCAGAATTTAAGAATTTAAGTATTTTATTGACTGAACTACATGTACAGTGATTGTAACATCATTCTGTCTCCCTTCTGCCCAAGACATGGTGCCTAAAACAGGAACATATTCTCTTTGTCAGAAAAAAAGAGCAAGAAACTGTGACTCTTTGGCTGTCCCTATTTCAGGAATTTGTGCCCATTTGGTGCCCAGCAGGAGAAAACTTCCAGTTTAGTTTTCTTCAAGAAAAATTGAGTTTGTGTGACCCAGCTGGTCTGCCAACACAGCCAACATGTGTTACCTACAGACAGTTGGGGGATTCACTTCTGAGCAGCAAAACTTCAGTCCAAAAACTAGCGTTGACTCAGCCAGAGGTGTTTGTTTTTGTTAAAAACATAACAAACATCAATATTGCTATCATCACTACGTATTAAAAGCAGCAGCCTTCTGTCTTGGATTGACTTGGCAGAAACAAAGAAGTCTAGGAAGTCCAAAAAACACTCTCAGAAGAAGTTTGGGAAAAAAAGATACAGCAAAATTTTATCACAATTTTGTCATGTAAAGTTTAGTATTATCATTCCTCCTCTCCTTTATTTATTTCTATTCCTTCCATTAAGGGCAGTTATTCACAGTGGAGAGACAAATGGCTGGTACCATCATGACAGTTTTCCCTATGTCATTTTGACAATGTTAAAAATGCAGATAGGGGTTCAATACAATAAAAAAGCAATAATCTGTAGCAAGATGGACATTGAGAGCCACGATTTCCAGCTGACTGGATATGCAGTGTAACAAGTGCGGATGAACAGCCTGTACAAGGGGACCTCTGGGGCCCCTCGGCAGCCCTGACTGCAGTGGGAGCACTGTTGGTTGCACAGGGAGGGATATGGCAGCCCTGCAGCTTCCCACCCAGGCCTGGCACAGCAGCTCTCTCTGTCTCTGCTCAATACTGCCTTAGCATGGCTGGCTTGGCCTGTCTTGTACAGCCGCCAACAGCAACTAAAACACTAAAAATGAGATCTTGACCTAATTTTTTGTTCTCAGCTTGTTAGAGATGGAAAGACATTGCTGGGCAGCAATCACCGGAAAACTTCTTTATGTTATTCACTGTGTTGCTACACAATTATCTTGCTGGAAACAGCAACTATATGACTGAGGAATATTTGTAGCTTCTCTCCATCCAGAGAGCACGTGAATGTATCCAGCTACAAATTTCTGGAGAATGCAGGCTGTTGTACCCCTTTCCCTCCCTCCTCATCACCTCATGTAGGGCTGCCGGCCGGTGCCCCAGGCAGCTCCTGGCTCCATCCCACTCCCCACACAATACAATGGGATGGCTCTTCTCTGCTGGTTGCTACCCCAGACCAGAGAGTGGGTTGCTACCCCAGTCTCAAGGTAGCATCAGCCAATGGGAAAAAAGTTCAGAGAATCTGACTTGGATGGGAAATGCTGTGAATTACCACAAAGACATCAGATCCAAAGAGAGTCCTGCCCAGGGTGAACCTTGCACCACACATACACATTCCAAAAATTAGTTTCATGAAAACAACCCACAGTAAATGAAGGCTTGCTAGAAATTACTCTGAGTACCAAAATGACTACTATTGTTATTGACAATAGCTCAGAAAAAAATGCCTTCAAAATTAACTGTAAGACCTTGTCTATACCAGACACATTTGTGATCCTTTCCAAATTTTGTTTGATTAATATCTTTCCTCAGAACTAGTCTGGACAAAGTTTGAGCAGGGGTGTGGAAGCAGAGCTCAAACACTGGTTTTGTTGTGGGGTTATGTTTTTATTTTTTTCTCACTGGGGTGCTCAAATCTAATTTAAAATGGTTTTTCCAAGGACCTTGTCTTTCTCTTGCATGCATGCCAAGTAGTCTTCTGATACCATGATATTGTATAGTTCGTACTGATTTATTTCCAAAATTTATTTCCATGCTTGACATTTTGTGATGCAATAATCAATATTAGGAATTATTATTGAAATTAACATTGACTTCTGGAGTAGTCAATACTAAGGTACTTCAAAAAAAATCAGAAATACTGGAAAATGATCTTTCAAAGATAAATAAAAGAAATCTTTGTGCTTTCACAGTACTACTGTTTTCTTAGTTTTATTTTTCTTCTGCCAGATTTTACTGGAAAGATGTTTTACTCATCCTGGGAAGAATGTCAATATTTGGTCTAAATACTCTGATGTTTTGCAAAGGTGCAGTTTGAAGAAGGCCAAATTATCAGAATTTTCTGATGAGCCTGCCAGTAGCTCTTTGCAATTCTGCTGAGAACACATGTATTAAATGAAAAAGTAGTATTCAGTGTGTGCATTGCTGCAACAACCACTGGCCAAGTCAAGAGATCAGGATGCCAAAATCTTCATCTATCAAAGGACCTGTTCCTCATCTAGGGAGTTCATAGCCTAAATACACCAGTACACAGCAGCATCTTGTATTAGACAAGCCCACCGGCATTTACTCCTCAGTAGTTTCCAGAGCTGGAGCAGTAGTCAGACACAGGAGATGGCAAGCTTCTCATTTCCTCCGTGCCAGGCCAGCAGCCATTCCACCCTGCAAAGGGCAAGATGGTGCTCCTGGCAAACTCTTTTTCTCTAGTTCACTTACATAAAAAATAGTCATGCTCTCAGTTTCAATTGTCTTACATTCAGATACTGTTGTGATTTTGCCCATATTGGCCCTTGGGACGTAAATGCAATAAAAATGAACTATACAAGACTTAGGTATTGCTAGTCATATGGAGGTGAAGGATAAGACTTTGTTTGTGGTTTTTGGTTTTGTTTTTTCCTTTTATTAGGCCACACTTTTCCTTGTTATGTAGGAGAGTTTAAAGCATCTGTCTTTCTACACCCATGACAGACTCCCCCAAATATATCATGACTCATGCATTTATGCAATCCTAGTTGCTTATGACTGATAGGATTTTATGCTGATTTTAATTCTCCATGTTTTGTTTACCTTACACTGCATTAAGCTCGTGTGGGAATACTCCAGTGGATTTCAGCATTCTGCCTTTTATTCAGAGGAAATGGAGAAAATCATCATTTCAGATTTAAACAAGCTGTCCTGCTTTTGGAAGAGCAAACTGCAGAGGGAAAATACACAATGTGAAGTAGCAGAAATTGGGTTACTGCTCATTCAGACAGAATTGATTTCACAGAGTCAAAGCCATAATTTAGTTTCACTGACTGCAAAAGAAATGCTGTTTTACCAAGTAATTTTACTATCAGGACTATGACTCCTGATGAAGTCAGGGCACCTTTCAGTCTTTATTAAAGCCTATAAATGCTGAAAATTAACTGAATTACTACTGAAAACGCATTTCATTACCCAATTAACCTCACTGTTAAAAATGTGTGTTGCACAGAACAGGAGTGTTTGTGTTGAATTTACTGTACACTGAAAGAACATGTATGCTGCCAGGACACAATTTTCAGTAACTGGGAAAAAAAAAAAAAAAAAAAGAGAAATACAGGTTTGGTGCCACTCCCATTTAAAATTGCCTGTTGAAGTAATACTAACAAACATCTGTGTTTGTTAGATGTGTTTGTTTAGGGTCACTACATAACCATTACACATACCAGAGCTGATTTGGGTTATCTAGAGTTGTATGGATGGGTCTTTGGCTTAAGGGCAAAGAACCAACACTCCAAAAAATGAAACAATGAAACCCAACATTTTAAGGTGTGCAAGTGGAAACACAACTAAAACTGTGTAGCAATGGACCAAAAGGGTGAGGGAACACTTGTCCAAGGAAGCAAAGAGCTGGAAGTACCACAGCCTATTTGTTCATATTGGAAGAGAGAAATAGGGGGATTTGGTGGCCCCATATTGCACCACTGGAAAATCACAGTTTGTGTCAGAAATCTTAGCAATCAGTAACTTTTCTGGTGCCCATGGAATGGTACCATGCTGGGCATGCCTATCCTAACTGAATCCTGGTGGTGCCTTGGCTTTTCCAGAATTGCAAGATGTTGGTGGGTATCCATTCTTAATCCAAATTTGCTTTGCATGTTTTTTAGTCTCCAGCCAAACTTACCAAAACATACAAAGTTGTCCGTTTATTTTTCTTTTAAACTTTATCATTTCCTCTTTCCTCATTACAGGTGATTCCCAGCTCTCTATGTGCTAATGATGGCAGCTGGAGCAAGGACCTGATTTGGAATCAGACTGCTGTCTCAAACAAAGCACCCACCTACAACACTCCTTTTTTTTTTTTTTTTTCATAGGTTTCCTTTTTAGTTCATGGGAAACCCCGCTCCTCCACACCATTCAGTGCTTTGGTATACTAGGTTCAGAGAACAAAATGCTGTCAGACAAGAGTATTTAGTCAGAGTATGAAAAAAAATTAACTGAGAAATTTATCCAGTACGTTCCACAGCAAAAGGGTCTTTGTGAAGAAAAAAAAAAAAACAAACCAAACCAACAAAAAAAAACCCAAAAAACACAACAACAAACCAACCAAGTTCCCCTCCCTCCACCTCCACCACCACCCCCCCCCAAACGTGGGTTTTCCCCATGCAAGATTTTTCCTCCAGGAATATGAAAATTATACAGATTAGTACCTTAGACAGGTTATTATGTAGCAGTATGCCCTGCCTCCAAATCACCAGGAGGACAGAGAGCCATCTCTGATGAGGAGAAGGCTCCAATCTCTGCTGCCAGTTTTCTTGCTGAGACCCTGCAGGATCCCAAAAGGAATGAGCTGCAACAAGGGCCATGGCCTCTTGCAGCTGCAAGTTACCACCAGTCTTTGCGCAATGTAAGCCAGAGACCTTGGGGCTCCTGCCCTTCCTGAGCATCACGGGAGCATCGCCAGCACTATTTAGTGCGGGGAGGGATGGGCAGCTGCACGGCAGCAGCTGCAACCCAGTTTTAGCTCAGAGAGGGCTACAAACTCTTGCTAGGCAGGGGAATTGTTGCTTCCCTGAGGAGCAGTTGCCAGAGCACAGCAGTCTTCACTGAGCTATGCCACTGAGGCATGGGTGTCATTGCTTTTAAAGACCTCAGAAATCAGCAAGACTTGGGAGCTGGAACCCTTTTCCTGACTAGGAAAGGAGCGGGCCAGCTCCCAGCTCCTGCTGAGTTTGGAGCTCAGCTGCTGCCCCTCTTCTCAAGAGGCAGAAGCAAGCTCTTCTTCAGAGCAGCAGCTTCGTCTCCTTGGTCCTGCTGAGTTCAGCAGTAGCCCAGCTGAGCGCTGAACCATAAGATGGCTTTGGGGATAGATAAAAATAGTAAGGCATGAATAACATTAACACCAAAATAAGGGCAACTGTCACATTTCTATTCTTTTTTTTTTACTGTGAAGCCCTCACAAGGCTAAAGGGGCAGAGACTAGAAATCCAAGTGCCAAAACTCTGTTAGGGACAGCAGTACATGGTCCTTTTAACTTTCTCTTGTTTCTGGACAGGGTCCTTGGACTTGTAAGCTTTCACGTGGGCTCTGCTAAGGAATAAGGAGGAAGCATAGCAGCATGTAACCTCAACCCACCATTTGTATTGTAGAAAAGAGCCAAACTAGGAATGGAGACTTCCTTCTCAGCTCTGATGTTTAAAGGTTCCCTGCCACAGTGAAAATCTTCTAAGACAGCTTATCTGAGCCAAAATAAAGAGAACAGTTTGTGAAATTTTATCCTTTTGAAATAGAGCCCTGATCTTGCCTCCTACTCGTATCCAAACTTAATCTTATCCCAAGCAACAGCCTCAGCTCACTCTTAGTCCAAACTCCTCATCAAGCCTTTCCCTGACATTAAGGAATTTCTTATGGTTATATCACTGTACATATGAAAGGGCTGATGAGTGTTATAGTCCTGTCAGGTGACCTGATAAAGGAAAGCAGAGTGAATGGCATGCTGTTATTATTAGTCTGTTTCTCGTTCCTCTGCTGAGGAAATTTTTAAAATTAAGCCCCAGAGGTTCTTATTTATCAGCATAACATTTGTTTCATTTGCCACTCCATTCCAAATATTGCTTTGCCCTGGAGACCTGTTGTACTAATGCAGAGCTTCAGAAAAAGATTTCTATTCCACATGTCAAATGTTGCTATCATTCCTACTAGAATAATAGGGTAAGGATTTTGGCTCTAGGTACGCAGAATTTTATGAAGAGACAATCTGTGCTTTTACACAGAAGGTCCCACAAACAACCTTGGATTATTTCTTGAGGTGATGTGCATAAGAAGGTTGATTCCTACTCAAAAGGGATGATTCCCTATCAGTCTCTTCCCAACAGTCCCAGTACACTGCTTTGGTAGGAGCCTTATGTTTCTGGGCAGCCCACTCGATGAGGCAACTTCTTGTGAAAAAGTTTCCTGTGCTAGGTATTGCTTCGCCAGCTATCGAACATGGTATTTGCACCAAGAAAGAAGACGTATATTGTCCCTTTTCTGCTGATCACATCACAGTTTGTCGACTTGCAGCTGGTAATACATTTCTGTCTTTCTATGTTTGTTGAGTATCTGCTGCAAAATTTACAGCACTTTGTTGCTCTGGACATTTGTGCATTGATTGCTCTTAAGCAGCAGATGCCCAATAAACATTGGTGTTACATGGGTCCTTCCAGCATCTGTCTTAGATTAGAGAATATTTGTAAGTAACCAGGAACATCTTAAAAGCAGCTGATCCCCTGCAGGCAAAATGACTTGGGATTCCTATTAACCAAAGTGTGTAGGTTTTCATCGCTCGCTGCCTTCCTCACCTAAATTTCAGTCTCACAGAAACAGCATTTTTTACTAACCACACTTGCCCTGGATGTGCCCAGAGACCAAACAAGCCCTATGTCATGCTGTGTCAGCCCTGTGAAGAGGCAGGAGCATAGGCACCCCACATTGCGTTGCCATTGACCTCATGGAAAGTCAAACAGGAAGCCCAAAGCAAGGCAGCAGGACAGGTGAGCATGCAGACAGAGGAAAAAGCCCTGAGGCTCAGGAGGGCAGGCTGATCAAAGAGATCCTTGCCAGGAACAGAGAAAACCCAAATTTAACTGAGAAAAATACCAAGGCTGTTTCTGCATTGACAGCAGCTGTAACTGCTCCACTAGCTTTCATCTCTGGCTGCCTCCTACATTTTGTCTCCCATGGGCAATGTGCTGGGGACTGTGAAGGAAGTGCCAGGAGGCTTCTCACTGAGCTTCCAGCAGCTACTCTACTTAGTGGTAGTTGCTGCTGATTGTTTGTGTGCTCATACTAAAAGAATAGAATTATCACATGCCCTTCAGAACACCGCACCTGGTGAATGCACAGAATTGGAGACAAGCAAAACTGCTCTCTGATAATGACAGTATGGAAGAAGTGCATCAAAAAACACTGAAAATGATTTTGCCATTTTCCCTCTAATAAACTGTAATCCTGAGCTGATTTGTTTTTAAGGAGTTCTGGCGTTACTCCAAAGGACTGCATTTTCCAGAGATGAGCTATCCATTTCCTCTGGTCTTTTTAACATGGCTGCAGCTGAACTTTTAAGCCAGATCATCCCAATTGGCCAGGCATGAGATTATTGCTGGTGTGCAAAATAAGGGAGAGAATTAAAAATAACCATGCCAGGAGATGTGCAGTCTGTTGGGTTAAGGCTTAGAGGTTTATGTGTCACTTGGAAGTACTTGAGTTCCAGAATAGGCTGTTCAGTAAGTCTGTGTTGTAGGGAGCCACACAGTACAGGTCTGACTCCTTTGCTTTTCACAGATCAGCTTAGGATAGAGAAACATGAAAAAACACACAGGCACTTGGTTTAGAACTGAAAAGGTCAGTACTTTTACTGCACGTGATGAAAGCTAGTAGTGTACTTGGGTATACTTAGCTCAGCTTAGCTCAGATTAATTGTATTATGCACGTGTTAGGCTGTATCATATAGTGCAGCATAGCTAACAGATGGTCCTCAAAGGCAGAAGTGACTGACTCCAGCCACATAGAAAAGCTCCTGATGAAATTTCAAAAATCAGATTTCCTGATGGTTTATTTATTATTGCAAAAAGTGCATTTTTTGAGTCTGAGCATTTTTTGATTCTTCCTTTCCACTGCTGGTCAAATGCCCTACATTTAAGTGCACTTCGTAAACCTTCTGTACCCACTAATGAGGAAAACATTTGCAGCCCTCAGACACAGGCCAGACAAAGAACAGTCACTCAGCAACCAAAGCTGTTCATGTATCCCAAGACCCTCTTATTCATCATCTCCTTTTCCGTGTTTTAATTTCTACATAAAGAAATACAACTTTCTAGTCTTTCAATGCAATTTTAGTGCAGAAGGAGATTTACTTCACTTATTTTTTCTGCTATTGAAAAGGCTTCTTTAAGCTACTTTTGAACATTAGCAACTCATCACAAAGCATGTGTAATTTAATGTATCATTTTGCATTCAGATATCAGTAACTTTTCTTAATATTAAAAGAATTGCTACATTATGGTCAGCCTGCTGCCAGCCCAGGTAAAGAGATCTTCATTACCTTTTGTTATTAATTATACATACCTAAGGCCTGGGCCTATGTTCTTGGAGCTCATGATCACTCTTTAGCAGTCAGTGGTCCTTTAGAGGGGAAATGGGGTATGTTTAGCTGTTAAAAACAGATATGAGTGGAGCTGATGTCCTAAATTAATGCTTTTTACTTAATAATTGCCCCTTCTTCTCCTCTTGGTAGCTAACGTACATCTTCTTTTGGTTTCTGAGATGTCCAAAGTGTTAAAACTAAACTTCCTACTCACCTTGAATAATACAAATGCAGCAGTCACCATTAAACATCTGGCAAGTACATCTGAAATATTCACCAAGGATTTGCTGTTCTGATTCTAAGCAGAGAAACAAATCACAGGTGGTAAAGGTTGTTTTTAGTATCCAGCAAAAAAAATATCTCAGTGCCCCAAGGAGAGGACCCAGGATTTCATAATCTTTCTGCACAGATGATTTGACTTCCAATTATTTAGTTTTTATGGGCTTCCCCCAACCCTCATCCTCCTCACTCCGAGCAGAGTGAACACATATCTTTGCAGCCCCTGCCTGTTCCAGCCAGAATCCTCTAAATAGCATCTGCCCAACCTTTGTTCAAAGCCAGGTACTGTAGCTGAGGTTTCCAGACACTGCCAGTGCCAGGGCACTGGCAGCTGTAGGCAGAAAAGTGCACTGGATGGATGATATAGCATCCACGAGAGGGGTTATTTCAAGCAGCTCAGGTGAAAACACATGCATTGTTCAACAGTCCCCAGAACAGCTAATCTTGTTCCCCCATCCAATGGCTGTCCTATTAAATGCGTACTTTTCATAGACATAGTTCTGCAATTTCCTTGTGATACATTAAGATCACTAAAAATAAGGCCATTTGTAAACACCTCCTTCTTCTTCCTCTCCTTCTCTGCTCCCAGTGTATGCCTGTTGGCAGGGTGAGCCCTGCCTGTCATAGACTTTATCCACTTCATCCAGAGCAAACAATAAAGCACTGAAAAGGATAATGATGATGAGCAGTTAAAGGCAAAAAGAGAAGGAAAAAAGTAATAGAAGCATCTATAAACCTACTGATGTATGTATAGCTGATCCAACATGGAGACTAGAACCACCAAATCCATTTTTGCTACCTATTTTATAGTTATTGAATGCCCTATCCTTTATGTACTTGTGTACTTTCCACAAGGGCCTACCTTCCATTTTATTTAAAGTAACCCATTTATTTAAAGTAACCCATTGATTTCAAACTTGACACAGAAAAGGTACCTCCAGGGTCTCACAATTATAGCAAGCTGTGCAATTTCAGTATCAGCCATTTTGACAGAGACTTCCTGCCAAAAAGCAGGTTTCAGTTCAGTCCAGACACTGCTATTCTGAAGTAAATAAATGAACACAAATACACCCTTGGTTTGTGTGCCTCTCCCATCTGCAGTCACACCAAATGGGGACTTCTGACAAGACACTTGGACTCTGGCATACCAAAACACAAATGTCTTGCAGGACAGAAAGATTTGGGGCCTATGTAATTTCAGAACCATCTGGGTGCTGTGATAACTCCAATCATTCGTGTCATGGGGAAACACTGAAGCATAAGATAGCATTCATGTGCTGACCTCTTTTTTACTCTTCTACCTTTCTGCTCATGTACTGTATATCAAAGTTGCAAAACGTTGTCATTCATAACAGTAATCTGGCACCAATCCTGTAAAAACTTCCTTTTAACAGAGACAAGATAAATCAGTCTAGCAGTTCTTTAACTAAATAGGATTAATTAACAGGAAGCTGGTGGCTTAATTCACCACTGACCTGTAAAACCTGATAAGAACGAGGTCACAGGACATAACAAAGCTATTTAGGAGTTTAGAACAAATTCTAAAAACAGAAAATATCATTTAAAGATCAGTCTGATATAACAAAACTGGGGTAACAAAATATTACTTATTAAAGGAGAGATCTAATCTTATAAATAGTGTGCTCTCTATACTCAAAAGCATATTCCTCCCAAAACAAACAATTGCAACATCTAAGCACAGTCAGTGGACACCAGATTTTGACATTCAAACTTATCAAGCTTTCATATCCTCTCCCCCCAAATTTGTTATCTAAAGCTCACTTTTTGTGACCTTAAGATCTCACAGGAGCTTCACATTATGAGACCCTTTTTCATGTTAGAGTGTGCAAGAACCGACACTTCCTTGAGCATATCCCAAGTAAATGTCTTGATTAAATGAAGCTTGTTTATGGATCAGAAAAAATAAATACTGTGCCTGTATTTCTATAGCTCCCCAATTTCACTCCAGCTTCTACTTACATTCTCACTGGTTTTGTGGGGTTTTTTCAGACAGTAATTTTTGCAAATGACAGTTTGTATTACTAATACACATGTGCATCTGTATCATTTCTGGCAAAAACAGTGTTCCTATTTTGCCTTGGGAATCTCCTTTTCTTCCCCAAAATTATGTCCTGTCTCTTCTCCACATTAAGTCAGGAATATCAGGCAGGGCTTCAATTGAGTTACCTACTATAGTGTGCACCATTTTTCGAACAACTTGGTCCAGAATGATTTACAGATCAGAAATACCACCTGAAGGCACTTGGGGAAACTAAGCGGACCAGTTTTAAAACCTTGTGGTCCTGTAAAAACCAGACATAACATCTGAGGTAAGGAAGTGTCAAAAAACATAAATTATTGATTTTGATGTATCAGGCCAATTTGTGTTCTGATTCCAAAGCAGAGGGAAGAATGGTTACACCTTAGCTAATCATCTGGGAACAAAAAGAGATTTTCCTCTTTAATATTTTTCCCCCCTTTATTATTCCCTCCATCTTCAAAGCCTTCATGTAATAACTGGCTAGTGTTCCACCTTTGCTTGCCAAGGAACATATTCCTTCAGATAGCCAAGAAGGTTGTTATGGTTTGAAAGAAAACATTTCTTCTACCCAGGAACTCAGCACACCATGTCCCGATTTCTCCAGCCTGCTGCCAATACTGAAAAGTGAGATTGCTTTTCAAGCCCACAGCTCAAAAACTAACAGTTTTGTGTGTCTACTACAAAAGATCAGGAAGCCAGACCCACTTTTTTATTATATGGAGCCAGATTCTCAGCTGGTATAAGCTGAAACCGCTCTTCTAATGCAAAGAAAAATATACTGATTAACACCTGCCAAAGTTCTGCTCTACATATTATGTTTGCAGAGTAAATGGCATAAATCATGGAAATTGTACTTAGTTTTTCCCTTTTGAGACATTCTTCCTCCAGTACACCCTGGGAAAATATTGTCCCCTTTATTAAAGTGCTTAAGATTCAATTAAAAATAATGTAGGGCCAAAGTGCTTCCAGAAAACTCAAAAAATTGTCTAGAACCATTCATCACAATTATCTCTGCAGCCACAGAGACACTGGGATAAATAGTTCCTCATTTAGAATTTTTCCCTCCTGCCTAGTATTAATACACTAGAACTGAGTGTATGCATGAAAGGAGGGATGCATGCACACACACACATACACACACACACACACGCTACACACTCCAAGTTATGCACTGCTGTCTTTCTCTCTGGTATACAGGGCTCATGCTACTGGAATTCCCATTAGTTCAAGCTATCCAAATGGCCAGATGATTCATCGGTAGAAAAGAAAAACATTTAAACTTTGCCCGTCTTTTAGAGAACATTATTTGTAAAAAGTGTTGCACATAGGAAAAAAACCCCACTTGTTGCTAACTTTTGTTGAATTAATCAGTATTCCAGCATAAGAGTGCAGAAACTACATTTATGCACCTTTAAACAGGTAATGTCAAGGTTTATTAGAGATGAAAACTGACATTGCTTGTTAGTCTTATATTGAAGTTTGTCTGTTGAAGTTCACATCTTCAGCAATCTGCTTCTCATGCAACATTTTGGGATATGAACGCGGCTTTACAAAAAGGAATATGACTGGGTGGTATGTTGTTAATGCTTTGATTCATTTTTTATTTTTTTAAAAAGTAGACATACAAACTGCTGTGACATTCTCAGTGAACAAACAAGTATTCCCATGCTGTCAGAGAAGATAGGGATATGTGCAAGGTAATAGTACAGCTTGTTTACTTTGAACCGCTGATAAAATTATTATATTATCTTTTAATAGTTACCTGAGATGGCAAAATGAGGGGGAAGAAGGTAAGGCAAGGCAAGCAAAATTTTGAGAAAGACTGTGAATGGTCTTTCTAGTCACTCCTGCCTGCTTGGGTCAGGAGAAGAAGGAAGCAAAGACAGAAAGGGATTGTATTCGGTGAGCTACAGTCTGTCCATGAGCTGAGAAGACCCTTCCAACAAAGCATGAGCTGAAATGGATGCACTTCCTGGATTTCTGATTTCTAGTTCCTACACACATACATCTGTCATCCTAAAAAAAAAAAAAAAAAATAGGAAAGAAAAAAGAAAAGAAAAAAAAAAAAAGAAACTCAAACAAACTGTCAACTATATGAAATCTCATTGCTTGAGACTAATCCCCTCCTCCATGCTCCAGTTGCTCGGGCTGTAGCTGGAAAAGGTTTAGTAGCCTTAGAGAAAATGCAGGCTATTCCAGATGCAAAACAAATCCTAGCTGAGGGCCAGGAATTCAGAAGCAACTGAAGTCTGCTGACATGCCTAGTTCATGCAGCACCTCAGGTTCGAACAGATTACTTGCCTCATTCCCAATGGCATGAGCAGAACTCAGACAGCTTGGTGATTTTGTCTGTGCCAGCGAGTGCATTCATGATGATCTGGGCCTTGCACACTGAATTTCTGTTGCCCAGGGTAGGATCATGCTCCAGGCCACAGCTAGGACTGATAAACTGGATCAACCTTCTGGCTGGTGTCACCCAGACTCCTCAGGCACTTCTTTTTGTGTTCAAACTGTTGTTCAGGCTCCCCAAAAACACAGGTGCCGATCCTCCCCCAGCATGGCCTGTGCCTCAGAGGTGCCCTCTCAATGCCTTGAGAAGGGATCTCTACCCAAAGTTCCTCCTGGACACTGTTAGGGCGCATACATAGTAACTAAATATCCAGTGTCCAAGACCTGGTGGGAAGTTTGGACCTCTCTGGTGCTTTAGTTTCAGAGACACACGCAGCTGTTTGAAGGTCACTGCTCCAGTTCTTTCATATCCAGCTCTGGTTTTTTTAACTTCCCTCTTGCCTAGGAGATATTACATTTGTCAACACCAAGGTTTTATTTTCCCATTGGTTCTTGCCCCTTGTTACACGATTCATCTGTTTTCCTCCTGCCATTTCTCTTCTCTCATGGAATCAGAGGCCTGGAACTAACACTTATTTCAAAAGTGGTGGTGGAATCATCAGCTGAAAGCAGGGGGCTTTTCCAAGCCTTAAACATTTGTCAGCAAACCTTGTGGGGGAGTGCTTGTCACCATAACAGGTTGTGTGGGAAAACACAGCAGTGTCTCTCTCCTTTACCCATAGTCTTTTTAGATTTGATTAACTGGGACTGTCCTTCTTCTAAAACCTACAAAATGGGTAAACAGGGATCTTTGTTGAATTTTAATGAGGGAGAACATTTTATGGAGTAGGCTGTACTAGGATCTGCAGGCTAAAAACCTACACTGCTCTGGCTTGCTTAAAGGACAGAAATCATTGCAGCATGCTGCTGCTATCAAATCTATGAGATATAGCCTCATTTATTACTCATCATGTTGCCACTTATGAGAAAACGAATTAAAATAGTAAAAAAAAAAATACATTTCAAAAGAGAAGTCCTGAAAACAGGTGTGTGATGTATCCCTCTGGGCATGTGCTGGTGGCCTGAGGATCAGTTCTGGCCCAACTCATGTGTGAGAAACCCCCAGTGGAGAAAGGTCCTCAGCGCATACAAACCCTTTAACGTATCTGTTGTCATGTGCCAATCTTACATGAGCATTTCATTTACTGACCTTTTTAAGTTAGAGATACAAAGTGCAAAGAAATAAGCTGCACAAGTTATTATACCCAAGAGAATAACAATCTCATGTGCAGGAGCAGCCCTAGGTTTTAACTGTATGATATTTGACTAAGTATAGTTTATTTAACCTCAGTGACCTTTCATGAAGGAGCCCTGTGTTCTGCTGCAGCAAAGAAGAAGTAAAGATTGTTATTTTAATAAAACCATTTATCTTAGGGTATAAATGACCAAAACCCTCCAGCCATCACATCTAGCACATACACTCTGCATTTGCACTTGCACAAGAAATGTTTTGATTTAGAAGAGATATTTCCCCAAACTCCAGGATCACTGTGGTATGTCTATAGAGTACTTCACAGAGTACTCTGCTCCTGCCCACTTACAGATATGTTGCAAAGCATATTGAAGCTAGTGTGTGACTTTCCACCCACTCCACTGGGCTTCAGACCAGGGTAACTCCACCTTTGTCTCTTTGACTCCCCAGTGAATTTGGCATTAGCCCTATCCAAACATGGAAGTTGCCTGATACAGGCTCACTGGAACTTACATGATATTATCTCAGAGCAGTTGTCTTTGCCATGCCAATATTCAGCTTGCTCTGCATGCTTCGTTTGGGGGGGGGAGGTTGCTGTTCATAGTGTTTTTACTGATAAATGTTTGCTATCATAATTCTCAAGAACTGGCTTCCTGAGCTATGAAATGCCTGCACAGAGGAGCTCTGATAAGGATTACTGCTCCTCAAGGGTGCACCCAAACTTGGGACTGTATGGAGACAGCAATGGGGAAGCAAGGCAGCAGGAAGGGAAGGAAGGATGGCAGGAAGGGGAAAATATTCTTGACCATATTAACTCCACTTCTCATTTACTGCTTTCTGGACAGTTTTACTGTAACTGGAATTCTGTCAAAGCAGCAAGGTCCACCTACTTGCACTGCCCGCTGTGTCCCAGTGCCAGAGAAGTGCTAGCATTAGGAGATTATGTATTTGTTTTGCATTGTGTGTACCATAAATAACAGGAAGATGTGTACCATGTTCTAGGGCTGATTTTGTCCATCCACTATTACTGTTGTATAAGGCAAAAAATTAAAATAACCATGAAAGTGCAGAAAAAGCATGTGACCTTTTCACCTGTGTTCTGTGCCTATGTGCCATGTGCTCCCTTTTTTCTGATCCAGAAAGCAACAAGCTTTGCCTGGATTTCCAGTTTTAGTGCCAGATTAGACCTGTAGGACTGCTGCAGGAGTCCAGGCTGTGCCACTCCATCTGAGGTGGAGGTTTGAGCACTCCAGCAGCCACCTTCTGGGGCAGCATGAGCACCTTTGTGCTCACATCTCTGGACAGCACAGTACTGGTCTTTTCCAACAAATTTTCTTAGCCTCCACATAGGATAGAGCAGAGCCAAATGCAGGCCTTATTTCCAGGACAGGTCATTATTCCATTCCTTCCTTGGCTCTATGAGATGCATATATAATACTGTTACAGTATCTGTGTTTCCAAAGCTACTTTGTCTTTTGTCTCTACAATGAGCTCTCCAGCCAAGGTAACACTGGTTCCATGTGAGCAGCCCTTCAGCCACCAGGCAGAGCTGTCCTTGTTGGAAGTGTCCTTAATGAGAGCGAGCAAAGCCTTCTTCTTACGCCTGTGTTTCCTCAGTGGGCAGAACATAAAATGCAGCTTTGATACTTTTCCCCCCAAAGATGCTCAGGGGTTAACAAAGCTGCTATCTCCCACCTTCTTCTTGCCTCCAGAAAGGTGAGACTCGAATTTTCACGCTGGATGCCAGAATCAATTTTTTTCAGCAGAAATCCTTTGACTGAGCAAAATATGCAAAATCAGACTGTTTTCTGCATGAGAAAAAGTGAATCATTGCTGCCTTTATTGCTCATTCTGTTTATTAAAACTGCTGGGCCAAGATTTATTTTTAATGAACTCTGATCAGTCACAGCCAGTGATTTCACAACTCATGTTAGTACTGTAGGCATTTGTTGCACTGCAAACAGCTCATTTGCTTATTTTCTGCTAGGTTTTTTTTTTTTTTGCATCTGACTTGAAATTGGTCACACAGACCTCTCTGGGATTTTTCAGGCTAAGTATATTTGTTCCCATAGCTAGAGGCCATATGTCAAAGCCCTGTATTGTCACCAAGGAAAAAAAATCTTGCTTTTATTCTGTTAAGTCCTTTTCTTTTTTTTCTTTTCATTTTCTTTTTCTTTTTTTTTTAATGTTTACTGTGTCTTGACATCCTGCCTCACTAAACCATACTTCATCCTTGTGTTTCCTTCAATATGAATGTGTGTGTAAGGGAGACCATATACTTTACCAATGGGAAAAGATGACATATAAATCAAACCGTATGTCAGAACAGAGACAGTGATAATGAAGGCTGCAGAATCATGTACCTGCAATGTATCTCCTTAAAAAAAGAAATTAAAAAATGGGGCTATGAAGTAGAAATCAACAGGCTCAGTCTTTAACCAAAAAAAAAAAAATCTGTAAAAGTGTTTTAGTGAAACTGGAGCTTTTGGACTGGCTATTAAAGTAGTAAGCTGTTGCAAAGCAATGCAGAAAGGCTGCACTACAGGGCTGGATTGACACAAGTCCAGTGCCTGGCCAGCAGCCCTGAAGACAGTTCCTTTGCTTCCTGACTGTGTTCCCCAGGATCCAGGAGAATGAACCCACTCACTCCAAAGGGGTGTTTACTTTGATTTTCTGAAACAATTTTTAAGCAGTTGCTGGAAGATGATTAAACAAAGTATTACAGAAATGACTTCAGATGGCAAGGATCACACCATGTGGTGCTGGCACCAAATGCCATCTGGGACATGGTCACAGGTTTCAATGAATCAACAGTGATAATCCCAAATTCAAAATGGGTGGCCAGCTGCAGGGCTTTGCTCACAGCTCAGGTAGCCCCATGTCAGCACTCTCCTCCTCTCCCAGACAGCTATCAAAGGGACATCACTCTTTAAGGAAACATACTGCAGTGTAACTCTGCACAAAGCACTGCTTTAAGATGAGGTTCTTGCCAAACCTCACCTATTTCTTTTCCCTTGTCTTCTCCTGGTATGGTGCAGATCTGTCTTACATGGAAAACCATGGCAATTGGATCATTCAATGCAAAAACTGGAGTATTTTATTATTGTATTTTTATTCTCCACACCTTTTTCCCTTGTTTACTGTTTCAGTGTCCATGCTGAGGTCGCCTGCGCAGCCAACAACAGCGGTAACTATGGATATAACAAAGGGGGACAGGACTGACACACCTTTGTCTACTCAGAGGCTGGGTTGTAGAAAAGATACAACTTGGAGAATGCTGGAAATTTAAATTCTTTCTGCCTCCACCATTCAGTCAAATACCTCTTTGCATTCCCATAGACTTCAGCATTAATAATGTTGACTAGTTCTGTGAGATGATTGGTTTCAATTAGTAATTTGAGTAAACTCAGAGAAAACAGTCCCAGCCTCCCCATGAGGAGCGTGGCTTAGTCTAGGGCTCAAGCAGTGAATTGTCCCCTCTGTATCTGGGAAGATGGGCCTCAGTGATATTCAGAGCATAATGGATCTACCAGCTTGCCTCTGAACTATGGTCAAGGTACAGCTACCTTATTAGTGGGCTGGGTTGCACTCTGCCTTCGGCATCTGACCATCATCACCCTTAGATGCACAGAAACATGGGCTCCCATGGTGAAACCCAAGTGTCTGTCATTTACAGCTTGTGGCTTGGGCTTTGTATTAGTTTGCATTTACATAGTACTACCAGAGCAGTTGGTTCATGCAACATTACTTTGAAAAGAAAATAAAACTTACAAAAATATTAAACTATCAAAATCCCATGTAACAAAAATATTTGCATAGCAGAAACTTGTTAAATACATAGATCTGTCTGCCTAAAACACTAATACTTGCTTTTAATAGTAGTACTCTAGGACTTCAGAGATTTGGAAAAAAAAAAAAAGTCATGTTGGCAGCAAAATGCAAGGCCATGCTTGTACTACAGAGAATAATAGCTCTATTTTCAGACACCAAATCAGACACATTCCTCTGTTTTGCTTTTTAACATCAGTGCATAAGGAGTTCACTTGATATGGGAATACTCAGACGTGGCTAAAGTTCTGATTCATTCCTACTTTGCTTTCACAAAACATGTTTAACAGACAGTGAGTTTTTCAGCTTTTCTTTTTTAAGCCATTTCATGTTGACTCTTAAGGAAAACTCCACACTTCTCTTTTGAGAGTTCTTTCAGAGAAAGGTTTACTTTTTAAAATATTAAAATAAACAGTATAAATTTCAGCCTAAGAAGCTGCTGTGAATGCCAGACCTACAGCTGTAGCCACAGTGTGACCAGATGTCCAGGGACAAAAGAGAGGACAACTGTTTCTGCTTAGTAGGATTATAGGACTGACACTACACCAATACTCCGACAAATATATGACCAGAGCAAAAACCACTGCCATTTTAGACACTCCTTTTCTCTGAAAATAGCCTGTTAAAGACTAATAGTGTAGTGTAGGTTGAGAAGGAGCAATGCAAACTGAATTGTTCCTGACGCACATGCAGATCATCATTGCCGAGTTAAGGGATAGCCCTCCTAAACCTCTTCTCATGCGGGTAAATCCCTCATCCCTTGGGTAATCCCATTAACTTCCTCAAAGATATAAATTCCCAGGACGCCAGAATGTTTGTACCTATTATTTTTGAAGTTGGGAAATGAAGAAATATTATATGACTTTTTAGCGAATATAGGTTA
>JAWWMO010000121.1:81514869-81554228 GCA_035047845.1 Dendrocincla fuliginosa | reverse complement strand
CCCCTCCCCTCCCCTCCCCTCCCCTCCCCTCCCGGAAAGAACTACACTGAATATCAACAGAATCATAGGCTGAAGAAACCAGTAAAGTTACTTACTCATGACACCAGCTGAAAGGGAAAGTGTCTTCAGTGTTTTAAAGTAAGATGAGTATAAGGCACATGATATAATGAGTCTGACTCTCATTTACTATAAATCACTTCATTACTCCAAAAAACAGTCTACCTGGAAGTGCATATTAGCATTAAATGAGAATTAGGCTCTCTTGAAACTGAAGCCAAAATCCACAAAACAAATAGAATCCAGATGGCATTTAATATATAGGGTATTGTTTTGGATAACAACCAGAAAGTAATAATTAACTATGCTTCCTAGAATGCCTTGAACCCCTGCTGTGTAGCATATTGGTATTAGTATTGTGTTTTGTGGTAAGAAGACTATTTAGATCTAGTAATTGAGTTAGAGGAACAAACCATCAATTCAATTTTACATTCACTAAAACCAATTAAATGAAAAAATTACAAAGCATGGCTATAACTTACAGTGCAGTTTTAGGATGGAAAAGGGTAAGTAAACTCTAAGTGAAAATCAGCATCTCTCTGGGTTCTACTGTGAGAGGATGGGTTCTGATGTGAAACACATCTTCATGACTGAAGTCCAGACTATGAGGTCTTCTGCGTTGTATGGTTTGATTTGGTTTAGATATTGCTTAAATCTGTTTTTTTAGGATCTAAATGAGTAATACCATCATGCAGTAATGTCTGGAGCTTTTCTAACATTCACGTGGAAAGTACAGTTGAGTTTGTGCTCAGCATGAGTTAAAGACCTTTGCAAATGCAGGCTCTGGCTGAATTTCAGATGCAGATCTCTGATAATGTCTCCCCTATCTCAGCAGTCCAATTTAGCAATACACAAAATTCTCCATTCACACTGTTCTAGTACAAACAATTCAATTTGCACTAACAGTCATTTAGCAACACTTTTTTCTACCTAATCTCATGTTGATATTGATATTATATAAATACATTAAATGTTCAGAAAGAAAATGCTAACAATCAGTGCCCTGCAGATGATAATGCCAGCTATTAACAAGAAAACTTCAAAATACATTTCCTTTCTCCCACAGCCTTCTGGCACTAAAGCCCCTCCACCCCCACCCCACCCCACCATCTCCCCCACCCCCGCCACCCCTCAAAAAATCCCAAAAAATCTCAAAAACAAAAGAAAAAAAAACAACCAAACAAAAAACACTGAGAAAAACTGTGCATGCAAAGTGGCTTGAATGTAGCATGGCTAGGGACTGAGATTTTCTCTGTGAAATATGGGTTTTATTTAAAACAGGTCATTAGTGCAGCTGTTGAAAGTGTTTAAATCTAATTGCTTCTAAGCTATGTTTTCAGAAAGCATTATTTTGTGGATATCATTTTGGTCAGAGAGCTGTAACACAGAGATAAATATTATTTAAAATATTTATTTTACACTCCAGAGGCTCAACAAATATATCCTAATCAGACACAGTTCCTGGCCAAGATGATGACTGGAATTGATCCAAATACAAAAACAAGTGCAGCTAAAACCATGCAGCTATTTTCTGGATTTGTGGGAGAACATGCCTGCCTTTGCCTTTTATATGTTCCTAGCATTCAAGCATCTTTTCACATTTCCTTGCCTTGCCTAGCCTCCTTTTTTGCAGACAAGACATAGAAGGAGCATAAATTGTTAGAAGAAACAGTTCCAGCCCTGGTACCAATGGAAGAGTTGTTCATGCACAGGAGGACACTTTGAATGCAATAAGCAGAGTTAATTGTGTCTAACCACCTGCAGTCATGCTCCACTGCAGCAGGGAAATCCTGGAAAACCTGATGCTTCTGAGAACAAGACCGTGCAGGGCAGTGACACTTGTGCCTGTGACTGAATTAGGAATCGAAACTAGTAACATCTTGTTTATCTTCTTTATCTACACAGGGAGACTTGCATGACTAGGTTGGATTTAGGCAGTTAATTTTTAACTTCTGAAGTTAGGTGTGATGAAGCAAAACTGAAGTCACCACAGGGCAAAAAAAAAAATGTAAACTGTGTCTTTGCATTTTGGGCTGGATTAAGGTAAGGGTGTAGCACCAATAGCAACGCTCAGTGGGAGTAGCCAACTGAACCACTGGTTTCAACATGTGATTTCTGCGTCATAGTCCTTTTTTGCTCAGAGTACATAGCTTTATGTAAGTGCTCAGGAGAGAAAACTCTCGACTTCCACAGGCCTCAGACTGTACCAGCCCAGTGCTCTCTGTAGCACATGGGCTCATCATCTGAACCACACTTCCAGCTCTGCACATGCTCAGTGAGTATAGCTAAATTACACACTTTTTTTTTTTCTTCTGCCAGAAGACCAAAAGAAACCAACACCAGAAGCCCAACCTTCTGGGAATTGGTCAGATGCAATACAATTTCCTCCAGCAGCTCCAGCATCCGACGCAATGGCTTGTGCTTGAAATGGAATATATCTTTTGAGAGGTGTAACAATATAGGCTTAAGACTACTTGATATTGTAACAACTGTTAATGGCCTCTACTTAAAATACCATGTCTTATAGCATGTTTGATTTTGTCAACATCTAGATTCCAGATCTTGTGCCCACAACTCCAAACCAGAACATTTTCCTAATTGACGTATTTTCATTGTGTGATTATAGACATATATATATATATATATACACTCATCAAGGTCAAATTCAATTTCATTTCTATATTCAACTCTAAAGATTGATGTGGGAACAGAATACCATTGTTTCAAATAGTTTTAACTTAAAAGTATAAGCTTTTCTCTGTCCTTTTCATCACTTCTAAATTTTAAGTGTTTCAGGAATACCCAGGAGTATCTGATTCACAGTGGAGGAGTATCCTTTTGCAAAAAAAAAAAAAAAATAGAAAAATCTGGAAGTGGCTGGGAGGAGAGCAAACAGAATAAATCAGCTGATTTGAAAAATCCACAGGCCTTCAACATTTTTAGATGCTCTTACAATTCATTGCAGCTAATCTTATTCACGGTCAGGTATACATGATATCTGAGAGCTCTAATTCCCAGAGTGCAAAATCCAGCATTCAAAGTACTTCTTTACTAGGGCTCCCTGTCCCACTAATACACAGAAGCATAAAATACCACATAACACAGGGCCTTTGAAGCTGAAGTGAAATTAAAAGACTTAAACACTGGAGGTTGGGGGAGGCTGTTTTTATTGTGGGTTGTTTTTTGGTTTTTTTTTAAAGCTCTCTCATAAATCATATTGAAGTAACACTGGAAAATCTTAAACTGGTCTATCTTATAAACTAAGAAAATTCCAGACACTTCATTGAGGGGAGACCATAAAGACATTGTTAATTCTCCAGTGAGCCCTGTTATTCTGTAACAAGCTGATTAGTCATCTGGCAGCCACTGGGTTTGATCTAATCATGGGCAGAATGCAACTGGCAGAAGAGCCAAAACACATATCCTGTGTATGGCAGTCTCGCAAGTCTGAAAGTTGGTTCCAAAAATAACAAGAAAAGAAAATTAGGCTTATTTAGTACCACCACCAAGATGAAGGTGGGAGGGGAGGGTAGCGAGGGGGAGAGGAAGGATGGCTGAAGATTCATTGTACACGATTTTTGCACATCTTTTCACTCTCACTGTTTAGTCAATGCTCAACCTTTATGGGTCCTGATGAGAAGGTGGGTGCCATGAAGAAGCAGCTGCCTGAGTGTTTACCAGAGTGTTTACCAGGAGGACAGCTCTCAGATGAGCCAATTCTGCCAAGAAAATTCAAGTTAAGCCCTCAAAGTGGGAGCCAGGGAAGAACAGAGCAGTGCAGCAGCTATATATGGAGAATCAGGCATGGGAACAGGGCATTCCACTGCACTGCATATGCTTCACTGCTTTCCTGGCAGCTGAAAATAGGATGTCATGCACGGGCATCAGAGGAGCAAGGTTTATTAAGAGGGACAAAAATAATCTTTTTTTCCTAGTTATCTTTCTCTACTAGACTGCATTAAATGCTAGCTAAAATCACAGTTCAAAGACCAATTTAAAAAATACAGATTTTTCTCCTATTATATTCCATGAAGTTCATCCATAAATTTTCTGTAAGTCCATGTGACACTATTTTTATATTATATCCTAGTTGATTCCAATATCTCAATTTTTAACAGCTTAAAAAAAATAGTCTACAATGCCAAATTGTATTAACAACAATATATCAAGTCTTGCAATCAGGTCTCAAGGCTAATCTCTAGATTGAAAATATACTGTTACCCAGAAAACCATTTCTTGGGAAAGAGTAGATTTGGTTTGGATCAGATTTAGTGGGAACTGGTTACAAACAAAACAAATAACTTCAAAACTTATTTGAAAAAAATCCACTATGTACGAACTAAACACATCCAGGAAATTATATGATAGTATTTTCCCCAAAAAGAGCATAAAATATTTTCACCAAAATGAGCATAAAAATTTAGTGTAATCTGATCAACAAAATCTGCCATTTCTGAATCACTACTAGAGCAAGGTGTGAGAGACATTATTATTATTTCAGACTTTGAAACAAATATATACTATACTATGCATGAACAATACACAATAAACATTATACTTTTTGTAAAATGAAATAGAAAAAGGATGTTTTGGGGAAAAGTATTCCAGCAGTACCATGTTACTGCTGAAGTAAGAAGAAACTTCTGCTTGCAAGATATATTACTTACTTTGTCTTTATGGCCATCTAATCACAGGTTTTGCTTTCTAGCTACCTTATCTTACCACCAGTATGGGTGCATACAGCCAAACATGAGTTCTCTCAAGGATCCTTGGAAGACTAATGCAATTTGTTCTGATGCTAATTCAACCTGATAAAAAGCTGGTGATTCATTAATAAGTGACTCTCATGACTGGCCCTGCTGAAGCCTGGTATGAGCAAGTGCCAGAGTTTGGAAAATTCAGGGATGAGATTCTGACAGGAAACAAAGTGGTTATTCTCTTTTGTTCTCCTGAAAGGAAAAACAAACGGATCATCAGTAGCACCTTTGGACAAATGCAGCCCAACTCAGCATGCTCCACTTAGTACATGTAGTGATTTGAACATCCAAAACAGGTCCTATTCTGTGTCTTTAAGTGCTAGATATTTACAAAAATTTATATGTTAATATCATGGCAGCAACTGCCCCTACTCATGTCAGTAGTGCTGTATGCTGTAGTAAAGTTTATGGCAGTGTTTGTAATCTCTAGCTGAAATTTACTCAGGAACAGGACTGGGGTTTTGCTACACATGCATGCTGCATCGAGCACAAACCTGATCTGATCACCCACTGAGGCTATGAGGCTTCCTCCGTTTTCCATTTTCACCCAGAAATGCTACTGCATAGGAGTAGCAGTATGCTTATGCATAAGGACATAAGGCAGAAAGTCCAAGGGTCTGCTTAACAAAAATCACATTGAAATTATTTAGGATTCCCTCTCACCACAATGATTAAGAATTTCAATGTGAAAACTTGATTGAGGTGAATAAAAAGGAAATACAATGGTGGTATAAAACAATACTATTAAAAATTAGGTGTACTCATCCAAATGTAGCGGCCATGACCCTGATTAATGTTTTCTCTGTAACTATACTCTCACACTTTCATGAGAAATTTTGAGTTATGATTAAAAAAAATAAAAATAGAAAAATCTTCAGAAAATCCTTTTGATGTGGGAAAATACGGATATCTATAAGCATTCTCAGTGAGCACCCAAAACATGCAGCAAACTGCTGAAAATACAAGGTTTTTCTGTAAGCAGTTAGTTGCTAGCTCATCTGTCTGCTTTTACAAGCTAATGGTCCACATGATCCTCTCTCATAGCAGCTGCAGCATTTTGTTGAATTATTTAGTGTCAGACATAGAGGAATAAATTTTCATACTTTTCTATTTAAAACCTGGAGTGCAGGAAAAGAAAGGATACAACAGTTTGCTTGCGGATTAGACTAGTCATGGATATTTCTAAAACAAAGGTAACTTCATATTTGTTGTGTACAAAAATGTCATCCTTTTTATTCCAGGAACAGAGAGTTTCTGTCAGTTAATCCATCTTACTGCTCATACTTATTGTATGTGATAGTTGCCCTCATGACAATTCACATGTCAAATACAATTCTGCTTTTCTTATTTCTCATGTTCTCCTTGCCATTACAAAGTATAACACCATCATTCAAGGCACTAGGAGGAGTTGCTTATTATCCTTTAACTGACTCACATCCTCAGCTTCTGGATTTCAGGCTCTCTCAGTTAAATATTACACAGTATTTTAAATTCATCTCTCTCATTCTCATACAGACCTTCATATACACTGTAGCACAAAGACTTCAGCTGGTTTCACTAGGCTTTCCGTCAAATCCAAATTACTTTCAATATCAAACCAGATAGATCTTTAATTAAATAAACCAACCACAAAAACCAGTGTTGCTCCTACATTAACATCCCAGATTAATCTCAGCTATTCATCATGCTGCAATTTTGTTCTTAGCACACGCAACTAGCAATTACTGCATGAGAGCTGAAGTGTCAGAGCAGAAATACACCTGGCTTAGGATCCCAGAAAACCTCAGCAGCAACCCATGAAGAAAAGCAGAATAGGTCACAGCAAGAGGGTAACTGCATTGAGTCAGGTGAGGAAGTAGGCTCACTCGGTTCACTGTTCTGGTTAAATAGCTGGATAAACTAGGAATGCCCTGGTGTGACCTGCCTTGCTGCAAGTCTACCATGCTGCCTTATATGATCACTACACTTATCTAACATATTCTGCAGTTGAAGGATGGGAATGAGTTGGTAAATTTTTTTCCTGGCTTTTTTTGGCTCTTGAAAACTGTGTTATTGAACTGCTGAGAGGTGGGGACACATCTATGGATACCATTATCTGTGTTCCTCAGATCTGCTTTTTAGGGGTAGGAGGTGTACAGGTCCATGGGTGCCAGTGAAGCCTCTCCTAACGCAAGTATCATTATCAGGCTTTTGAATATTAGAGACTTGCAAATGTCTTCCTTATCTCTCTGGTGCTTCAGTTTCCCAGTCTAAGCCCTCTATCATGAGTATATGGCAGGACTTATAAAGGGCTCTCACATGCAGAAATCTCAGTGTTAAAAACAATTTATGAAACTTCAGAATTATATTCACATCCCTGGAAGTGTTCAAAACCAGGTTGGATAGAGCTCTGAGCAACTTGGTCTGGTGAAAGGAGTCCCTACCCATGACAGGGTGTTGGAAGGTCATGATCTTTAAGGTCCCTTCCAAATCAAGCCATTCTATGATTCTATATCACAAAAATGAGGAAGTGTATAAGAAAGCAAGAGTTAGTGGAGATACTTGAGCATTTCAAGAATCAGTAAAAAATCACACTAAATCCTTAGTAATTAAAAATATTGATGAAATAAAACTTGAATGATACCTACAGCTTGCATGAAGTTGCAACAAGTCTAAATTTTCCGCAAGAATGCCAGCTCAGTTCGTTCAGTTTGTTCTCCCAACTTGATCTATAAAGAGCAGTGATTTGCAGATGTCCTAAGGGAAAAAGACCAAACAACTCCTTTGTTGCATTGCCATGGAAATACAAATACCAACAGAGCACCTCCTGCTTCCACAGGCTCCAGCGGTTCACAGCTCAAAGGCACTGTAGAGCACAAAATGCAACAGACCCAGAAGCTCAGGTAACAGCACAATTCAGTTGCTGTCCCCTTTCTGGATCATTTGTGTGAGATTCAGCATGCTCTTTCTGTAATTCTGTCATTATTTTGCATTTGTGTGTGATTCTACCCTTCTCTGTTCCAGCTGGGAATAGAAGCAAGAATACTGTAATGCCATATGAAAGGCTGGGGGGGGGTTTCCCCCTTTTTTTTTTTAATGTGGAATAGAAAATTCCAGAAACTTTTCTAGTGACCCTGTTTTTGTAAGGTTGTTGGTCTGATTTTTGAATAACCAAGCAATTTCCTCCGTTAAGTCAAGACTTTTGAGGGGCAGCTAATTGTTCCCAACACTCAACCTTCAAGTTTTCTTCCCACTGTTTTTTCTTCTGATGTATTATTTCAGTGGAACTATTCCAGCCAGCTTCAGCAGACACCCTAATGTCTCCTCCATACCTATATGCCATGAGAAGGAAACCTAACCAAGTGTTACATGGCAAAATTGTCAGTGAGATCAAAGAGGCAAGCAGGTAAAAGTCATAATCCTACATACTAATTGGAATAGGATACATAAGAAGTTGAGTAAATGAGAATTGAAGGAAAACAGTACTTTGTTAAATGCCGTCACTGAAACTACCTGCTGCTGTTTAGTGGGAACAAAAGTTTTAATCTGCCTGTAAATACTCTTTATCTACAGGGGGGTTTTTGCAGAAGGAGGAGGAGCCGTAGTGTTGCCCTGCACATGTGCAGCTTGTATCCCTTTCTTATACGTTTTTTGTTAGGTATCAAGCTACTGAGCATGTTCAAGGTTCAGCTATGTCAGATGCTTCAGACCGGTTGGACTCCTCCACAGAGAAGGATTACTGCTGTTCACTGTGGAAATATTAAAACATTGTACATACAAAATCTCCCCCCAGACAGCTACCATCAGCAGCCTGTGCCCTTCAAAGAGGCTCTCCTGGACTCGGCAACACCTTTTTTAAACAGGCAGTTTATCTTCTGATAAGAAACAGAAAGACTTCATTTACAGTTGTTCAATGCTATTAGAGCCTGTGCACGCAGTTTCCATAACAAGATAGGAAAAACAAGCCAAGTCTTCTACGCAGAATTTTTCTGATCTCCAGGATATAAGAACACACCTATGGTATCTTGGTGTATGAGTCACTGGGTTGCTGATGTCATGCAGTATGTGCTGTTAGGCTCAAGTAAGTGATAGAGAGAGTTCACTACAGGACAATAGCTTCTGGTACTCTGACGTATCACCTGCCTGTTACAAAGCGGTAACCAGGAAGAAAGTTATTCTAAAACATATCAAAAATTACATTTAGAGGCGGAAAAGAAAGATTTTATTTTCCATTTGTAATATGATGCTGTTAAACCTGTGACTGTTGAGTGTTGAGCATGAAAAATCAAAAGCAGCACCAACCTTTGTCCCCCCATCTTCTCACTGCCACTGGGCTCCCTGGGCACCCTGCAAGCCTGTGAACCTGTGGCAGCGTCAGCATGCTGCAGGCAAGGAGAACTGCAGAAAGGGCTGCCAATTTTAGTTGTTCCTCAAGGTCTTGGAAAGTGTTCTTAAATATGGCTCAGCAAACAAAGCAAAAACCACACTCCTGAACAGTTTGCAACATTTAAATAAGAGTCTCGTGTTTACTATCCAAACATGCAGCTGTGTGGGTGTTGTCAGAATGTGCATTCACACATCCCAGACATCCTGACACACACAGGATGAGAAAGGAAAGTAGTTTATTTCAAGAGAAAAAACATCAAGAAATCAGTGAGCCCTGGGACAAGTGAAAATGAGGTTTTGCAGGAGTCCCCATCACAGGTGGGAATACACAATGTTCCTGTGGTGTGCCAGAACAACTGTGACTGCACCAAAGGAAGTAAAAATAAAAGCAGCTGGCTACTACAGTGAAGAGGAATTGTCTGCCTACAAACCTATTGGACATACTAGAACATCCATTAGCCATCTATGCTCTATGCACACACCATAACATACGTTTTTTGAGACCTAGGCTAGTAAAATACAATGACAGTTCAGTGTCAAAGTAATTTTTTCCCCTTACATCCAATGTTCCCTCTTAAACTCTCCATTAAAAGATTCAGTTCTTGCTCCCTGGGATTTCTAAAGGTCTCTTTTGCTTAAAACCCTATTTCTCTTTTATCCTATGGAAAAAGCAACTCCAGACACTCCCTTTCTGGCTGGTGAGTCCACTCCTGTGTCTTCTAGGACCCCCCACCCTTTTTTTTCTTTTTCTGCAAATAACTCTCTTTTCTGGCTCTTTATTTGTGCTTTCACCTTCCAAAGAATTGCCACCACAGCAAGAACCCAAATTCTCATTTGCTCAATTCACTCTTTCCTTCAAAAAGAATACCAGCTGGGATAGGTGCAGAGAAGGCTACTGAGCTGTCTGAAAAGTCAATCCAAGGGTAGAAGGCCATAGAAATTATTTTACCCATTTGCAGCAGCTTAACCAGCATAAGGAGTGCTGTCTGATAGTACCAGAAGGTACACAGAAGAGTCACAGAAATAACCTCAGTTCATCTGCAACAACTGGAAATAAACTAGCTGTGAAGAAAATAATGTAAGGAATCAGATAAAAGTTTTTACCTTAAGGCTAATATGTTATAGAAATAATAATAGCAGAAAACAAATTTGTTTTCAAGCTTGAGCTATTAATTAATGCAGTAAAAATGTGTTTATTGTGATAGCAGAAAAGAGACTTTGAAAATTCAGCAGTTCTCCTCTAGCTCTTTTACTTCATATTTATTGAACTATACTTATAAATTTGAAAAAAAAAAAAAAAGACATCAGCAAGACATTAAGGAAAAGAAGGAATCACTCTAATGCAGTTTGTATGAATTAGGCGTGTATTTAAATACAGCCAGTCAGATCCATACTACTCCACTGGAAGCCAGTGTTGCTCTCAGATCTGTGTGATCCTGAAATAGCTCCTTGTTCCTCGTGGATGGCTTCTGGTTCTGCTAAATCATGTAACTCAGAGATGGGTCTCTGCTGGTCTTCACACTGGGCACCACTTTTCCTGCTTCAGCCCCTTCCACCACCAGTTCAGCATGACCTGAGGCTGCTGGCCACAGGGTTTCCCAGCAGGTGCAGACATCCTTGATTAACCACAGAGTGCCTGACTCTTTTAAACTGCAGATGAATGCAAGGATTTGTTAATATTCATTTGTGATTAAGAGCAAGGAGTCCTTAATAAAGTTGGTCTAGATAGCTGTATTCATTTTCACAAAATGATGGAATATGCTGAGTTGGAAGGGACCCACAAGGATCATCGAGTCCAACACTTAGTCCTGTGCAGGGCCATCCCTGAGTCACACCATGTTCCTGAGAATATCATCTAAATGTTTCTCGAACTCTGACAGACTTGATGCTGCGACCACTTCTCTGGGGCACCTGTTCCAGTGACAAGAACCCTCTGGGTGAGGAACCTATTTTTATATTCAACCTAAACCTTCCCTGACACAAATTCAGGCCATTTCCTCAGGGTCTGTCACTGGTCACCGCAGAGAAGAGAGAAGTGCCTGCCCCTCCTCTTCCCCTCACGAGGAAGTTGTTACTTCAGTGAGGTCTCCCCTCAGTCTCCGCCAGGCTGAACAGACCAAGTACCCATCTTGGAACCACATGTCTTAGTAAAGCCTCAGAGAAGTTATGTTTCTATTCCTCATCATATGAATAAGGCAAAGAGGCATTCACCTGTATCAGGAAGTAGCAGATATAAATCTTGTTATGCAATCTGATCTTGGAATTTATCGCTCCAGGATGTCATTGATGTCAAAAATCTAGATAAACTGAAAAAATCTTTTCAGAAGGAAAAAGTTATCCAGTGCTGTAGCAATTAGTGTTAGCATTATAAAAGTATAGGTATGAAATAATTTTTCATAGTTTATTCCAATCCACATTTTCTAGGGAACAAAGGAATTCCCATCTATCAGATGGGGGGCATGAATTTTTTAATTATCAGTAGTTTCTTTTCATTATCTAGTTCTAGTTCTTCAGAAAAGACACAAAAAGATTTTCTCTTATACTGGCAATCACAACATTAAAACTTTCACACAGAGAAGGAGGAAGCATCAGAGAAATATGTTAGGAGAAGAGAAGATGAATGGTAGTTTTAAAGATTATTAAATCTTCTTGCTCCATTAAAGGCAAGAAAATCCTTCCTATGTGCTCTGTGCTCTGCGCTCTGCAGAGAAATATTCCTAAACTTTGGCATTATGGATAAATGAGGATATGACACAGCTAGCTAAGAGCATCTCCCTATTAACCTTGCAGGTTAACCAAGAAAGTTAACACATCAGACTTGATGGTATTACCTGGTGACAGTAGGTCAGGCTTTTTGCCAGCCTTTACCCCTTAAGTGCATTTTAAAAGAGCAAGAAAAATAAGAAAAATGACTGTCAGGTCAAAATGGGTATAAACTGGAAGAACAGGTGGCTTTAAATAAAATAACACTGAAGAACTGTCCCCAAAGATTCTCCAGAAGACACATATTTAAACCTATTCCTTCCTTCTTTCCAACTTCAACAGGTTATAAAGTAAGATCTCAGGAGGCAGAACTGGTATGTTGACTGGCTGTAGGTGTGCAGTGTCATCTGAGGTGCCATTTGAGCTGGTGGATATAACACAGGACCCATGGCAGGGAAGCAGGAACCCATCCACAAGGACAGTCAGAGGGCAGGCAGGCTACTTGAGGATATCTCATATGGCACCAGATGTGTGTGGGTGACTGAATCTGGACCCCAGGACATACAACTTTACAAATTTCAGTGAAACAATATTAATTTATGATGTCTAAAGGTGTAGCTGAAAATATGACCCAAAACTATAGCACAGCATAATTAAAACTCCTCTGTTACCCAAATTTTATAATTAAAAACAGGTAGGGGAATATGAACAGCAGTCTCATTTGTTTTGCTAATGCTATTCAGGAATCACAGTTTAAAACTTTAACCTTCGTTCTGAATGAATATAACAAGCTGGTTATCAGCACAGGGCACTTTCAGCTCTCTGAAGTCTTACAGAGGAGAGGAAAATCAAGAATCAAAGATCATGTTATTAGCCTTAGGGAGACTCTATAAAAGAAACTTGCATGAATTTCTTTACAAGTGCTACATAATTATAAAAATCCTGATTTAAAGGATTTGATCCTCTTACACTGTGGTTTCTTAAAATACAATGTAATCAGTCAAAGCTGTTGTGTCCAAAGATTTCTTTTTTGTATATGTGTTTTTTTAACAATCGTCTTAATATCTACTGAATTTATGACCAGAATTGTTGTTTTGTCCAGGAAGGCACAAGCACTGTGGAACTATGCTAGTATACACCTTAAAATTCAGTGCCTTTCATCTAGGAAAATGTAAGTCTGGAAAAGAAATGCTATAACCTACCACTGAGAGGATTTTGCATATTCTTTTACCTGAATGACCTGAACTGAAATCATAATGCATAAAATTCAAAGTGATACTGAGTTCTAATTTAAGGTTGAACAATTTCATGCACAGCACCTCTCTCCGTATCATGCAGGTTTTGTGGCTTAGTAGTCATATTCCCATCTCCTTGTTATAAAAGATACTTTCTTATTGCTGTTATGAGAAAGAACAGTACAAACAAGGAATTGAACACCCAGGGAAAACAATAAACCAACAATACAAAGCACTCCAGCATCATAAAGCAAAAACAAGAGAGAGGGGGAAAAAAAATGTGGAAATACGTATTTGTTGCTCTTTCATAAGTGTGTGTTGTTAATTGTAATGGAGGAAGGCAAACTTTTTTGACAGAATTGAAGACTGGTTTTGGAAAAGAAAATATCTCACAAGCATAACATAAGGAATTCCAACAGTGCAGACCAGGAAGGTCTTCAACATGAGGTTTCTTCCTGTAAAGTAAGATTTAATTTTAGTTGTTTCTTAAGAGTCACATTAGTTCCCTGATCCCTACCAAGGTACAGGAAATTGATGTATAAAGACAGATGATTGATAGATAGATAGATAGAGACATAGAGACATAGATAGATAACCAAATGCACGCTGTATTTGTGTGTGCGTGCACATGTTGGCAGCACGGAAGCAATCATGAGTTCTCCTAATGACAAATGGAATAAAAGCCCATATAAGATATCGGTACAGTGTCACCCTCTGTGACTGTCCTGATAGTTTACCATTTTTCCCACTTGGCATTATAATTTGCTAAAGCAGAACATAAAGCCCTATGAATTCTGCACATGTGCAGCGAAGATGCAGAAGCAGCCAAGAACAGAGTCCCTATCAATAAGTAAACTTCGAGCAGAAAAGCAGACTTCTCCCTGTTTTAAACCTTTCAACATGCTTATCTGGAAATGGACTTTCTCCTCAACCTGTTTTCTAGTCTCCCCCTTCCTCTCCACCTAGGCTCTGGAAGAGTCTTGATGATTCTGCAGTACTTCTTGTTCGGTGCCTACAAAGCTGATCTCCAATCCTAATGCAAGACAGCTGCACAGCAAGGAAATGAAAAAGGCCTAATTAACCTAACTGCATAGGGAGCATAACAAAGCATCTTTAATAGACCACCTGTGGGTCCCTGCTGTCTCTCCTCCCAGGCAAGGGTAAGTTTGTTTGCCTTCACTAGTTCACTAGCCACTGTATAGCTACACTGTTCTCTTGAGGGCAGGGCAGGAAGGCACTAGCCAAGAGGAGGATGGCTCTGTACCAAGCAGCATAAATAACTTCCTTCTCTGACTTTGTCATTTCTAATAGAAGAGGTCAACATGTAAATATTTTTTTTTCCTTTATTTTCCCTAGGAAATTTTGCCTAGATGTAAGGATACAGTTGTAGCAGGTTGGGGCTCTCTGCTCTGAGCAGACAGAGCAATGCAGTAGGAGCTCAACACTTGCTGAAAAGCAGCAGCTTAACTCTTAAAGTTTCTGACCATAACATAGCAGCAATACATTTAATGGCACCCCTTTGAAAGAACTGGACATTCTAAGTATAAATGAATACACTTTGAGGTTTCAGAAACATCAGGAGAAACTTTGAGCTCAGTTTGTTGTTCTTATCAAGGTAGTCAGACTTACCAATCATGGTGTCATTACCAAAAAGCTAGATAGGCCCACAGATAATTTACCCATAATTCATACTAGAAGAATAAATCTCACTTGGATACAATGAAGATATACAGCATTTTCCTTGTCACGAGAGCATATATTCACACAATTTAAATGTTAACCACTTTAATACTAATAACTGAAAGTATGTTTGGAACTTGGGAATGGTTAAGTATACATCCAACCAGAAGTCTTCCAACATCCTACAAGAAACCTTCCCTTGCCAAACACAGGCACACGACTGGGATTAAAGGCTCAAGGTTTCCAGTGCCACCTTTGCAATGGCCTCTGTGCCTCATCTTGAACAAATCCCATGTCCACTCACTTGCTTCTTTTGCTTGAAATGAGTAAATCTATCCCAAGTCTAACAGAGTTTTAAGGAGAATTATTTATCTGTCTCTGTAGCAGTGTTTTGCAGTGCGGGTATAAGAGTCAAGACAGAAATTTAAATAAGGCTGTTGTGGTTTAGGAATAGTATTCCCCAAATTAATGTTGCCACTGAAGAACTCCAAACCATGAGCTGCTCGCTTGCTCACTCCCCACTTCTCTTTGCTTCCCCCTGCAGCAGGATGCAGGGAAGAATTGGAGGCACAAAGGGTAAAGATCATGGGCTGAGATAAGAACAATTTACTGGAAACAGCAATGGAAACAGAAAAACAAACAGTAACAGCTACAGTATCAGTAACAGAGGGAACCAGCACTACCTGACCACTCACTTCATGCCACACTGACTCAACTGGAAAGGACCCCTTCCCTCATCTCCAGAAAATGACAAGAGGTGGTACAGGATAACCTCCGGGTCTCAGCTATGCCCCACCCTGGCTATTACAAAAATTAACCCTGTCCTTGCCAGAACCAAGGCAGACCTTTAAGTAAACATGTAACATATGCACCCAGGAGAGAAAGGACAGGAAAACCAGCTCAGTCTCTCTCAAAGTGAAACTGGACCTCTCTACCTCAACACATCTGGGTAATAAAAGAGTTGATTCCACCTCCCATCAGCACAATTATGTAGCAAAGCTGTCCTTTAGTCAATGCACTTTCAGATTACCCTCTCTAGTTGGCAATATTATTGCATTTATCTTTCCCCTTATCAACCAAATATCTAAACTTCAAACAATATCCTTTCTAGTTGAGTAACAAAATAAACACTGTAATTCTATCAAGGCAATTAAGCAAACATTGCACAATATCACCACCTGAGGCTGTAAGTCTACAGATATGTGGTATTATCCCAGCTAACCTAACTGAAACTTGAAATAATTAGGAAATAGAACAAAAGCTACTCCTGAGCTGTAGATAGGAACCAACAAGAAGCAGCACTAAATGGGCACAAAAGATAGATGCTGACTGTGGATGTTATGGTCCATGTCAATGATAGATGGAAAAGTTTGGGAGAGGATACACACATAGGCAGGGAGCACATGTCATTGCTGCCAAGTCTTCCTGTGATTCTGGCAAGGGCTACCTTAGGGACAGGTTTTCTGCTTTAAAAAATTGCCCAGCGAGCAATATCCATTTGTCTTTTGACCTTCCTATGCTCCACCCTTTTGCAGGAAAAATTTATGAGCCTTGAACCAAAAAGGAATCAAATTATATGTTACTGTTCTTTTGAAGCAAAATGTTTAGGAAGACTGTTGAGGAAAGTAACTCAGTTTTATATCAGTCAGAGCTAGGCTGCCATAAAGCACTGAGAAACAGCTGAAGTATGAAAGTGGTGAGATTACAGAAAAGGCGAGGTGAAAGATGAAGAATCCATATATGAAAGGACAGTAGAAAAGGGTGCTTATTCATCCAAGGAAGAGAAGGCAGATGTTCTCCTAACATGAATGGAGGTCATATAGCATAAGCAGGTGGTAAGACTCAGCCCAAAGGAGTGCTGTACACCCCTGAGAGTCAAGTGTTAACTATGGCTGAATTTCAACTTGGGGAGAAAAAAAAAAAAAAAAAAAAAAAAAAAAAAGAAAAAAAGGCCTGACTATACTATCCAGCATATATAAAGGGAACAATATCTAGAATTTGCATAAATTTACAGAAACCTAGATGGTTCCTTAAAGAAATATAAATATCAAGGACCTTTAAATTTTTTGATCCTTTCTCATTCTTTGCATACCCCTACATTCTATTTTTCAGTTTTGCTGAGTTTCATTTTGAATGCAATAGAGTGAAGGGTTTGCCATTCATTTCTATTAAATGTCTTATGATCTCCTTGGAACAGACTTACTCTAGGTCAGCCAGCCTAAATATTCCCCTCTTTTACATTTGTCCTTGCCAACAGAACAGGTCAAAACTGAATGATTTTTCTTCTCTTCATTTCCCCATATTGAAATTCTGAAAATATTCAGGCAGTTCTAGTTCCTAATTACCTCCTTTTATCTCCTTAGATTAGTCATCTGTGGCTTCTTGGAATCCATTTCCTTCGAATGCCACAAGTAATTAGGTCTTCCTATAGAGTTATTTACCTGTGATTTTTGTCATTTTTACTAAACCATGCCCATTACAACTGCATCACTCTCTACAGGTTTCCTGCAAATTTTCTTGCTAAAGAAATGCCTGGAAGAAGCATTCCTTGAACAATTGAGCATGAGCTGGAATAATATCACCTTCCTTTTCTAGGTCCCATTCAGTTCCTCAAGTACTTATCAAAAAGACACATGGACTGTATCTCTCTGGGGTACCTCTCCACATTCTTCTTCATTGCATCTTCTTGTCTGGTGCCCTTCATCTCTGGAGCAATGGAAATTTAGATCAGAATAATTTGCTTGTGATAATTTAACACAAATGTAGACAAAGCCTTTTCAACAGGTTTCATGTCAAAGTGGTGATAGTTTTACATTTGCATTTATGCTGCAACAACACACAGCATGTTTTTTCTTCTCCAAAAATTTAAACCCGCATGGGCGCCAGGCTCCAGTCCTTGAGAAGGATGGATGTGGTTCTTCCTCCCCAGCAGCGGCCAGCTCCTTGCAACAGGACTTACTCCTACATTCCCAGATGTACACAGGGTGTGACAACACAGCTGTCTCCCTGATACGTCCAAGTCATGAGTTTATCATCTTCAGACATCCTCATGGGCTCCCCTGATGCCCTTCTGCCATGACTGACAGCTCCTCAGACAGAGCCCATTCCATGCTACCTTTTCTGAAAGGTGCTCACGGTTTTCTGCCAATCTGAGAATTTTTTATTCACTTTTTTTAATCAATCTGGATAAATACTGTCAGTGTAAGGTTGCTGCTGGTCACAGACTCCAAGACTTTTAACGTGTACCAAACGTTCCTGCAACATGGCTGGCTCACTCCACATTAGCATAAAAAATACCCACTGCAAACCCATCCAACTGCTTTTGACATCAAAAGGAAGTTTTCCACCGAATTTTATAGGAGCTGAATTGAGGCCTTGTGACCCTGCTACAGTGAAGTATTTACAGACATGCCAGACTCTAAGTATGTGAAGAAGCCCCATGATTTCAATGGGCTTCTCAGACGCTTAAACACTTCAGTCAAGGCCTTATGTTTTTGGGGTTTTTTTGAGGTTGCTCTAACAGGACCCCTGTTATATAAAATAAAATCCATGTGAGAATTCCCCTCATTCCTATGAAAGGAGAAATAGGTCTTTATATTAATATAGATGCATACATATAATGTGCCTGTTTACATACATATGAACACATATTTACATATATTAACATCTCTTCTGCTCTTCATTTTCCTGAAAGTAAAGCTTCTATCTCATTCATAAAACTAACTGCAAAATCTGATGTTTGAGTCCATATTCTTTACAGTCAAAAAACCTTCCTTTTAAATGCCCTTGTCCCAGTGCTGATGGATGCTTTCCAATCTGTGACATTCTCACACAATAGACAAATCAAAAGTCTGAATCGAAGAAGTAGAAATACTGGCCGTGAAAAAAAAAAAAAAGACAGAGACAGTTGGGCAACATACTGAAGGATTTACCTCAGAGACCATCAAAGGAAGAATCATTTCCTTTCCTGCTTTAGGGCAATGTTTATTTAGATTAAAATATAAAAGGTGCAGTGGAAATAAACATCCTTTGTTGTCTATAGAAACTTCCAGTAGGCCTTCATCTTATAATGGCATTCAGGGGACATTCTAGGTCTTCTTTCTCCATTCTTTTCTCCTCCTTTATCTCATATATATATAGCATGCAGCTTCAGCCTAAAAATTCCCTACTAAAATTGGGTGAATTCATGCATATATATATACGCTGAGCAGCTGCAATCACATGTGACTCAGAAAAGGGCAATGCAGCATTTCAACTGCAAAGTCTCCAAAAATTCATGGGAACAATGAGAATTTATCTTGGGATAAGGACTGGCAGATTAACACCGGAAGAGACAAAAACAGTATGTTCCCAGGTTTCTGTCTCGGATGGAAAAGACTGAATTCTTGCATTGCTTTACTGTAGAACAGATTCCTCCAGATTCACTGTAAGTCACAGCAGTATAGAAACAGATGGGTAGGTAAATACAATTTTCTCTTTAACTGGCAAGTTATTTCTGCTCTATTTTTATTTGATTCTCCACAATTCATAAATAAAATTAAATCACTAACATCTGTGAACATCACTGCCCTTCCTCTCCCCTAAAATACCCCATAACTTTCCATAACTTTCTTTATTGCTCTTGAGCCTCATGTCAGGCTATGTTAAAACTTCTAGCCCAACAGGAAATAATGTCTGGATTACAAACACTTGGGTTTTTTTTATAGTGGCAGGCAGGCGGGGAGAGGAGATAACACTCAAATTCAGGAGTATTAAAAGGATTATGATAACTGTTGGGCTTTGAGGGGTTTCTTTGGAGTCTTTTTTATTCCTTCAAGTGCAAAACACCTGGGAAGGCAGCCAGCCAGCAGAGACGGGCTCTGAAAACTTCAAATCATCAGAGAAGAGCACCAATGTATCCTGCCATATCCTGTTAAAAACTCCCCAGGGGTTTACTTCCCATGCAAGTGGCCTGTGGATAATGCCAATGTCAAGAAAAGCAGCTGTGACTGGTGTCAGGACCTGAGGGTTTGATCAGTGACAAAGCCATTTCTGTACCCTCAGTAACTGGAGAGATAATCACCACAACAGTCCAAGAGATAACCCAGTATTCCATCTGTGCTATGCCATTTCTTGTTTGGAACTAAAGAAGCACAAGGACATTTCCAGAAGGCAGACGGAAGAGGCAAAGGGTGGTGTGGAGAAACTGCTGTGGCTGGTGAGGTCGTCTAGTTCAGCTTAATGGTCACATTGCATTACAGCACACTACTCACAGCTCTGCTGGGACTACAACTTCTTAAGGGACAATTAATTTTTTTTATGTTTTCTCCATTTAAAGTCTCTGAAATGAGAGGGGCTGTAGTCAGTGTTCTGCATGTCCTGGCTCCAGCAAGAAGACATGTTTGATGGTGATAAACTTTGGGGAAAGAATTAGAGGACTGAATAGAATAAAGGAAGTTAAATTCGTTGCGGTTTCACTCATACTAACTGTTGTAATGTCACTTCAAACATGTTTAGGTGCTGTCTAGGAAAGAGGTGGTTGAGACAGAGTCAGAAAGCAAATTCACAGCTAATTGATGACAGTAGCTAGTTCTTTAGCTAATTCCTTGGCTCTTCCTGGATATACAAAGCTATTAGTTGTCGTGCCTTTATTTGCCAGGCATTTATAGACCAAACTTAATTTATGGAGGAGATGTGGTAATGGACTGGATCTAAAATCTGCTTTCTGGATGATGTAAAAATGTATAATGTTAATGGTCCCATTTCTTCCCAAAATCTATTAATCTCCCCATGAGAGATCACAGGGAGCCTTATATGAATCCACTTACACACATAATCCCTTTTTCCTGTGTCACTACCTTCTCAGTCTTCACAGGAGAATCGGCAGCCACAAATCAGACCTGTCCTACACAGTTGCACACATCTGCCTCTGAATATGAACATGGAACTACATAAAGTGCAAGTCAGTTTGAGTGTAAGCTTTATAGGCAGTTGGAACCATGCAAGGTTCCCAGACCTATGTCTGAACCTTATGTAGCTGTGGTACATCAGACACTAGCATGCATGGGACATGAAGGTCAGAGAGTTTTCACTAAGGGATCATTAGATTATGCTCTCCACTGTAATTTCTGAGCAAGAAAATATCAGCTGATGCGTAAGCATGGGCAGTGTATACCAGGGTAAAGGCAAGCCCAGCACTGAGAGCAATTTCGAGCAACCTGCACTTCTTTATCCTCAGCTTACTTGAAGCACAGATGTGCTCAGTTACATTATGGGAGACTGAAGAAGTAGCTCCCCCACCTTCAGTTCTCATCTGCCAGCTGAAAACCAGTATTTGTGAAGCCTGCACTAGCCAGGCTTTTTGCATGTTAACATACCAAAGGTGGGTGTATTCCAGACATTTGTCTTGTCTTGAACAACTTCAGGATCCAGCGCTCTGTGTGTAATCCTGCAGCCATATCCCTTTCCAGCAGCTTTTCCCAAATTCACAAGTTACCATTTGTCCCTCCAGAAGCATTGGAGCTTTGTGCATTAACCCCTTAACAAAGGTTGGATAATTAATTACACTGATCTAATTTGGGTAAAGAAGCTCACAAGTGCTGTTATTTCTCACTATCTGTGCAATTTCTGTTTATCTAAGGGTTTTCATCATATGCTTCAAGGAGACTCAGGGGCTGTACCGTCCAGATCCATAACACATGATCCAGAAAATCTAGTCTATTTTCAACAAGCTTAAATCAGTTTATGCTGCTTACTAGTGGTTAACAAACAAAATAAGTTTAAAGAAATTCTTTTCTGTGTCAAAATTTTCATTTCACTTGATAATTATCATGCACAGATGCTGTATTTAACTATCTATGCTCAGTAACATGTTAATCCTTGTTTTTCTAGCCTTTTTTTTAACCAAACACCTAGACATTCTTTCTGAAACACAAAAAGAAATCACATCTCTAAAATGTCCCATTTTTGTTGGCCAGTTTGAAAAATAGATAAAATAAACTTGAAGTTGTGGACTCTCTTCTAAATGAAAGATTATCACAGAATTTCAAGCTCATTTTCTATGCCCCTCTGCTTTCTTACGTGCTTACTACCTCCCACACCCACCTCCTGGCAAGGCAACAAGCTGTGTGCAGCCAGTCCCCACTTCCGTGACTCAGAGCATTAAAGACTTAAGCTTGGCAGGTGTCCAGGATGAAGAAATATTAACAAATCTCCCCCAAAGAGCACTCTAATCATAGCAAGCACTGAAGCCTTGAACATAATATTTCCTCCATATATAAGATTCCCAATTTGCTTAATGGCCTCTCAAACTTTGCAGTACGATATTGTAAATGACCTTTTGAAAACCCCAAGTCCTCCCCCAACACGTAACCAGCATGTACATTACATAAAGAAAAAATGTAATTCACTATTCATTTTGGCTTCTGCTGAGAAGCCTTCTTCCAAGTCATCATTTATTGGAAAATTAAAATAAATGCCATGTTCAAGTTATCTTTCAGAAATGCCTCATCTTCTAATTCCCACTGCAATAACAGAGGCACATATTTCCACGAAACATTGTTGTTTATCTCTTTTTGGGTGACCTCACTGAAGGTTATTTGGAAGAAGATGGAAATACAGCCTGATTTATTGGTAGCTGGAGTCTAAATTTCACGCAAAAGTTCAAATGGCAGATTTTATAACTACAGCTAAAGAGCCTCAATTCTGTAAGTTTTAAGTCATTTCCACGTCTGTGTTTAGTTGTCTGCCCCACACCACACACTCAACCCTCCTGCTTTCTTTTACAATAGGAGTTGATGCTGCTTCCAGATAGTCACATTCAGAGCAAGGGTATTTACAAATCAATGCAACTGCACCCATTTTAATTTATACCTAAGGGCTGTCAACAATATCTAACTAAATCAAATTTTACTGCATTATCTACGTTTATACTAGGGTAAAACTGTAGCAAATACTCGGGATGTTGCTTATCTGAAGCCTGTAAATTCATCTCTATGAATAATTACAATTCAGTTACTGAGGGAAAGCTATATTACAGCAGTTCATTGGCATCGTTATGTTTGCCACTTTACAGAATAAATGTGTCTAAGTGCAGAACTGCATTAAACAATAATTTCAGAGGAATTTTCAACAGACATAAATAATCCTTTTTCCCCCCAGAAGTTTCCTTGTCTACATGACTGGGACATTATTTCTTCTTTGAACATTGTTCTTTGGTAGAAATCTGTCATACAGCTGCTATGCCATCAAGTATTAATGGAGAGAGAAAAACCTATGCTTCAGTTACTTATGTGCTATAAAATGTTCTAGTTGTGGGCTTTTTCAGCTCTTATTTGTGTGTCCTTTCCACATTCTCCAGCCCAGGTAAACACATTCACTTCACTGCAATTCCATGCTATGCCTGACGTTCTGCAGTCCAGGCTGAGTAGGAGCTACAACACAGCTGTTTAACTTATATTGTTCTTCACATTCCTATAATTTCCTCTTGCTAAATATCTGGGGTTTCTTGTACCATTTTTTTACATCAGTGAAAAAAATGCTTTTTTAAATTTTTACCCTTTTTTAAGCACGGAAAAACTAGTGTCTAGACCATTTCATGCAGACATCTCACTGAAATCTGGCACAATCATTAAAAAATAGTACAATGCACAATTCAGTAAATGTGGAAATAAAACATTTTGGTGAGTCTTGAGTCATCAGTCACAAAATTAATGAATGAGATGTCCAAATCTCACAATTCCCAAATTCAAAACTGATGAACAAAACCTTCCCTTAAATGGTTCTAACTGGCTGTCAGTGGCCAATTTCCCACATCCTAGACAACAGACACAACTTCAAGATACAAATAACCCTCTTGGTAGAATTAGCATACATACTTCTAGTGGGAGAATAACATTTGACCATGACCACCGAGGAATAGTGGGTTTTGGTGGGTGTTTTTTTAAATTAAAAGAAACCCCAGAGAATATTTTAATTTGAAAACAAAATTGTTGTTCCTTCAAATCTATTCTCCAGTTTAAATCTAAATATGTTTTGATAAACACATATTCTTGGGAAGCATGAGACTGGAGAAAATGGAAGAACAATTAAACAGCTAAGTAAAATTAAGCCCCTTGGTTATACAAATAAAAGAATGATAGTGATCATCTCCCCCATCTAGTCTTAACAACAGTCTTTCATAAATTTTCCATTAAAATCAAATGAAAGTTTGAGCTTTATTAGTTTAATGAAATTCTTTGCAGCTGCATGTCTCTCAGCCCAGTGTTAACATTAAGCATTTAGTGAATTTCTTTTAGAAGTTAATTCAATAGTGCTTGCCATTATATAGCTGCTATCTCATTTTCATTTAATCACCAAGACATTACAATCTTCCAGAATGAGACTGTTTCAAAAACTATAAAGTTTATTTTCTAAAGTTTAATACTCACTTGGCTAAGGGCATTACATTCAATGAATAGTCAATACTTTCTACATTGTACTTTCTACATTCTACATCCTGACATTAAGTAGCCAGCTATTCATTTGCAAGACACCATAATCTTCTTATTAAACATCTTTTGCTGTTCTATGTTTCACTTTGAAAGTAACATAATTTATGAGCATTTAAGTATGATCTAGTCATAGCGTTTAAAATTAAACATATTTCAAAATTGGTCAGATCATTCTTGAATTATGTCTTCTGGAAATAATTTAATATGATTAGTTCAATAAGGGGTTGCAAGATTTAAAAAAACCTCACTGGTTGATTTAATACAATTTTTATGGTGGTTCTATTAAAAAATGTTGCAAGACTGACTTTTGTCTTAAGCAGTTCTTTCCAACAATATCTGTGGGAACGGGGACTTACGTTTGTTTTTGCCCTGTAGCTATATACCTAGATTTTGAGATCTTTTTCTTTATTGAATAAGTTAACAGAGCACATGTAGAAGTATTAGATTTTTCATTGCCATTTTTTTCTATTAACCACCATCATGGTCTCCCCAATATGGTATTAGACTGTCACTCATCCAAATGCAGCCCTTCAGAAGCAAGTGTATCTCGTCTCAGTAATGTGAGGTGGATCTTGCTCTCATTTTGTGGCATCTCACTCTTGGAAATCTGGTACCTGGTGTGGGAAAGTCATAGACTAGTTTAGGGGGTAAGGACTTGTGGAGATCATCTGGTCACACCTCCAAACTACCAAGGTCCTGCTACATGGTAGCTTTGACCAACAGCCTTTGAATCACCAGCATAGTTTGTGAACTTTCTGAACTTGAAGTCCCATTGCCCAGGTCCTTGATGAGGAATGTTAAGCAGTTTCATGTTCAGGTATAACCCCTTAGGAAATTCACTGGTAATCAAAAACCAGTTGGATTTCAAACGATTAATCACAACCCTTTGCATCCAGCAGTCCAGCCAAGTTTCACCCACCTGTAGTCCACATGTAGTCCATATCTCACTATCTGAAGTGCCAGGATACTGTGGAGATTTGGTTGACTTAGTTGTTAAAATCATTGGAAATAACATTCAATGCTTTCCCCTCATCTCATCAAAGAACACAGGTCAACCAGTCACATTTTTACCTTGATGAATCTATTCCCTCTCATCATCTTGTCCTTCATGTGTCTGGATGTGACTTCTGGGAGCATTTGTTCCACAAGCTCCTAGAGACTGAGGTAAGGCCTGCCGTTCCCTGGGTTTTCCTTTTTGATATTTTGGGTTTTTTTTTGTTGTGGAAGAAATGTGGGACATGACTTTTTTGAGGTTAAAAAAGTGCTCTGACCTTTCAAAGAGGACAGTTATCTCACTCTGCACTCTCCATGGATTTGTATATGTCTAGGTTCCTTATTTGGTCTTCAATGTGATCATTCTCCATTGTACCCCTTTCCCATAAACTCTGCACACTAAACTTGAAGGCCTGAAAACAGGCCTTGCCAGGAAAGAGCAAGAGAAAGACAACATTGAGCACATCAGCTTTTTTCAAGCCCTTTTTTGTTAGATTGTCTTCCCATTTAGCAGGGACACCAGATTTTGTCAATCTTTCATTTTTGGTGCCAGCACAGTGGAAGAAGTACTCCTTGTTATCGATTACATCCTTTTCCATTTTCAATGCCAGGTGAGAGTTAGTTTCTCCAATTTCATCCCCACACATGTGGCTGATGTTTCCATATGCTTTCTTTATTAGCCCATTCATGTTTCCATGTACTGTACACTTCCTTTTTGCATTTGATCCCAGCCAAGAGTTTCACAGTTATCCAGCTTTTTACACCTTCCCATTTTCTCAGAGATTGGGATGGATCATTCTTGTGCTTTGAGGAGATTGTCCTTGACATACAACAAACTTTCTTTCCCCCTAAATGATGAGCTCTTCTACTCTTCAGAACAGCCTTTCATTTGCTAGCTCCCTGAGGAAAAACAAATGTGTCCTCTGGAAGTCCATGCTCTGGTCTCTGATACTTGTTTGCCTTGCTTCCTGCAGGATATAAACCACCACTATGTCATGGCCTTTGTAGACAAGGCTGCCACTAGACTACCCCATTCCCAACTAGTTAATCGCTGTTCATAAGCAGCATGCCCAGCAGAGTCCTTCCCCTTGTTCTTACATCCAATTCTTGCATCAAAAAACAAAAAATTGTCACAAAATGCCGTGGATTACTTGCCTTCCATTCTCCTGCCCTTCCAGCAGGTGTTTGAGTGACTCATGAATCACCAGGATCTTTGTTTCTTGCCTGAGGTATCTTTTGATTTTCTGAAATATGCTTTATCTACCTCCTCTTCTTGACTAGGTAATCTGTAGCGGTTTCCCATCAGAATGAACCTTTTTATTGGCCTCCCTTCTGATCTTGACCCGTATGCTCAAAGGGCCCTTTCCTTCTTCTGTTAAAGAGCTCCATACATTTGACTTCTCCTTGCACAGAGTGCAACCCCACACTCACCTTCCCTGCCTGTTCCTCCTATCCAGCCAGTGCCCACCCACTGCAGCTTTTCTATCACGAAAGCTGTGTCATTAGTATCTGTCATCTCAGAGATGTTGGGTCTATGAGACTGTGCACAGACTTCCAGATTCTCCTGTCAGTTTCCCAAGCTGAGTGAGTTTATATGCTTTACAACAGGTAAATGTTGTAGTTATGTGATTCACAACAGGTCCCCAGTTTCTTTGCCATCTCAGGTACAGTACAAGAACTTTCCAGGTTACCATGTCCCCTCTATTGCCTTTTCCTTCACTTAGCTGAGGGCCAGTCTCCATCTTTTAATGAACCTCCTTCCAAGCTAGGCTTGCTGGATTAGCAAGCCTGTTGGCAAAGATGCTCAGTCCCTTCTTTGTGAAATGGATCTCACCTCTCCCCAGAAATTCTCATTTCTGCAAGGGGGTTCTACTGTCAAAAGCATACCTGTGACACCAGTCACATAACCAGGCCTTGATCTATGGAATACATCTGCTCTACCCAAACCTTTGCTCATTATTCATGGAACTAGGAACATCAGCTTGAGCCCCAGACCCCTTATGGTAGCCCTCAGTGCTTCTATATAAACGTGCAGGAAGACTGGGACCCAAAAGAGAGGCATTAAAAGAAGGCCACCAAGAACTGTGATAATGATCTCTTAGGCCCTTCCCATCCCTACAGCTTGAAAGCAGGACCCTATAGCCTTCTTTTAAAGCATGACAGGACATCCATTTGAGTTTTGGTTGGGTTTTTTTTAACCAACAGCTCCATGACTAACACATTTACGGGGGACACGAGAACCCTGGGTCCTAGATTGCATTCAGAAAAAGGAGTTCAACTCCTCCTCCTTCACTGCCTGGAGGAGTCTCTAGCAGCAGATGTACAGACTATTTGGGTTTGAAGAATAGATGGCGGGTTTAGTTCTTTCTACTGGAGCTGTTCCACCTTCATAAAGGAATTCAAGATTTAGTAGGTCAGGAATGTTACTTTCTAGCCAAACCATTTAGTGCACTCTCTGGGAAATAGGAAAACCTGAATCCCAAAACCTGCTCCAAGAGACTGTTTATTTTTTCACATTAAGCAGTCATTTGATAAAACACATGAAGACTCCAAGGCAAAGTACAATGCATGGGTCTGGTACATGCTGGTACATGTGTGGCAGTCAAACTGGAAACATCAGCCTTCAGGCAGAATGTCTCCAGAGAGAGAAACCAAAAGCTTCCTTCAGCAGATTTTTCTGTTTTTTAATCTGGTCTGAATAGTGTGCTCCCATACAGAGAGACAGATTCCCTGCACAGCTATCCCATTCACTCCCTGAGTTGTTCTGTCAGCCTGCTCTTTCCAGCAGTGACACTAACTAGGGAATCAATAGATTTTCTGGCAGGACGTGCGGAATGTACCTGTTCCCTTCAAATCACACTATGTCTAGACTCATGTCCAAACAAATGCTGTGCTGCTAAAAGTAGAAGCGAAGCATTTTTGGAAAAATACAATTAAAAAAAAAAAGAGAGAGAGATTAAATGTCTTTTTAGAGCTGTGAATTGCATAGGATGTGGTAAATTGTCTAGTCAGTGTTTGTCTACATGTGGTCTGGACATTTTTTATGAAGATCCTGAGTTTAAATACATATATTTTTTGAATAAAGATTAAAATCCCAAGAGTTGTGATGCCAATAGCAAATTACAGGGCGTTTTCTTCATCTACAAGATCACTAGCTTTTGCCATTTGTTTTGGGTACTGATTTATCCATAAATATGAAATGGAACAGTCACTCTGCCAGAGACATATATTGTTTTCAGTACAGCTGAGGACATGGTTCAAAGAAAGACACACATGGGCACACTTTCTCTGCTCCCACTGTAGTAAATGCACTTAACTTTAAAATGGCAGTGCTTTGTCCAAGGGTATTTCAGGAATTAAATATTTTTCTGTAGAAACAGAAACTTCTGAACCATTCAGCAGTTTTTTATTTTGATTTTTATTTTTAATCCTAAAAACATTCTTTTCCTGAAGTTTTAGACTGAATTTTATCATTTAGCACATTTCTAGGTAAAATAAATAGCCATTTACAGGCCTTTATTCCTGTATTGTTAGTCTCCTAAAATATTGTTAGTCTCCTAAAATGGGACTTATTAAATTGCATAACTACTTCTCATGCCCCATTAACTTAAGTTAGGAAAGGTAATTTTTGTCTGATTAAAGAAATACCGTCTTTTCAGAGAAATGTAGCAAACCCAGAGTTTAAAATATTCCTGGCATGGGTGAGGTTGCTCAGGCAGCTTTAGGCAGATGCACATAATTCACAACATTCTTTGGGAATTCCTACCCAGTGAGCATCACTTCTAGGACAGAATCTGTCCTAAGACTATTCTTAGCATTTTATCTTGCTTTACCGTCCTGTAAGCTTTTAGATTTTTATAGTTATAAAGTCAGCACAGGATAGTGATACCAAACTCAAAACAAGCCAAGTCAGTACAGAAGAAACAGCACAGACATTTGAGCAAGCAGGCTAATTTCCATTTTTTTTCAAACAATTGGACTTAAACTTGTTAAGCTGATACCTAGTGCTTTTGAAAATTATACTCCATCTAGCCTCTTTTACAGGAACATAGAAGGGTAAATAACAAGCCTGCAATAGAAGTTGCAACAATTTAAATACTATTCAGAACTTTGGTTTGTATTAACATCATAATTACCCTTCATCAATAGTAGATCTTCCTCGGGCTTCAAGCTTTAGAACAGATTAACCTGATTGACTTGATCAGTCAAACAAACCTGCTGCCACCTCTGCTCTCTCAGTCTCACACAATGATTTGTGTGTGTAGAGTATTCATTTTAGAAGTGGGATTTCTTTCCTTTTTTCTTGCATCAATATAATTGAGTGGGGAATATGCTCCAGGCTTACTGAAGAATACTAGCAATCACCACAGGGCTACAAACTTCTACTAATCCTACCATTAATGCAGTCCCAAATTTCTCAGCAAGATATTTCTATACACAGTTCAAACACTCTCCAATACCAAAAGAAAAAACAAAAGGCATCCCTCCTTATTAAAATGGAGAAAGACAAAAGGAGGGGTGAGAGGAAACTCAGATACAATTAAACATACAAAACAGAGGAAATTCAGTTCTGTGTTGCTGCTGCTACTCCATTACTGCCATGACTCACTGCAGTGTCCTTGTTCTGCAAGGACCACAGCTGTGAATGAGCTGTCATGTTCCATGTCCTTGTGCTAAATCCATGCACAGCAGGACCAAGATATAGCGAAAAACTTAGTACTCATTCTGATAAGTTGTTGTTTTGTGCCATATTTTTTTCAGTTGCTTTTTCATTTTAGCAGAAATTTAATAACTTTAAAAATGAAAATTAATATATTACTTTAATGTGCACATGAAACCCTTACAAGCCCAACACATTATGGCTGTTGCAACATGTCAGGCTTAGTCCTGGTGACTTTTGGAGTCTTGCTGGAATTAGAATAAATATCAAGTTAGCTCATTCTTTACAAACATTTTATATAAGAACTGGCTAAGGGCTGGACCAGAAGAACAGCTTCTTCTGAATCATTAATACTGTCAACACTTACTTAGACTTTGCTTGAAACAATAAATTACCATCTTGCTGCTATTAGCTTCAGTCATATCAATGTATATTTAACCACTTTATTGCTGTCCACTGTACCAAGTATACAGGAGAAAACACTGTGTGCTTACTGCACCTCTGTTGGCTTAAAGGAATGGCATTGTATCCATTGCCAAGCATTTAGGAAGACAACTGAAGTCCACTGTGTGTCCTACCATCTCCAGTTCTAGGTACCCTACCAGGCAGAAGCAGCAGGCAGTGATGGAAGGCTCTGAGACATCTGCTTTACACACACAGAGAAGTTACAGAACAATTAAATCAGACCAATGCTCCAAGCCTTGATGAGCTTTTTGTAGATAGTGGTGTAAAAGGTTGTCCCAGCACATACAGTGATATAAGAAGGTGAGAGGATAGCTTTGTCTTGTGGTTAGAAAATAAAGATAGAGCTTTGTTGCGAAGGATTACAGGAACAAAAAGGCACATCTTCACTTATTTAATTTTTGCTGAGGAACAGAGAGAATAAGGAACTATAAATGTGCCTGCAACTCTGCAGACAGAGAAGAGAGAAGATGAATAGGGAAGGTATCATTTTAGAGTCATGTTTCCTACAAATCTTCAAAGATTGACACCTTGCAAAATTATTTACCATAAAACTTAAAGGATTACAAAAACATCTTTGTTCATTATTGCCCACTCCTCATCTTCTAACCCTGACTATCATCATGCTAACAGCTGGACTAACAAAATCAGAGGCAGAATGAGAGCAAAGTTTACTTTAATGCTGGAAGGCTGCAAGTCAAATCTGAAATTCCAGGTGATGGTAAAGTGCAAACTCAAATCTACTACTTGCAGTACACTGCGCATTCCTCAGAAACATTAATCCAAACAAATCCTCAGAACTCCTCTAGAATGACAGTTCACCTGCCAAATAGTTAAAAAAGGTGATGCTAACTACTCAAATTAAACCCATGCTACAAGTTAAATAAAATGTCTTTTTATCTTTTTCCAGCAGCTATGGAAAAACAACCCATCACTGTTAAATTGCAATATTAATGGCTTCTTCCAAACAGAAAGTCCATGCCAGTTTCTCAGAGAATCCTGATTCGTTCATTTTTTTAATATGGCATTCTCTAAATTGTGTTTTAAATTTTTGCTGTTATCTAAACTATCTCTCCAATTCTAAGAGTCCAAAAGAGTAAGCAAAAGCCTTTCAGATGAGACTTGTCACTTCAAGTAGAAGAGGATAATATTCTCACCAGTCTGACAATAAATGTTGCTTTTGTGGGTTTCTTTGGTTGGTTGGTTGTTTTTTTGCAACAGAATCAGTTATGCAGGTCTAGATTTATTACAATTATTTTGTTGTCATTCTGTATGTTGAAATTAAATTTCTTCATGTAGAACATAGCACAGTACACATCTCACACTTAAACTTCATCTTGCTAGTTTCCCATTACCAGGCAAATTGGCTGCATCCTTCAGTAGGGGTGTGGTATGCCATAGAGGCATTACTGATGATAATATAACTGTAGCAAGATTAGCAATATTTCTTTCCTTGGACTTCTAGCAGAGTCAGCACCTTCAGTTTTAAAAACTACTCCCAGTCTACCTTCAAAGTCAGAAGAATAAGTGCATACCAAAGAAATAGCTCAGAAAAGGATTGAATATTAAGTAATAAGGTAAATTATCAAGTCTTGCCTGGGCCTTGTGGTAGCATACAACTTCTTACCCATTTTTGACTGTCACGAGTGTATATCCTTTCTGTGAAATAGTTGGGAACAAGGAAAAATTCTCAACATAATCAAAGGTACAAATACTACAATTAGCATTTGGTTAGTGAAAAATAGTTTTCAAAGTTAAATAATAATATTTCTGTGCATGCAAGATAGACATATGACAAGATAAAGAATGGAGTGCGGTCCATGATATGAACTTAGAACACTTCTTGTTAGTAATGTTTGCCATCAATAAGAGCCTGAAAAATTATTTAGTTTTAGTATTAAGAATTGCTGAAAATACATGTATAATAAGAGAAGTCTGCTAAATAAGAACCATGAAAATAATTTTCCATGGCCAGAATTTCCTTTCCTTTTTACACTGGTGTAAGACCAAGTAGAGGATGGGCAGTGAGGAACAAGCTTGAAAATGTCATCAGGACCAACACAAAATAAAAGAGCTTCACCAGGAACCACAAAGCTGTCTGAATGTACTCTGTGTAAAGGGTTGGCCAGAGAAGACACAGTAGATCAAATAGCAATACATTATCAGAAACATCTGGTTTAATTCTAATCTCTGAAAAACAAACTACAAGGAAATGACAGCTAAATGAAAAGGTAGCTATTAGTAGGACCAAATGTATAAAATGATACACACAGTAAGTAATACTGGGGGAGGAGAGTGGGGGAAAAAAAGCAGCTTTAATCTGCGTTTTGTAATCTTGGATACAGATACTTCAAGCTTACAAACTCCATGCTGCTCATTTCAGTGCCAGCAGAACTGCTACCTTCTTACTGACAAAATTAGAAAAGCTTCAAGAGACACTATTAAAGAGGTTCTGTTTGCCCCTCAGAAGCATCAAATGACTGTAATCTGCTTCATTTTACAACACATAAATGTGTGTTCAAGACTCAGAGAAACAAAATTAAATGTTTCAGAGGCAAGAGAGAGAGACAGGGGTAGAGGGAGAATGGGACCAGCTATGAGACCAGCTGTTGATGGACATCTAGAGCAAGATGGGAGATGTAATTCAAAGTCATGCTGATAGAGACTTCTGTCAGAGAAAAAACAAGCAGATGTTTTTTCCCCCTTTATTTTCTAACATTTTTAAGAAATATTTTCTGCTTTTCCTACTGAAAGAGGAAGAGACAAAAACTGAATGGAGACATAAAGAATAAAACTTTGAAGGCTTCACAAACAGTGGTAGACACCAGAAATAATTTCAAAATATATTAGAACAATGCAGCAATTACTCCACCATCAGGAGACAAAGTTAGGTTTATCTCTGCATTTCGGGGAAATCCAGCCCCAAGAGGTCAAGGAGGTTGCTAAATGGGTGAGGGAGCCAGTGAACATTTTAAAAATTCATCCTCTAATTTGGAGCCAAGGTCAATGATTTAAACTTTATTGCTCATCTTGAAACCGAACACACAGTGAGCATAGGTGGAACCATCCCAACTAGCAATTACCCAGAGCCAGGCAAACAGGAGCTGCAGAAGTAACTATAGCTGTAAGTGAATTCGTGTTTTCAAAACATGACATCAGCCCTGCTGGTTTGCTAGCCACTGCTCACTTCTGATGGTGATAACTTGTTAAGCCACAGTACTCAGCCACATGCCTAGCATCTAGCTGTACCGGGAAATTGCGACTGCCACAAGCTGTCCTACCACTGAGAAGTCTCAGCTGCAGCCAAGACATTAACACTAAGCTCTCCAATACTTTAGAACCCAATACTCTATGCCACGGTCAAAACCAAATAAAAGATGACCTGGCTAGCACTGTCTATATGAAGTTTAGTGCATATTTACCAAGGAGCATATCCAACTTTTTCCTTGCAAATATGTCAGGGAAGAATGTTCTTTGCAGAGCTAAATGGTCCTGTAGGAAAGCAAAAGCAAAGAGAAAAACCACATATTGACTGTATTTCAGGAGCTCAGATGGAACCTTCCCTGCCATACAGGGAGTCTCATTTCTATGTAATTATATGGTCCATTGTTTGGTTTCTTTAGCACAAATTTTATGCAGTCCACACAAACTGGTGTCATCTTAATGCTTATTACTGTAAAATATCAACCTCAACATGCTAAATCATGGAAACATTTGTAGAAAAGGTTACAATATTCTGTATGTTAGGGAATCCCACACCCAGTCAGGTTTCTGTTATAGACATTTAGTTTCAGGTTTGAAGGGAAACTGAGGGCTATGGTCCAGAGTACTGAACTTAGATCTTTCCTATCCAAAGAGAAACACAGATGCCAAATGCAGTGAGATTTTATCTATCTAGGCAGAAAATACGCACATCATTAAAAATACACTTGTTGGAGGTCCAAAAAGCAGCGTTTTACAGTGAAATCCTGAAACTATCTACTTGCAACAAAAGATGGAAAGAGCCTGAAGTGAGGCTGTGGAGACTGGAACTAGCAGGTTTCTAAATGGGCTTGTTAGAATTATATCATAGATCGTGGAAAGGATGATTGATGTTGTGGAAAGGACCTCTGGAGATCATCTCCACTTTAACTAAATACATGGTGAACTTCCAAGATTAAATTTTTTTATAAACAAAATGCCTTGAGAGGGAGAAAAAATTGCAGCGCTGTTACTATCAAAGCTTGCTGAAGCTATGACAACAGCATGTTGAAAGAACCACTGCGTCCTTCTTTAAATTCTCCTTTCTATACTCTCCCCACATCAACTGAAAACCAAGACTGCATCTGGCATTTCTAAGAGTTAAAGAGGAATACATATGTAGTGTAAGGTCAGATTTTCCTTTCCTTCAAACCCTTTTGTGAGTATAGTTTTACTTTTGGAAGTATTTCATGTTTTTCATTAGTAGAAGCAATCATAAAAGTTTACCTTTGAATTTGTGCAGTTGTAGCAAGAACTTAGTCCTTATGAATTATCATTATAATTTGTAACTTTCAATTAACTCTTACGAATAATACATTACCTGAAGTTCAAGTCATGATTTTTTTTTTTTTGGTGTCAAACACTTTGAAAATTATACAGAGTTTTGATGTAAATTTGCCTTCAAAGCTGAATCAGGATATTAGAAATAAATGAAATATGTTTGGAAATGTCAACAAGAAGTTTAGTACATAGTAGTTAAGAAGGCCAGAAAACAGAGAGAGTCCTGCCTTTGGAGACTTTCTGGGGATGCTAAAATGACTATCCCACTCTCAGGTAGCTCACACATAAATAGTTAATTCCCTTAAAATAATCCTCTGAAGATACCAAGCTAATCTTGAGCCCCTCATTCTCCACAAACATGCAGGTCCCCATGTGCCAAAGACCATTCTAGGCTGAGAGACTGCTACATGGAATATTGTCATGGTGAGGCTGTTGCTGTTGAGTGGTGGGGTTTATCATGAGGAGTTATCAAAGGGCAGTAATAAACACAGTCTATGAGTATTACTGACATCGACGCTCAGAGACCCTCAAGCCACCTCTTGCCTCAGCAATAAGCTCCAATCAAGTATTTTTAAACATTAAGCCTGTTACAGAACAGGCTAATTATTGTTTTCAGAAATAAGACAGACAACCTGTCAGAGCAGTTAATAGAACTGAGCAGGCCAAAAGGCATCATGTTGTTCTTCAGTTATAGAGATGCCTTTAGCTCTTTACCATATAAGCAAAAAACCCTGCACTGCCAGCTTGTAACTTCCCACTTGGAAACCTTGGCACTCTTTGTATGAAACTCACAATTCATTGCAGGATTAGAGGAAACTATTTAACAGCCCCTAATGGAATTATGTGAGAACTATACTAATTCAGTCACAGCAGCTGAAGACTTCACTAGGGAACTAGGGAAAGTCAAAGTTGCCTGTGGAAAGGAAGAAGCTGCACAGTTCACCTAAAGCTTCTAGCAAATGGAAGTGCTCTATTTTAAATAGGCTTCTTTAAAACAATGTTAATATAAATTGCATATAAAGCCAACCTAACACTCTCAGAGTCAATGGGAAATTAGGCATGAGAAATAAGTTATAACATGCCTATGAAAGGGAAAGCCTTCTTTGTGGTGCTCTCAGCTCAATCCCCAAAGCAGGGACCTTGAGAGTATTAAACAGGGTCTGATTCAAGAAGGAACATTTGGGAACAACCTAAAAGCAGAGAACTGAGGCACATCTGAGGACAAGTGTGATCATAATCAAACATGGATCTGATGGTTTACTACTCAAATACATTATTTGAGAAAAGAAACCTACAGATAATTGATTAAGACTATTATGTTTCCAAAAAGAGCAGTGAGGGAATGTACACACAAGGTTTTCTGAAATATAGAGAAAATTATTACTATCTTTTACACAATCTGAACACCATTGGCTACACTGGCCATTCTTTTCTGATACACAATGTTAGTGGAATTTCTCTAATGTCTAATTTATTGTCAACTTACAGTATAACAACTGATTTTTCTATCTCATGTGAAAATTGTAATTACCTGCAAAACAGTATATATTTTGTCATTAATGCTCCCTTAAAAAAATTTGGATCAGATCTTTCTTCCTTGGCAGAGAGAAGGGAGAAAAGGTGAGATTTTCCTTTCTAGAAAAAAAAAATCAAATCAATTTATAAATTAAGAGGTGATATATAAAATACTATGTGCACTTGCTAAACTTCTGACTTCCACCAGCTTCCTGGTTTGAATTAAACCATTTGCAGTGTTATTGATCTTCAAAATGCCAGTATGGGAAAATTAAAGCCATACAGAAAGTTTTATGGAAGTTTTGTTGCCTCTGCACTTATGAATATAGCAAATACAACAGAGATACACAGGTAAAAATCATTGCTTCCTGTCCACTGGAGATATAATCATTTGAACTGAAGGTTGTTCAGAATTTTAGTGGGTATCATACATTGACCCAGATCTCTGTTGATTTCAGAAGGGAATTGATAGGGAGTGAAGGAGGCCAAAGTTGAAGGTTTCATGGTTATCAGCAAAGCAAATAAATGGCAGTCATCCCACATAAAAGGGCAGGACATATTCAAATCTCACTGTAGGTGTAACAGGGTATATTACTTGCTTAACTATGAAACTTTTTTCTGGGTTAGAGTCCTGCCACCAATACAGAAAATGCTGCTACTTGTCCCAGGAAATCAGTGAAGGAAGAACAAAACAAAAGTAGTTGTGTCTAAAAGTCAGGGCTCTCTGGTCTCCGACAGCCCTGCCTGCCCCTGCCCATCCCCAGGGATCCCCACATCCTGCCCTTGTCCAGGACCCCGTTTCAGGGCCCCAGGACTGTTGGTCCCTGTCCCATTAACAGCACAGGAGGGCCCCTCCCCATGGAGATGCCCAAAGCTGGGGTTGCCACAGTGCCTCCCATCTGCCCTGCTCTGACCAGGATGGTATCACAGGCCCTGTCTGATTAGGACCAGGCAGTTGTTGGAAGCTGTCACCAGCTCTAGGTCATTGACCCAAGAACACTTGGTCTCTCTGAGAGAAACAACATAAGAATGCAAAGTCAAAAGGGTGTTATAATGCAATATGAGTGAGAGTAAGGAAGAAAACAGTTAAATGGGGAAAATAGGATAAACAATTTAACTGTATCCAGAAGGAGCACAGCAATTTGTACAGTTATGAGAGCCTTACCCTAATAGGAAACTTGGTATTACCAGCCAGGAGGGCAATGATGTGACTTTAACCTTCTTAGACAGAGGTCAGAGAAGCTGCCAGAACAGAACAAATAAAAAACATGGGAGAATTCAATTACACCCATGTAAACTGAAGGAATGTCATTGTGAGAAATGATACAGAGGTAGAAGTTTTAAATATCGCAAATGACCACTCGTGAAACTTACTACTCAGAAACCCACAAGTGAAGAAGCAATTTGGCTCAGTTTTGAGCAGGCAAGATGTGGTTTGCAATGTTACTTTTGAAGAGTTGCTCTGTAATTATGACTACTATATATTCAAATTTAGCAATTGCAAGAATGAAGTAGATTTAATTTCAAAAAAAAAAAAAGAGAACAAAAAAATGAAGAAGCTTGTTAAAAACAAATTAAAAGGAAGACATAGAAGAATAAAATTCTTGGAGGCTGACTTGAGATTATTTACAGACAACTAAACTGAAGTCTCACTGTAAATAATACTTTCCAATGAGAGAAACAGAAAAGGATGCACCAAAGTCAGAACCACTGAACAACAATAAAGGAAGGCACTTAAAGTTAGAAAGATATCATTCAAAAAGCAGATATCTTATCTGAAGAAGGGAAACAAAAAGGAGGACAAATTCAAATAAAACCACAAAAGGCAGATGAAAACAGATTTTGAAGATTAATTTGAGTAAATAAGAATTTCTTTACTCCCTGGCAGAAAATTTGTACAGTTTGCAGAGCTAATAGAAATAAAAAAAAACTGAAAGTCATAATGAAAGACTTGAACAAATTGTCTTTACCCACATTCATTTAAGAAAAGTTTAGAAAGATTCATAGCCCCTTTCTTTATAAGGGTCAAGTTTGGCAAGCCATCAAAGGTCAGTAGGGAACATTTATGAACAGATTGATAAAATAAATGCTAAAGAATCACTTGGGCTCCGTTGCATATAACACCAAGTGGTATAATAATCAAACTATAAGCCTACTGAATTTCTGGTGTGGTGGTAATCTACTAACACTTCCTAAGGAATGGGGAGTACAGAGTGTAAAACCCCCTTTTGAAAAGGGTACTGAGAGAGGGTGCAAGTAACCTACACCAGAACATCTGACTTCTGTGCATGTGGAGCTATGAAAAATGATAGATCTGTTCAGCATTTGATGTCCTGGTTATATTGGAGCAGATTTTGCAGTAGAATGTCAAGGATCAAATACAAAGGTATGACTGAGGAGTCAGTGGGAATATTGGCAATGACAGAGCGATGCAAAGAATTACACAGATTTCCAGAAAACTGCCGACAAGGTACCTCTCTAAATCAGAAGAAACTAAAAATTCATGATAAAAGGAAGAAAGAAATGTTTATTGTATATTTGTAACTAATTAAAAACTGAAATCAGAGTGGGCATAAATAAAAAAATTACCTGAGAAATTGAAACAGTTGCTGAACAAAAACTTTCCAATAGATTCACATGTGAACTAATAGGATAAGTGATGAATTTACAGATGATACAAAAATAGTCAGGATAGTAAAAAATTAAAGCTGTCTTTACGAAAGTTACACAACATGGCATGACCTTTTATATTCTTTGTAAGCATCCATTCCTGACAATTGAGATAGAAATCTGGAATAAACACACCTTTAGTCTTATCCTATTGATTGCACTGCTGTCCCAAAAAGGCTGACAAAAAGATAAAAAATTACAGACAGATGAACCAAAGTGAATAGCAACATTTCAGGTAGGAAATGATGAATAGAGCTGATCTTTATTTCTC